>JAMLFY010000013.1:15350245-15801708 GCA_030441495.1 Dalbergia oliveri | reverse complement strand
AAGTAAATTGGGAATCTTAGGCCGACCGGAAAGTAAATTGGCAATCTGAGGCCGACAGAAAGTAAAGTGGAATCCTCAGGCCGACTGAAAGTAAATGGTGGGAATTGAGGCCAGCTGAAATGTAAATTGGTGGCAATCAGGCAGGAAAGTAAATGGCAATCTAAGGCCGACTAAAATAAATTGCAATGAAAACAATGATTTGCACTTTTTCTTCTTTTTTTGTTATATGCAAAAGTTATGAATTTATCACTCACTTGCAGTTTATTTCAGACGTATTCTTGAAGAACTAACTATACCCAAATCAAGCAAGCCTCGAGGAAGACTTTAACCGATCAAACTCGTAATTCTTGAGCTGGACTTTCTGCACAAATAAAGCTTTCTTTCTCTTCTGAACTTTATCCACTTCTTTCCATTCTTTCTTCTTTTTAAAGGATGATGATTGCTTTTCTGCAAGCTTAATTAAAGCTTCTGAATTCTCTTGGTGTGATGCTAGTCATTGATGTATTGCTATAAACATTGTTAGGTTGTATAATTTAAACTTAAATATATCCTATTTGAGACATCGTAAATAAACATGCATTCAAAGAGAAAGTGGAAGAATTAACTGAATGGACATATTTATTGCTTGGTGTATTGGATGACAAAATATTTGGAAAGAGACAACCACAAAAATGAAAGATAGGATTGTGAAAGACATGAAAATTTTGCCCAGTTTGGGTTCTTTGTGGCTCATTCAATTGATTTCTCGCAGCAAATTGGATGCTATAACCATTGCTTCCGTTGTTGAGCCTTCAATCTTTCCTTTCTTAATTCCCCAAAACTGCCCCAGCTTCAGCCCAGCCCTGCTTTGCTCAGAGGATGAACTTATCACCAAAAATTGCCCCAGTGTAGATTGCTTGAGATGATGCTTTGCTCTAACTTTTGCTTAGGCCGCTCTTTCGAGTTTTCGACCTAACGAGCTCTTTTTTTTTGTTTTGCCCTAATTTTTGCTTAGGCCGCTCTTTCGAGTTTTCAACCTAACGGGTATTTTTCTCTTTTTTTTTTAGCATCTTTTCAAGCATAAAACCTTTTGACTTGCATCAATGTTGATTGGTTTAGGCAATTCTTGTCCATCCATGTTTTGCAAAATCAATGCCCCACCTGAGAGCGCTTGTTTGACAATGTAAGGACCCTCATAACTCGAGCCCATTTTCCCCGTGCGTCCTCCTGGTTCGGGAGAATTTTCTTCAGAACAAATCTCCCTAATAAAAATCTCTAGGACGAACTTTCTTGTTAAAAGCTTTGGCCATCCTACTTTGGTACAATTGGCCATGACAAATAGCTGCCAATCTTCTTTCTTCTATCATGTTCAACTGTTCACATCGAGTCTTCACCCATTCAGATTCCTCTAGCTCACCTCCATTAGAACCCTTAATGACGGATTTCCACTTCTATGGGGGATATAGCTTCTGTTCCATATACCAATGAGAAGGGAGTCATCCCTGTGCTCGATCGTATGGTACGATATGCATGTAAAGCATATAGCATCTCATGCCAATCTTTGTAATTCACCACCATTTTGGCGATGATTTTCTTGATGTTCTTATTTGCAGCCTCAACCGCGCCATTCATCTGAGGTCTGTAAGGAGCTGAGTTGTGGTGCTTGATTTTGAAAGTCTTGAAAAATTTCTGAACTTCGGCACCATTGAGATTAGGAGCATTGTCTGTGATGATTCTTTGGAATTCCATATCTCAGATAATGTCCCTTTTGATGAATCTAAGAAACACCTTCTGTATGCCGGCATATGAAGGCTTCCACCCACTTAGTGAAATAGTCTATTGCCACCAAAATGAAGCGATGACCATTGGATGCTTTGGGATTAATTGAGCCGATCACATCCATGCCCCACATCGAGAAAGGCCAGGGAGATACCATGTTGTGTAATGGAACTGGAGGAGCATTGATTCGGTTGCATATATTTGGCATTTGTGGCACTTCCGAACATGATTGATAAGTCATTCTCCATGGTGGACCAGTAATAACCACTTCTTAGGATTTTGCGTGCCATCATGTGTCCATTGGCATGAGTTCGCAAATTCCTTCATGGACTTCAGTCATGATTATTCGAGCTTCATGAGCATCTACACATCTAAGGAGAGTGGTGTCATGATTCCTCTTGTAAAGGACTTCACCATTCAGGAAAAAGGACATAGCCAGTCGGATTGTCTTCTTGCTTATCTCATTTGCCCAGCTGGTATTCTCCCTTTTGAATATACTGCTTGATATCATGATACCATGGTTGACCGTCCGGTTCAGCCTCTACATTACCACAGTATACTGGTTCATCTTGTACCTCTACATGGATAGGTTGGACATTGGTGTGGACTTCCAATTTAGTCATTACAGCCAAAGTCGCCAATGCATCCGCATATTGGTTCTTATCTCGAGTTAAGTGAGAAAATGATATATCATCAAAGTGCTCAATTAGTCGAGACAAGTGCTTTTGATAAGGTACCAATTTGGGATCCTTTGTACGCCATTGTCCATTAACTTGGTAGATTATGAGTGCCGAATCTCCAAAGACTTTTAGTTCTTTGATTCCCAAGTCAATTGCCACTTGCAAACCATTTGCACATGCTTCATACTCTGCAATGTTGTTGGTACATTCAAAATCTAATTTGATGGAGACTGGGTCGTTTTCCAGCTGGTGACTACAACAGCTCCTCTCCACATCCATTCATGTTGAGACCCCATCAAAGTACATCTTCCATGTATTCTCCTCTTCTACATCTTCTTTTTCCACCACCAATACCTCGTTATCAGGAAACTCAGCGTGGTGGGTTGTCCATCCTCCAAAGGGTTTTCAGCTGTGATCAATTGCACCTCCCTTGACAGACTTTTGAGTCACATACTTGATATCAAATTCTAACAGGATCACTTGCCACTTTGACATTCTCAATGACACATGGGGACTATCAAATATGTATCTCAATGGATCCATTCGAGAGATTAACCAAGTAGTGTAGTATAACATGTATTGCCTCAGCCTTTTAGAGGCCCATGCTAATGCACAACAGGTCTTCTCAATTGCCAAATAGCGGATTCAAGTCATTAAACTTCTTGCTCAGAATAAATAGCTTGTTCCTTCTTTCCATACTCATCATATTGTCCCAACATTGCCCCAAGTGACGTGGGCAACACTGAGGTACAATATTAGAGGACGACCTGGTATAGGTGGGGTCAAAACTGGAGGTTTTACTAAATAAGCCTTTATTTTGTCAAAGGCTTCTTGGCACTCTTCATTCCATTCTCCAGGTTGATGTTTTCGTAACAGCTTGAATATCGGCTCACAAGTGCTAGTCAAATTGGCAATGAATCTAGCAATGTAGTTGAGCCTCCCAAGAAAACTTCTCACTTCCTTTTCGCTTCGGGAGCTGGCATCTCTGGATCGCCTTTACTTTGTCTGGATCTACCTTTATCCCTCTCTCCCACAATGAATCCGAGTAATTTCCCTGGAGATGCTCCAAAGACACATTTATTCGGGTTCAGCCAGTGTTATATTTCTGAGCCTTTCAAACAACTTTTGTAGAACCGTTACATGACTTTCTCCCTCTTTAGACTTGGCGACCATGTCATCCACATACACTTCAATCTCTTTATGCATCATGTCATGGAATAATGCAACCATGGCACGTTGGTAGGTGGCACCATTTTTCAATCCGAATGGCATGACTTATAGCAGAATGTTCCCCACGGCGTTATGAAAGTAGTTTTTCCTTTGTCGTGAACGTCCATAGGAATCCGATTATACCCTGAGTACCCATCCATAAATGAAAAGCGGTGATTTCCAGCGTATTATCGACTAGGACATCAATGTGAGGGAGTGGAAAATCGTCTTTTGGGCTAGCTTTGTTTAGATCCAGAATCCACGCACATTCTAACTTTTCCATCCTTTTTAGGCACGGGCACAATGTTAGCCACCCAGTTCAGTGTGTCTTGACACCTCCAAAAATCCGGCCTGCCGTTTAGTCACCTCCTCTTTTATTTTCAATGACATTTCAGGCCGCATCCTTCTCAACTTTTGCTTTTTCGTTCCGCATATAAAGGAATCTTATGTGAAGCTATTTTGGATCCAACCCGGCATATCATGGTAGGACCACGCAAAGACATCCAATGCAATCATTTCTAAGCGTTCTGGATTTTCCACTATTTTCAGCTCCTTTTTCTCTTCTTCAATGCCCATGTTAATCAGCTCGATCACCTCATTGTCTAAGTCAAATCCCTTTTTCTGTATGTTCCAATAGTCTGAAAATTGCCCAACAATTTCTTGATCTTCCTAGATTCATGGCTATCACAATCAATTGCAGGCAAGAGAACCAATTGACGAGTTTTCAAATTCCCTTTCATGAGGCAAAATTTCTATAGCATTTAGATTCCTGGAAAGCAATTGTGGTGGGTTGGAAGGCCAAAACAATAGTGGAAAAATGCAAAATAAAATAAGAAAAATAAAAATTAATGATGCTAAAAATGATGATAAAGAGAAAGCAAATAGAGGAGAGAATGAAAGACACCAAGAAATATAAAAATACGGGATAAGAAATAAAGATGCTGAATAAACACACAAGTTTATTTATGATGTCTTCAAGTAGCATAAATAAAAGCATAAATAGTCTTTACTGATACAACACAAATAATTACTTTGCAGCAATAACATCAATCACTGTTCAATCCTTCCAACATCATTTCATCATTGTTGGCAGCATAAATCTTGTTGCTTCTTCAGTTGTCTCTATGTCCAAGGTGTTGATGGTGAGACGGTAGCAAGGGGAATGAACTTTTCCACCTGTAATCACTTCAGCTGGACTAGGAAATGTCTCCTTCAAGTGAGGGATCTGCTTTATTTTCTTCTCATGTTTCTCCTGTGGAGGGCCATGTCATCCATTTCCTCTTCTAAGTGCATTATATCCCAACCAAATCGATTAGGTTTCTTGGAGACGATATAGGTACTCTAATACCTTGCAACTTGGTCCTAACCCTTTACCATGTAGGTATCCATTCTTAGCCATGATATGAGCCACTATTTGATTAACATTCTGCATTATGGACCCACGCATTCATATCCGGGCTTCACCAACTCCAGGCTATGCCACAAGTTATTGTCTATCGACTCCACATTCTCCACATATGGTAGTGAGACTGGTTTGGATACAATGATGTCCCTTTCTCCATGGATTGTGACAACTGATCCATTCTCAATATATTTAACCTTTTGATGCAAGGTTGAAGGACAATTATATCATTAATCCACGGTCTTCCTAGCAACATGTTATAATCTGAGCCAATCTCCATCACCTGGAATAACACTTCTGATTTGCTTGGCCCAATCTCTAGTGGCAACACCACCTCACCTAGAATGTTTTTCGTAGCTCCATCAAAAGCTTTTACAACCATCACTTGAGGTGATATATCATCCACACTCATTGATAGTTGTTTCAAAGTGGACAGTGGTAATACATTTAACCCTGATCCTCCATCAATAAGGACTCTAGGCACTATGTGGCCTTTGCATTTGAGGGTTATATGTAGTTTGTGGGTTAGCCCGTGATATCACTTCTTCATCTAAGAATGTGATCATATTGACACGTTTCACTGGATCCACCATACTTATCATGTTCTCCAATGAAGTGTCGGGCTTGACATAGGCTTCCTTCGGACCTTCAATATTGCCTTTTGATGAGATTCAGGGACAAGATTAGTGACAGAAGAGATATTCTCAGGAGTCTTCTTTAATTGTTCCAGAATATCATACTCGCTCGTTTCATGATTTTAAGGAACTCTTCTTCCTCCTTTCTTTTTCTTTTCTTTCTGACTCTAAACCTTTTTCAACACTCCCTTCATCAACAAATTTCCCTTTTTCCAACTCCTTGGGTCCATACACCCTTCCACTTCTTGTTATTCCTTTTACCTCCATGACTTGTCACTTCACCTCCTTGAGCTTTTGAGGTTTCCCCTATGTCACTTTTCATTTCAACCTTGGTCTCATAATTCCAAGGTACGGCATGTGTGTCCTCATACACAAAGGGTGTTGGTTTCTTCAGTGATCACTACCTTTTCTGGCTTTGGTGCTCTATTAAGCGAGGCACTCGAAGTACAAAACGTTCGATCACATTCACCTCCTCAAAGACATTTTGCTTCTTTTTTGCTTGTATAACACCCAAGTTAAGCAATCCCTGACATGAACCTTGAAATCCCAACAGTCCTCAATATCATGCCCCAGACTTCCACAATGGTATGCACAACTTGATTCCGCATCATGTTTCTCATTCTCCTATTGTCAGAAGGTGCTCCTGATTGTAACCAGCCTCCTTTCAAGCCGATAAAAATTTTATAGGGGTTTGAAGATTCAAAACCTTTCTTGATCAGTGGTTCTTCTACCTCCAAAGCATTTACTCGACCTCCTCCTTCATGATTTGGAATTGGATTATGGACAATATCTGTTTTGACTCCTCTTGAAAATCCAGTCCCACAAGCAATTAGCTTCTTCACTCCGTCTTGAAACCTTCACAATCCTCGATGGAATGTCCTGCTATGTCCATATGATATTTGCAAGTTAAGTTTGGGTTATACCAAGCTGGGTATGGTGGTTCTAATGGACGCACAGATATGCCGAGATGAGATGAGCATCAACTAGTCGTTGAAAGATCAGCATTTGAGATGGATAGTTTTGGAAAGGTGGTAAGTTTGGGAATCGAGAACGACTTTGGTTTTGGGTATTAGGCCGTGGTGGTGTGGTATTTGGGTGATTCTGAGGATGTATGGTTGGGTTGTAGGTGTATGTTGGGCGAGCTGGTTGGTATGGGCGTATATGGATGTTATTGACTTGAGGTTGGTGGTATGGAATTGTATTTGCATTTGGAGTGACTTGGTATAGTGGGTAAGGAGAGATGGATGGTATTTGGGTCTTGGCCGTGTCGAGGTATATCTTGGAATGAAAGGTTGCTGACCTTGCACATAACTTACTTCCGCCTCTTTTTCCTAGGCGGAATCCTCTTTCGTGTCCTCATTGCTCATAGGAAGTTTCCAGCTTAGCCAAACTCTCAATTCTTTCACCTCGGTGACTAGAAGAAAAATCTTTGTATGCTGCTCCTGCCATTGTCCCAATATAAGGAGATCCTAAGGTCCCCAAAGTACGAACACATTTCAGAAGGGATGAGTGGCGGTTGCACCTGAGCGGCTAAAGTTCTCCATCTTTGAGCATATTGTTTAAATGACTCCTCCTTCTTCCTTTGCATTGTGCTTAATTGCTCACGTGGGTGCTATTTCCATATTGAACTTGTACTGACTCATGAATTGATCAACCAATTCTCTAACAGGAAATTTTAGAATGGTCTAACAAATATACCATTCTAAAGTGGACCACTTAAGCTTTCATGGAAAAAGCTATGAGAAACTTCTCATCTTTGGACCATATCGCCATTTTAGTACAGGAACTCTTCAAATGGAACAAAGGATTGCCGGATCATATTTTGAGAAGTCGGGAACCTTGAAGTCTTTGGGAACTATCAGATCAAGGAGGACATAGTTGCTCAATTTCCACATAGCCATAGGTGTTAGGTCCCTGAATGGCCTTAATTTGATCTTGAATCTTCTTCATCCATTCTTCTCTAATTTGTCTTTATTCACCTCTGGACGGCTATTCTCAAGGAAAATGGTTGTTTTTGGATGACAACATGAGGTGGCTCCCAAAGTAGCATGGTGTGGATGAATGTTCTCTAATGGACGGCCTTCCCCAATTGGGATCACCAATGGCATTGTTGGTGGTGGCTGTCCATGAAGGTTATTCAGAATTTCATCCCCCGTTCACCCCTTGAGTGACATTTACAGCCACATTTGATGTTCCCGGATGGCTACCATTGCAGTGCTTGGTTGTACCCCTATTGACGCAGTCACTATGTTCCTTGGATTAGCTCCTAATAAATCCAGTGACTCCTTCATGGCTCTCATCATTTCTTCCATCTTTGCTTGGTTATTTGACATTTCATTCAATTTCCCTCTCACGCATCGACTTCCATGCTCAAACTTTTTACTTGGTCAGAAGCATTTTCTGGTTCATGATTACCACCAGCCATCTTAGTCCGAGCTCTGGTATTGTGAATACGAGTTAGATCGGTATCTTCCTTCCTTGGGCGCCCAATTGTGACACAGCTTTACCTTTTGTTAAGAAGAAAAGAGAAAAAGAATTAGTGAAAAGATAAAAATATTGCAATTTGTTAGAGAGCGGCAAATATATCTGTCTTGACGTGAGTATCTTTGATGATAACTTTCCAGAACGTTTTAAGGTACTAAGTTATAGCTATTGCCATGAGACCAACACAATGCAAAGAAGCAACCATTCTTTTATTTATCATTTGTCACAATCATCATTTTTCATACAACCATTCAAAAGGAAATACATCATAAATGTGACAACAATGCTACCCACAAAAAGCCTTTATGTGTCTTCAACGTCTTCCCGCGATTATTTGCTTCATTCTCCCAATCAAGTCCTTACAATAGCCAACAAATGCTAATTTCAGTTGGGTTTAAAGGGATGATTTCCTGCTCAAGCTTTAAGTGTCTTGGAACGTCTTCTATTGCCGCATTAGCCAACCTGAAGTTTGAAAGCGAATCTTCAACTCATGAATGACATGATCTTGGTGTTGCACCTCAAGATCCAAATTTGCAACTTTTTCCTTCTTCTCCTAAGCTTGATACTTCAGGATCTCATTTTTCATGTGTTGATTTAATCCTCGCTTCCCTCTGATATTCCTTGCTCATTTCTTCTATTTGTTGCTTCATTTGTTCCTTTCTTGAGCGCGCTTTCTCAATCTTGGCCTTTCGAAGTAGCTCCTTTAGTTGCTCATTTTCAGTTATTGCCATATCACGTTCTTGCCTTCGAAGCTTTAGTTCTTTATTGGCAGCTTCAAAACATTCTTTGGTCTTTACCATGTGTCCTGCCCATTTTTAGCCTTTTACGGTCCCTTCTAAATCTGATCTTTCCAATTTCTCGCTTTAAAGTTGCATAATCATGCTAGCGTTTTTCAACTCGAACTCCACTTGTACCTTTTCTTGTTTAGCCTTGTCCAACCTTTCTTTCATTTCTTTGATTTCTTCATTTTCATCAGAATGCAAGGCCGATGTCTTGTCAGGATAATTGTTGTCAAGATTCTAAATGGCAACTTGACCTCTTGAGCCCTACTTTTCACCCATTGGCGGTAATTTTTTACCGCACACCTTAACTCCAATTCTTTTCCTTTTCGGATGACGTTGTTCCAAGCAAATTTGACTTCCGTAGTAGGCTAATGTCATGGGAATCTAGGTAATAAAGGACAAATGGAGTAATTGGAGCTTCAAGGCCGCCATCATGGTAACCAAGCTGGAACACCAATGCTGGATTGTAATTTATACACCTCGAGTACCCATAAGGGGTACATTTGGAAGTCTTCGCATTGGTAAATCAAGGTCTGCCCATCTTCCCACCAAGGGTACCATCGGATCACCTTTTCATTCAATTTAACCAGGTCTTCAGCCCATTCTCGCCCACTTTTCTTCTTGATACGATGCATTTTAGATCATCAAGGGGACAAGATGCCTTGTAATTTCTTTGGAAGATATGCGCGGAACCCACACATATAGTATTGGTAAACAACACAAAATTCTCTTACCATTCCTCTCATGACAAAAATCCAAGGAACAGGTTCATCTGCTGAGAGCCTAAGAGGATTGTGACCATGAAACTTTCTAGCAAGGAACACATCAATTGCTGCAAGATCTATGAAACCGTCAATATTGGGAAACAAACCTGCCATAAATGAGGGTCAACACATCTGAAAATGTCCCAATCTTCGGCTTGAGCTAACTGTGCAAATGCTTCTAATAATCTCTTGTGAATCCCTTTGTCCCATTTCTACATTTCTGGGCTTCATGCAAATTTCTTACATTTACCTTTAGGACATTTGCTATAGTGTGCAAAGAAGCATAATGTCCTTGGTAATTGTAAGGTTTTTCTCCTTCTAGCGGTAACATATTCGTTCAAATTCTTCAAGGGTTGGTGCCAACTGAAAATCTTGAAAGGTGAAGCATTGGAGTGGAGGATCATAAACTGGGCAATGCTCTATTCCTCTACCTATTTCCACTTCTAATAGGCTCAAGATTTTTCCATATTTTCTTGTGAGAAAGACGTTGCTTGCTTTCAACAGCTGACTCAAGGATCTCAGGCTTTCTTTTCAGGTTTCTTGGTTTTGAGTCAAAGTCTTTTTCAATTTCTCTTCATGATTGTTTGGTTCATGTTTGCTTCCATTTTAGAACTCACAACAAGACTTTGATATTTCTCTAACAAACTGCTGTAGCAACAAAGAAAGTGAGTTTTTTATTATATATAAAAAGGCAATAAACACTTGCATGTTAAAGAATTTATGTACACAAAATAAATAAATTAATTAAAGAAAAGGTATGCTCCCTTTGTGTCCTATTTGAGGTAAAATATGGGTTAGATGGTCCTATGGTTGTTCTATTTTGTGAGCACTTTCACCAGGTAGGTCTATGATCTCAATTCTACCTCTAGAGTTAAAGGCTCATTTCGGAATGTTATCCACAACAGGAAGAACCTAGGTGTAGGACATTCACGAAGAGTCACACTCTAGACGAGATTTTGCAATAACCAAAACAGGATGTACATCCAAAATGGCTACCACTACACAATCTCTTACCTATCAAGTTGACTTGGGCCTTGGTAGGGCCCCACTCGTGTGTGATAAATGTGTGAGTGTTGTGTGTGAAGGGAGCATACAAACCTGGAATCCTATAACTACCCATGGTAAAATACCCAAAATAAATACAAACAACAATATAAACCAACAATAGTCGCCTACCCTAAAGTTTTCACCAAAAAAAAAAAGTCGTCTACCTTATGGTTGTCACAAAGAAATAAAATAATGCTGACAAAATTCTAGCATAAAAAGAAAATAACAAGATAAAAATATAAAATAAATAAATATAAAATAAAAAAATAAACTAAAAAGAAGTTATAATAATATGCACAATCAATTATTTAGGCTTGACTCTCACAAGAAGTCCCAGGGAGCCATTTGCCACCATTAGCGTACGGCTAATTTTAAACAAAATTATTCATAGATGTCAAATTTACATTGCCCTTTATCTATTGTCAAATGACACATGTTTATCTTCCTTTTGTGTCTTGGAAAAATGTAAGAGGAGTAGCTTGGCACTATCAGAGTCTAAGCCTTGTTAAATAGAGGTTTGAGATCACCTTCAAAAACTATTTTTTACTTTCTACACAAGGTTTGTAAAATTTTCCTTCTAAAACTTCAATTGACCAAGTAAGCAGAAGAGATGTCATCTCAATCCTTAACTGGGTTTAACTTTAAATTCAAATTTCAAAATTCCTTTCTTTTTTGTAAAGTGCATCGTTTCACTATGAAACGTGCTTTAAGATGCATAAAATTTCTTGATATTTCTTTGATCTTTCAGTCTTCAAATAGAGCTTGTAGATGATGATATGATTGCGATCATGATGATTGAAGGTTATAGAACACACTTGCTTCGAGTAAGATTAAAATCATCACTTGAAATGTATTTTCTAAAGTTGCATGCTACTTTCTAAAGATTTAAGCCTTGGTTCCTTATACTTGAGAATTTTCTTCAATACGTTAGCATATATTTGTTCATTTCACGACATATTTTTCACTTTCATTAAGTCCTAATCTTTTAAATGAAATTAAATATGTTTGCACATGTCATGTGAAAATATTTTCATTTTAGGAACCATGTTATGCTAACATAAAGACATGTTTGTTGCTTCAAGAAACTCAAGAGAAACATTAGTCATTCTTCAAAATATTTTCTCAAAATTAGTTATGTTATCACTCAAAATATTTTGTATTAAAGCTTTCTTAAGGGTTCTAAAGCTAACAAATAATTCATCTATCCCATTTTTTATTTTTTATTTTATTATATCTTATTGATCATATCATCTCATTTTATTTTATTTGGTGATAAGGTCATTCATTATTAATATAAGTTTCTCATTCATAGTTTCATTTTATTCTAATATATATGTCACAACCTAACCCAACTTGGATCGTGATCGATTGAAGAATCACATCTCACGCAAGCCTTATCTGCTATGTGTCTCTAAATGCATAAAATATAATAGTATCATCCTTAAAATATGATTTTCCTCTAAATCAATATCCTTTTCTTTGTTCAAAACATAATATTTGATTCATAAAAATTAGAAGTATCTAATATTCAAGCTTTGAAAACCCATTTTTAATCCATTCCACTAATCAGGAAATCATAAACTAATTCATCAAATGATATTACTCTTAAATGAAAAGCTTAACCTTTGAAAATTGAATCGTAAATATATAGCTGATCTATTACATAATCTAATCAAACCAAAATTTAAATCCAAACTTAAACCTTGGAAACATACAGGAAATTACATAACTTTGAAAATAACTACTATATCTCAAAATACATGCATGACTTAGACCTTGCCTACAAACTACCTGAAGCCTTCTAAGACTAGCATAATCTAATCTAAGCCTCATAGCAATGTAAAGTTACCAAGAGATCGTTGTTGCTATTGAACTAAAGAAATATGGGCTCTGCACCTACAACTATCAGAGGAAGGGAGAGGGGTGAGTCAACGGACTAGGAGTAATTCTCACCCATCATCCATATGAGACAACCAAGAAATATACATAAATACAATATAGATGCAACAATCATAAACCATTTGATATTTATATACATAACTATATAGAAAAGATATCTCTAAATTCTTAGTCTAACGGAAATCATTTTCCATACATATACACAATAGCTTTCAAATCAAATATCCTCTAAAAAGCATCAATAATCCTAAAAAACATAAATAACAATACCCTAATAGAGAAACATGGATCTTTAGTTATGCATTACATAACAATATACATTAATTATGCATGTTAACCATGACATAACAAATTATTTACTCTATAATCCCTTAAGGATCTAAATCTGGACACCTAACTAGGTTCTATTTCTGCTATGTGAGATTGCCTCTAAAGACAACTTGGACCAAGATTAACGATCATTTTCCCAGCCATTAACTCACTGTTTGTTTCTCTATAACTACCATCCAGTCTCTAACCATAAAAACTAATTATTTCTCTAAAATTTTGTTCTAGGCTCTCCTTTGAGTTTAAAACTCTATCATATAATTACTCTACTTTTGAAATAAAAAAATCTCTAGATATATATAAAATCATTTAAATATGAAAACTCTTGAAATTTTTAAACTCTGACTATATAACTCTAACAACCTGACTTTAGCATAACTAGACTATGAAAATCATGCCCAAGGGATCACTGCTTTGGCAATTCATTTCCAGCTCACAAAATATGTATCTAGTAGTCGCTATAAATCATATTGAATTCCATACTTTTGAGTATCATATGCTAAAGTTCTAAGTTCAAAACTTAAACTAACTTATTTTTCTATATACTTGAAATCTCCAACATTAGAGTTCAAAACACTTGGGTTCATAATCATAAAACTTGGAAATCATATAACATATTTATTCATAAAGCTAGGATCATACTCTTGTTTCACATTTCTCTAACATATATAAATATCTTAACTGAATATTAAAAAACATAGCTTGAAATCTAAATCTTGAAAACATAATAATGTCATAAACTCATAAAACATATATGATAAAAAGCAAAGTTGCTACAACATATATTTTCTCAAGAAATCCCTTCTCAACCATGTAAAACATTTTCCATAACACACAATATAGCAATCATGGTCTCATGGTTTTTGTAAACTCATTCTTTCATGCTATCATTATAATTCATAATTTTTCTAGCTTGACATCACCATGTAAAATCATATTCTATACTTTTTCTTGTTTCAAATTTCATGCTTAACAATCATCATGCATGAAACATATTCATAATGATGAAACTAAGGCTATGAGGTCAAATTCACTCATTTGAAAGGGAGGGAGGTATGACATCAACACCAATAGAAGCTCCGTGGAGCGGGGATGACACCAATAACTCAATAGAGCAACCATAAACTCCAAATTAATCTCTAACAATCCCTAGATAGCTCTAATATAACTCTAACAATATTGTGGGATCACCCCCACTTGACAATAATGAGAGAAACAACAAGGTCCAAACCATGGAACATGAAAATGAGAGGAAGGAGATGACAAAACCCACAAAAAATTTTACCTTTGATCCTTAGAAGATGAAGATTGATGATAGATGGGAGAGGAAGAGAGAAATGTGGGAGGAAGAAAGGTTTTAAGGTTCTGAAGAAAGGGAGCCCCATTTGGGGGTTTTAAAGGGGAAGGGGTCTTACTTATCAAAACTGCATCGTTTAGCACAATTCTGGCATTGGGCCGCTCCCATGAGTAAACTCTTCAGCGGCCTGAGAAATAATCACTCACTACAGCGATACAGCCCGCCAGTGAGCCTCCTAGCCTCGCCGCCCCCTCAGCGAGGTTGTTCTACAAAACTTTACAGGAACAGGACCCAATTGGATCCTTCTATCATTTTGGCATCTCTATTTCAACATTCATTTTTACATTTAAGTTAATATCTCACTCATTTACACATTTAAGTTAATTGTCCTCATTTATTTTACTCTCTATTAACTTTAATACATAAATGTAAATAAGGAAATACCCTCCATTTAAATTCAAATAAAATATCATAAAAATCAAAATCCTAACGAATCAAAATCCAAATTTTGGGTTTTAGTTCAAATCCAAAAATCTTCAAGATTTTCTAAACTTGTGGGCTAAAACGAAACGTTTAAAGATTTTATAAAATTTATTAAAAATTACTCTTTAACTTTTTTTTCGGGAACAATTATCGGGACTTTTGATCCCAAAAATATGGTTCTATCATACAGCTCCAAGGACGTGTAGGATCCCTTAGTGAAATTCAAGACCGCAACATAGGTGGGCTCCTTAGGCCGTATATAGAACTTGTCTAGTGACACGCGTATAGGTATTACAATGTATCACCTCTCTTTTTCGTATTCATTTTAATCTTTATTAGTTGCAATAAATGTTGCCTTACATTGTCTCATTAGTGCTGATAAATTGTGTTAGAATAGGATGAGTGAAGGAATGAACTTTTATTTGGATTCTTCCATCAATTGTTGCAATAAATGGAATTATGTTATTTTTTATTGTAAATGGTTTTTCTTATTAGGAAATTCTCTTAGAATAATGTATCTATAACCTTTTAGATTTAGGTATTTGTATTGTTTCTAACACAAATAATTTGTGTTGACATTGTAATGATCTTTCTATATGATGAACATAATAAAAGAATTATAATTATTTTTTCAATGATGTTATGAATTATGTTTACATTATCTTGAAGTTTATCAATTGCTCATTCATCATTCTTCCAAATATTGATTATTACTAAATTTTATTCAATATCAAAATGATTCATAATCATCTAAACAAAATTTGAAAAAGAAAATGAAGGATAAATGTAATCATTCTTTGAGTAATTTCGAGCCAACCTTATGATAGATATTAATATAATCTAGAATACATAGATATTAATAAAATTTAGAATATATGACGTGAAAAATTAATATATGATTCCCATTTTACTTTAATTCTTAAATATTTCTCTCTTAATTTTTAATAATTACTATATTAACCACTAGATGGTATTTTAAAAGTTTTTCCTATATGCTTTCTATGCTATCATCTAAATTTTATTCAAGTCAATAGTACATATTTATTCATATGATAATTATATTATATATATATATATATATATATATATGTATTTATTGCCTTTGTTTCTTTTATTAAACTGATTTCTATATACATGGGTCAGTTACATCCTATTTTATATTTGAAATTTAAATTTTAACTTTAATATATAAAATTTGTAGTTATATTATTTGTACTTATTTGATATAAGTACCATGCGACTCACTTTTCATTTATTGTTAGATGTAATGTAGACCCCATTTAAGTAAGTTCACATCTTATTTAATAGTATATGAGAAGTGAATCAACATATTTCTTATCAAATGAGTACACGTAACATTTTTCTAAAATTTGATTCCAACAAATAATATTTAATTAAAAAATAATATATAAATTTAATTTTAATTCTTAAATCCTTCTCTCTTTTGATTTCAATAATTATCATATTCACTATTAAATAATATTTTAAATGTTTCTCTTTTATACTTTAAATGCTTTCATCCAATATTTTTTTATGGGGATCATCCAAATTTTATTCAGGTCAATATTGCACATATTTATTTGTATGATAATACATATATATATATATATATATATATATATATATATAGAAAATTAGTAAATCAATAAAAAAAATTAATATATAATTGAGTAGCTATTTAGAATATATAGATATAAATTAAATTTAAAAGATATACGATTTGAAAAACAAATATACGATTTTTTAGTTTAGTTACTAAATGCTCATCTTTAATTATTTCCAATAATAATTACCATATTAACTATAAAATGATATTTTAAATGTTTATCTTTTATAATTTCTATGCTATCATCAATTTTTTATGGAGATAATCCAAATTTTATTCAACAACTAGTTTATTACCTATGTGATGCACATATGATTAATAGTAAAAAATTATACTACGTATGCATTTATGCAGTTAAAAAAATTATTGCATGTCTTTAAATAAATATATTAATTTCTATAAATACAATCCAAAATGAACAATTAAAAAAACTAGAGTACAATAGTAAGTAAATAATTTTTTTAGTATTATTTATTTAGCATACATATTATGAAGAAAAGAGAACCAAAACTAATGATCATTTTTATAGGGATAATCAACTATAATATCATAACATTAGACCTTCATGATCTGCAAAATATCAACATATTTAGATATTCATCAACCATAATTTGGCATTATTTTAATACATATAAAATATAGACAATATCATATTAATTAAATCATTTAAAGATACAATTTAATTTGACATTCCCAAATATTTCTCATTCATAGTATAATTTTCACCTATGCCACTATAATTGTCCAAGAAAACTGTAGTTGGTGTTTGAATAATGTGTCTTACTTGAATTGATTTGATAGGGAAATAATTAATCTAAATTATTAATAATTAATTATATTCCACTTTCAATTGTACATTAGGTGAAACCAAAGAGAAATCACTCAAATTCAATAAATGTACACAAAATTATTTTTTTAACAGAGTAATAAAATATAATTAACTATTATATTATTAATTTTATTATTATATTTATTACACTCATTATAAATTATATATTCTCTAAATAAATAACCCCAAAAGAAATCTTGTTTAATTTTTTTCAAGCCCTATATCAAATATTATTATTTAAAACAATTACCAAATTTTAAAAAAATTATTATATGTCATTTAACAAAATATTAGGAATCATAATTGATAATAAAATTGAAACCAAGTGTGAAATCAACCAACTATATTTATTATTACTAATGATTTAATCTCAATTTTCAATTAAAAAATTTAAAATTTTCAAATAAAAAAAAATATCATATTATATTGTCTAAGAAAATTTATAAAAATAAAAAAGTATGAATCATCATTGATAATAAAATATAATTGATAGTGCATATAATTAGAGTCATTAAATATATTTATTACCATTATTATAAAGGAAACATTCTCTAAACAAATAATTGGAAAAAAATCTGGTTTGATTTTTTCAAATCCTCTATCAAATATTATTCTTTAAAATAATCATCTAATTGAAAAGAAAATTAATATATATGATTTAAATGATAATTATTAATAATTATTGACTGTAAATTGGAATCAAGTATAATCAATCAACTGTATTTATTATTACTAATGATTTAATCTCAATTTCAAATTTAAATACGAATCAAATCTAAAAATATTGCACTATACTGTCTAAAAAGTTATTTAATAAAACATTATGAATCATGATTGATAATAAAATATTATTAATTATATTTATTAAAATTATTATTATTATAAATGATACATTCTTTACACAACCAAAAAAAAACCTCATTTTAAATTTTTAAGTCTTATATCAAATATTATTCTTGAAAATAAATATCCACTACTAGAAACTTTTGGGAAATCGAGAAATTTACCCATGGGTACGCAATAGTTGGTAGTTACCGATGGACTATTGACGGGTTATGGTATTTTTCTAATTAAAACAAATTTACATAAATACCGTCAGTTATCTGTCATAAACGATGGTGCTAAATCCGTCACATGGCGCATATTATTTCCAACGGTTTACAACAAGTATAATATTTTATTTCTTAATAATTTTTTTCAACTATTACGACGGGTATATCGATAAGCAGCTTCTTTAATTTAGTTTTTTTATTTTGTTATTATGTTACCGATGGTTTACCGACTCCTGTTATTTAATTTATTTTGTAATTAATTTTATTAAATATAATCGACGGGTATGATTTAATTATTTTTGATTATTAAATTATTACTTTTAAATTACGGGTATTTAATTTGATTTTGTAATTAATTTTTATTAAATATAACCGATGGGTATACCGATAGATACTGATTAAATTTTTTTTATTAAATTTTATTTGATTTCATAATTAATTTTTATTAAATATTACTGACTATTTACCAACAAGTATAGGAATTTGAAATTAATTTTTATTTTACGATTACTACGAGTATACCTACAGATATTTGAAATTGTCGCACAACCTTTCGTATTTCCACATGCCCGTCGGTCATTACTGGCATGTGAAACACACTGTTTCATTAAACGCGTACCCGGTATACTCATCGTAATCCGCGTTATTTACTCGGGGTGAGCCCCCTTTTCCCATTTCGTCCCTTCTCTCTCTTCACTCTCCCTCTCTCTAAAACCACCGCCATTGTTTTGCCAGGTGCCACCATCGTAGCTCCATTTGAGATTCTGAGACCGTCATTGCGATCTAGGGGCCTTGGTGAGCATTTTAATCGGTTTAGTTTTTTTTATTTGGTTTACTTTTTCGTTTGTTTATGGATGCCTATAGTGTTGTGTTTTGTTGCGTTGGGAGCAATTATGATTGTTATGTTGTTAATTTAAGGGTTTTGTTTGAGGGTGGTAGCGATTGTTAATTTAAATTTTTCATATTCAATTTTCAGGATTGGATTTGGTTAAAGAGAGCTTCGCACATTCTATATTTTTTGACATGCTTAGAGGTTAGTAACTAAATCTTTGTTATTTATATAGTTGAATGATGTAATATGTATGTAGGATATATAGAGACTTATGTTTTCTAGGGTAGAGTTGTAGGAAGTGGGGATTGCATGACTGGGGGAAGGGAGAGGTCCTTCCCCAACTTGTTTGCATTGTTTGCTGTGGGATTCTTTGTGTTTGCGAGATTGCAGGATGCATGTTATGGAGTTATAAGGGGATGCACAATAGAACGGTTTTTAGGATTATGTGAATTGTATGTAATTATGAAAATGTTACTGTTTCACTATATGTATTATGTTATTGATCTTTATAATAATATTTATATTGAATTGATTGAATATGATTAAATATTTATAATGTCAAAATTTTGTTAAACTTTTTTTAGGGATAAAAGATTAAAAATAACCGTATTAAAAAACTTAAATACCAATTAAAAGAAATATATGATGATGGAAGCTTTTAATTTAAGGAAGATGCTGGAGAAATTTTGTTAAATTGTTTTTAGGGATAAAAGATTAAAAAAAATTCGATAAGGAAATAAGATTAAAAGAAGGTTTAAAAATAACTGTATTAAAAAAAAAAAAGAAAACCAATTCAATGTGTTTTAAAGTAGTAATTTGCTCGTTAAAAAATTATATGGCTATGGTTGTATTGACTAAAAAATATATGACTAGAAGAAATGTACAAAGCGTTCTTGTTTGGGACCTGAATATTTGTTATTTTTTAAATATAAAGGAGGCTTCTATTTTAAAGTTAGAGAGTGTATAACCATAGTGCTTCATAAATGAATTATTCAAGATATAAAGAAGACACTATCCATGATTGTGAAGTTGGCAATGATGGCACTAAAAGACCTATAGCATTGAGGATCATGTATGTTTCTTGAAAGTTGTGGTGCACCTTAAACAAATGTACATAATCCAAGTTGGATGGAGCGAATGACGATGATGGTCCAAATGATGATATAAGCCATGCCACGACGATGTTGATGCGGAGTTCAGCTAGTTTTTATATAGCTTCATCATTACATTTATTGTAATTTGTATATATTTTATTATCAAAATTTGTTATTTTATTTAATCAGTTTAATTTATTTATTTTGTTATTTTCTTATTTAATATCAGTTTGATTGATAATTAGGTTATTATATAACTAAATAAATAATAAATAATAAATTACCAATCACTTCATAATTAAACAGGGAAATGGAAATAAAATTAAATCATTACCAATGGGTATGTCCGTTGGTAAAATGTCATATTTATAAAATAAAATTATTTTTCAAAAATCAAAATACCTTCGGTAAAAGAGTTAAAGAATTATTTTATTTATTTCAACTATATCGGTAAAAATAAATAAACATGTCGGTATATATATGTCTCTGACGGCCACATTGACGCCTTTTTATCTAATTATACTAACGCTAGTATTTTAATACCAAGTCGTACACATGTAGCTCGATGGGTTTTATTATACCGTCGGAATATTCATCACGCCTGGAAACGATGGCCTCTGTTCTGTCAATATACCCATTGGTATAAATACTACTCATCAAAAAACTCATCGGTAATGGAGTTCGATCCCACTTTCTTGTAGTAATCTAAATTAAAAGAAAATTAGTACATCTAATGTAATAAAAAATTAAGCATCATGATTGATATTTTAATTGGACTCAAGTATAATCGATCAACTATATTTATTATTACTAATGATTTAATCTTAATTTCAAATTAAAAAATTTTAAAAATATTAAATCCAAAAAGGTATTATATTATATTGTCTAAAAATTATTTAATAAAAAACATGAATAATGATTGGTAATAAAATAAAATTAACTATATTTATTAAATTTATTATAAAATGATAATTTTCTAGATAAATAACCCCAAAAAATATTGTTTAATTTTTTAAATCATATATTAAATATTATTCTTTGGAACAATTATCTATAAAGGAAATCCATATATTTGATTTAATCAAAAATTAAGAATGATTATTAATAAAAAAATTGCAATCAAGTACAATGAATCAATTATATGTATTATTAAAAATTACTTAATCTAAAATAAATATTCAAATCTAAAAAAATATCATATTATATTTTCTAAAAAAATGATTTAATAAAAATTATTGTACACAATTGGAAATAAAATATAATCACCTATACTTATTACAATAATTATAATTGATACAGTTTATAAAAAAATAATTATAATTGATATATTATCTAAACAAATGACCTGAAATAAAATCTGGTAGAATTTTTCCAAGTTCTTTATCTAATATTATTATTTAAAATAAATATTTAGTTTAAAAGGAAATTAATATATCTAATTTCATGAAAAATTAGAAATTATGATTGATAATAAAATTTGAATCAAGTATTAAGTATAATCAATCAATTATATTTATTATTATTATTATTAATGATTTAATCTGAAATTTAATTAAAAAATTTAAAAATAATTAAAGAATTTCAAAATCAAGCGATAGCAGCAACAAATCAAATCTTGTCCATTACAATTTGAAAATTTCTCATATTATCAGTAACTACAACCAAATTGTAAGTATCTCCTTTCTTCACTAAATTAAGTTGTAGAATTTCATCGTGTCCTAAGCCATGATAACCTAATATAGGGTTATTTATTCATAATGTATTATTTAGTTTTATTTAATAAATATTGGTCCTAAGCCATGATCGCCTAATTTGCCACAAAATAATCCAAAAAAATCTAGTTTAATTTTTCAAAGTCTAATATAAAATATTATTCTTTAAAAAAATATCTAATTTAAAAGCAAATTTATTTATCTTATTTGACCAAAAATTAAGAATCGTGATTAATAACTAGGAAAAGAATTGGCGTTGAAGGAGAAGTTGATTATAGTGAAGGAAAAGGAGCTAGAGAAAAAGGAAAATGAGAGGATGATAAAGGTAAAGGAGCTAGAGGTGAAGGAAAGGGAAATAAATATGCAAATACTTTGTCCAACACTTATTATGACCAAAAAGTAGTGATCCTTTCATCTAAGCATGTAGAAAATATTATGGCAAAATATTTTTAATTTAAATGTCAAGTGTGTTGGAAGAGAATATCTAGGAAAGTGACAATGTCTCATTTTTAATTAGTTGTGTAATACGTCTATTATGCAAAACTAGCCTTTATAAAACTAGTCGTTACAAAAGTAGTCATTGCAAAAGTAGCCCTTACAAAACTAGTTATGGGTATAAAAATATTTTTCAAGTGTTGTTGGTGTCAGAGACTTATTCAACATAAGAGATTTTCACGAAATGAAGGTGATAACTTAGAAGAAAATAAGTGAAAACAGTGATGGTGAAGTTCTTATGTCAAAACTATTGAGAATGCAAAATGTAAAGAATAGTTTGACATCAACACCAAAGGTGAGTAGGGTCTTTAGGGGACAAAATGCAATGAGATTTAGAAAAATAATGGTGATGATTACTGTATGCATGTAAAATTCTTTTTGAATGAATGTTAAGCATGCACACATAGGTTGTCAAAGACTTAGCTAAATTTTCGGAAGCTAAAGCTTTGATCTAATGTTGAATTAGAGTGTGCACGAGCATCTCCAATGTAGGCAGTCTAAAACATGGAGATCTTAACACATAAGCGATTTGAGGCAAATGGCAACCATCGGGACATGTGTCAGCATCTTGTTGTACATAGTTGTCTATAAATAAGAGGTCTTAGGCTTCATTTCTTAGTAGTTGGCTATGGAATCAAGCAGTCAACACTCTCAAACATTTAAAGTCACTCTAATGTCAAGAACTAAGAGATCAACAATAAAGATTATCCTACGACTCACTCATTTTCCTTTTCGGTTTCTAGGAGTAGATTTCTTTTACTTCATTTCATGTTTAGTTTCCTTGTTTCATTGTACATTGCAATGTGTTACTTTGAAGTTTACATCGAAATCAAAATTAAAATCATTATTCAAGTGAGATTTCTTGTGTGTATTTTGCTTACACTGAAATATACTTGATCCTTGAGCAATTTGAACTTGGGTTTGCGTTGCCATTGTTGATGTCAAGTTGACAAACAAATAAGCTTTGACATTAAACTTTAAGAAACTCGAGAACTCATAGAGGAATCATTGCCATTCCCTAAATTGAGATCTTGAAAGCAAAACTTTTCAAATTTGATTTGTTTGTCGATGAAAATACAAGCTAAACACTAGTCGTTTAGGAGAATTCATGGTAGACAACTCATAAATATAGAGCACCACTCATCCATATTTGCTCTTAGCATCTTTCCTCTGTCTATTCAAAGCCTTAAATTTCATGTGCACTCACTAATCCCTCTCAAACGCTTTTCACTAACGACCACTACTAAAATTTCATTATTATAAATAGTTAGAAACTCTAATCAATCTTAACACATCTTTTGATGACTTGTTTGACGATATTTTGTTTGGTGATTTAGATTATAACCTGAAAACATGTCTTTGGATGAATGGATGGTTATTTTATGTTCGATGATTCATATGAGCACCAACTTCAACTAATTCTAGAAATATGGGGAAAAGAATTATTGCAGATCTCATCGTTGAACCCTGGATAAAGACCGTGAAGTAGGACATGAATGACTTTTAAGTGTCTATTTTGCACGTAATTTGGTGTAACCTCCTAGACATTTCGGTGAAAGTTCTAGATGGGAAGACATGTCTTTCTTTGCATAGTAAATGCCCTCTCAAAAGTTGATCCATATTTTAAGTGAGTCAATGCAAAGGAAGAAATACTTATTCTCATTGCAAAATGGCACGACTACTAAGCTTATGTTGGCATATACAAAGTATAAGCTAATGCCACTAATATCATGTGTGGATAGGCGAAAGCATTGTGATTGAGTGTTTACAGAACTTCATAAAAAATGTAATATTGGTATTCAAGAATGAATACTAGCGAAAACCAATACAATGCCTGATATAGATGGTAGAAGGCGACTTCCCAGGCATGATGAGTAGCATCGACTACATGCACTAGCAATGGAAAAACTACCCTAAAGCATGGAAAGAGATGTACATGAGTGGTTACCGTCGAGTTGCAACTATAGTACTCAAAATTGTGACTTCATTGGACCTTTGGATATGACATGCATTTTTTAGAGTTGTCGGTTCAAATATGATACTAATGTGTTATCCGTTCACTAGTGTTTGATGAAATTCTAGTTGAGCTCACAAGGTAAATTATATTGTGAAAGGTAATGATTATACCATGGGATACTATTTAACAAAATGTATCTATCCTAATAAGCAACATCTGTGAAAACAATATATCGACAGTAGGGAGATAAGCAAAAGTTATATGCAAAACATCAAGAAGAACAACAAAATCATATAGAGCACACATTCACAGGTCCTGCAATCTTGATTTGCAATTATACTCAGCCATGCACAATTATGGGAGAAAGTGAAGCTTGCGAAAATAACGAGAGCATGCATTATATTGCATAATATTATCATTGAGGATGAGAGATATGCATATATGTAGGAAATATCGCTCAACTCATTTCTTACGACGATGTTGACAATGACATATCATAATTAGAGATGAGTGAGGAAAGTTTTGCTTTGTATAAGAGATATATCCAAAACATTATCCGACTTCATGATAGATAAAAGCATTGACACAAGCAGATTTGGTGGAAAATATCTAGCAATTCAACAATACTTATCAAGGATAGTTTATTGTTATATAATATTTCAATTACACAATGTTATTGGCCATATTCTAACTATACATTCCTGTTTATAAAACAGACATTGAAATGGACATTAGACATGGCAAGATCTAATACGAAGGACACCAAAGTTAAAAAATTATAGGACATGCAATATATATATAACTAAAAATTTAAAGAAAATAATACATTATTCAAAATATCATTTATATAAGCTTCGTTTATATTTTATTTTCTTGTAAACTTAAAAGGTTATATATTATTTCCTTTTTATAAGCTTGCTTATATTGTGTTTTTCTATGTTAGAGTAAGAAAAAAAAGTAAAGTTTAAATTAAATATATATAAATATGTGTCATGAGTATGTCATGCAAGATCTGACATGAATACATGTTGTGCTTCATAGATTGTAGTTGTTAATCATGTAATATTTTAAAAATATATCGAAGAATTATTTACAAAAGTATTTCTTTGATTTTTTTTTTTTACATTTTAACTTTTTAAAAATGAACAAAATATTTCTGTAATTTAATTTATTAAAAATTTATTTTAAATAAAAATATTCAAAAAATTAATTTTATATTTTTATCCAAACAAAAATAAAATTACATGATATGTTGATTTTTTTTTAATTTAATAAATCATGTGGGGCCATGGGGGATTAAAGTTAGCCCTTTTCATTTGAGAGGAGAATGACACTTTTGAGGATAGATTTGGTAATGCTTTTCGAAGGGTGCTCTAGCTTATGAAGCCAACATTTTCTGTTTGGTAAACAAAAAATAGGGTGCTTTTGCTCTTGGCTTTTGCTCAAAAGGGTGCTTTTTAGAGCAACTTATGTGGTGTTTTTCGGATTGGCTTATGTTCTTTAAAATTCAAAAGACTAATATGACTTTATTCTAATTAATGATAATAAATATAGAAATTACATTATTTAACATTTATATTCATTATTGTTATTTTAGATATTTGGAGCATATTTACCAAATATTAGTGTCATGGCTTCTGCTTATTGAGAGCAACTTTTGCATTATTTTACCAAATGTTGCTACTATGACTTTTTTATAGTAGCTTTTTGAGAGCCCAAAAGCTTAACGGCTTTTGAGAGTCACAACAATACCAAACAAATCCTTAGTCCTCATTTGCTTTTTATAACACTAGTGTGATGTGGCTATCAATGTGGCAATGGTGGAGCCAAAGGGGGACTCTGGTTAGTCTAGTAATGTTTTCCAGAAAAGTGCTCTAGCTTATGGAAAACATAAACAAATTTTTTGTTTGGTAAACCAAAAAGTTGAAGTGCTTTTGAGAGCACCTCATAGATTATTTTTCAAGTTAGGTTCTTCTCTCTAAAATTTTAAAGACTAATATGACCATATTTTAGTTAGTGACAATAAATGTATAAATTACCTTATTTAATATCTATGTCCATTATTGTCATTTTAGATTTTTAGAGCATATTTACCCAACATTACTATTATAACTTCTACTTATTGAGAGTAACTTATATATTATTTTACCAAACAATACAATTATAACTTTTTAACACAAGCTTTTTGAGAGTATGAGAGGTTTAGCAACTCTCAAAAAGCCATGAACAATACCAAAGCGTCTATGTTGTCCCACTATTACGGGTATATTTAGATTGGTGGGGTTGGATAAAGAGGAGCAAAGTGAGATTTTTAGTTACTCCATTATTTGGATTTATCAAACTTAAATGGAATAAAGTCGAGATGGAATATAAAATACTCAAACAATGCAAGCAGACTAATTATTTCATTTAATTCTCCCCATTTTTCCGCTATACCTTGCTCACCAATTCAAACATACCCTAAAATATAAGGATGACAAAAAAAACCTGCTGAAGCGGGTAACCACAGAGATTATCCACAATGAGGACAACACTTATATATATATAAGATGTATCACATAAGAGAAGTGATTTATTATGAGAGTGAGAAGCAAAAACTAGGCCATATAATCATATAAAGATGATCAGAATTGAAAGTTTATTAATATAATTAATGTTCATATTCATTTAAAAATTTCACATGACTTTAGTTTTAATCTTGATCGTTCATGTAAGATTCAATGATCAAGATTCACTCATCTTACTCTCATAATAAACCATTTTATATATATATATATATATATATATATACACACATATATATATACATATAAAAAAATCTTGGAATTTCTTTATTTTTAAATTATATTTATTAGATTTTTATTATTTTTTATTTTTAATTTGAATTATGTTACTTTAGTAGTATTTATTAAAATAGACATCTATATATTGAATTTTTTTTCTTTTATTTCTTCTATTTCTTAGATTGTTTTAAAACCATGGATACCCATGAGGATTCAACTCTGGAATGGGAATGAAGACCCGTCGCATAAATGAGAATGGAAATGAGGGATAAAATTATAAATAAGGATGGGGCGTTCCCTCCCTCGATGATACTCTTTGCCATCCTTACTCAAATGCTTACGCGGTTTCACATAGCAATTTGAGGTTGTTCCTCTCCCGCCTATACAATGTTTGAATAAGAAAAAGAAGGAAAACACGGAAAAAAAAAACACACACACACACACACACCACCTCACTAAACAAATGAATGAGGATCGGAAATCCTTTGGCGCTCTCTCTGAGCCTTCAAACCCAGCAATCCGCCTCCAACGGCGGCATCCGACAAGCCCTCCGCAAAGCCCACGGTGGCCTCGACATCTCTGCCTATGGCTCTGCCATACAGCGCTGCACCGATCGCCGCCTCCTCCGCCAGGGCAAGCAGCTCCACGCGCGCCTCTTCCTGTTCTCCATCACACCCGATAATTTCCTCGCCTCCAAGCTTGTCACCTTCTACGCTAAATCCAACCTCACTTACCAAGCACGCAAGGTGTTCGACGCAATACCCAACAAAAACTCGTTCTCATGGAACGCAATGCTCATTTGTTATTCATTCAACGGCATGTTCCAAAACGCGCTAAACCTGTTTTACAAGTTGTCGTTTACCCAAACCGCGTGCATAGACAACTTCACTGTGTCTTGCGTTTTGAAGGCGCTGTCCTCGTCGTT
Organism: Dalbergia oliveri; assembly: GCA_030441495.1. Classification (NCBI taxonomy): domain Eukaryota; kingdom Viridiplantae; phylum Streptophyta; class Magnoliopsida; order Fabales; family Fabaceae; genus Dalbergia; species Dalbergia oliveri. The sequence continues at coordinate 15,773,656 of JAMLFY010000013.1, read as the reverse complement.
TTTTAGCCCCAAATCGGCTAAAGAGATTCACTGTTTTGTACTTAGAAGTGGTTTGGAGAGAGATTGCTTCGTTTTGAATGCTTTGGTTACGTGCTATGCAAGGTGCGATGAAATTGTTCTGGCACGCAAGGTGTTTGATGGAATGCCGAGAGAGATATCGTTGTGGAACTCGATGATTGCGCGTTCGCAGGGTGGGTTCTATGAAGAGTGTAAGAGGCTGTATTTGGAGATGTTGGAGGTGCCAGGGCTCGTGCTGAATGGGGCGACTATTGCGAGTGTAATGCAGGCGTGTGGACAGTCAAAGGATCTTGTGTTTGGCATGGAGGTTCACCGCTTGGTGAATGAGAGTGGAATTGAGATTGATGTTTTGCTATGCAATGCTGTGATTGCCATGTATGCGAAATGTGGTAGTTTGGATTATGCTCAAGAGCTGTTTGATGAAATGAGTGAGAAGGATGAGGTTACTTATGGCTCAATGATTTCCGGGTACATGGCTTATGGATCTGTGGACAAAGCCATGGCTATTTTCAGAGAAATTGAAAGCCCTGGATTAAGTACTTGGAATGCTGTGATCTCGGGTTTGGTTCAGAATAACCAGTATGAAGGGGTGTTGGATTTGGTTCAAGAAATGGAGGCCTCTGGTTTAAGGCCGAATGCTGTCACGCTCGCTAGCATTCTTCCTTCATTTTCGTACTTCTCAAACCTGGGAGGAGGGAAAGAGGTGCATGCTTATGCTGTGAGAAGTGGTTATGATCAAAATATATATGTTGCAACTGCTATTATTGATACTTACGCAAAGTTGGGGTTTATTGATGGTGCACAGAAGGTTTTTGATCAATCACAAAGTAGGAGCTTAATAATTTGGACGGCAATTATATCGGCTTATGCTGCTCATGGACATGCTAGTATGGCACTTGGCCTCTATTCTCAGATGCTAGATAAAGGAATTCAGCCTGATCCAGTGACAATAACAGCAGTATTGACAGCTTGTGCTCATTCTGGATTGGTAGATGAAGCCTGGGATATCTTCAATTCAATGCCCTCGAAACATGGTATTCAGCCCTTGGTGGAGCAATATGCTTGTATGGTGAGCGTTCTTAGTCGAGCTGGAAAGCTATCTGAAGCAGCAGATTTCATTTCCAAAATGCCAATTGAGCCAAGTGCTAAAGTATGGGGTGCTTTGCTACATGGTGCTTCTGTTTATGGTGATGTTGAAATGGGCAAGTTTGTTTGTGATCATTTGTTTGAGATTGAGCCTGAAAATACTGGGAATTACATCATTATGGCAAATTTGTATTCCCGAGCTGGGAGATGGGAAGAAGCTGATAAGGTCAGGGAAAGACTGAAAGGAATTGGATTACAGAAGATCTGCGGAAGTAGTTGGATTGAAACAAGTGGAGGGTTACTAAGCTTCATTGCCAAAGATGTATCAAATGAAAGATCTGATGAGATTTATGCATGGCTGGAAGGATTGCTTGGTTTGATGAGGGAAGAAGGATATATTTTGCAGGAAGAGTTATATTATGAGAATTCTTTTGATGAACAATTGACGTGTTAATTTGCACTGAAATTAGATACTTATCTTCAGTCTGCCCAAGCAAAATACCACTATACTCTCTGAGCTTTACTGGGTTCTATAGATGAGGAATGAGCCTTTCTTTCAATTGTCCATAGATAATTTATGGCTGCTGAATACTAATTGTACACCTGATAAGATATCCAGGGCCTAGAAACACTGACCTCCAACATAGCTCCTAATCTTGTTATTTGGTGTGAAAAAGGGTCAAGGTCTCATATTTGCTTCATCTGTTCTTCACTTAAAGAGTTAAGATTGCATTGTTAATAAGTCGAATCTATAAAATTTCAAGCTCAATTCAGTGGTGTAGTAAATATGGATCTGACATTGGCAGATTGCACTTTTTGGTAAAGCTTTGGAAGATTGCTCTGGATCAAATAGAAGTTCCAGAGATTGATTGATTATTCTAAAATTAACTCTGCTTCTATGTTAGTTAGCTTAGTGTCCGGAATGGACACCTTTTGCAGTTTGCTTATTGTAAAGTGTAAACCACATTCTTAGCAAGATTGGTGCTACGATTGATGCGTTGTGAAAGGATGAGATGGGGACCGAATATTTTGTGAAAAGATGGAGCAAAAGGGACACTTTCTGTTGAGAAGGGCTCCACGTATAGGACTTTGTTTTGGAGATCATCAAATTGGTGAGAATGAGATCATACTTCGGGATGCACAGTGCATTGCTTGTGACAAAGCCAGTTGTAAGTTAATGCAGGAAGCATGATTGTTTTATTTCTGTAATATTTTATTGCGGGGACATGTCTTGTCTCCACCTTTTCCTTTTTTACATCTGTACCCCATTCTTCCTTGTCTCGAAAATAGTTTTCTTGCTAGTAAAGCATCCTGTATTATTCACCAAAACAAAAGACATCCCAATATTATTAGTAAAATATCTTTTCCTTTAGTCATAGCCTTGTTTGCCGCCTAAATGTCGTTTTTCTCCGTAACAGACAATGGCTACTAGACCTTATACTATTATTTTTTATTTTATATCTTTTTGTCTAGAATGCCCATCACCACAGAAGTGCAGGATCCCTTCCACACCCGCATAATGAAGTTTTTTGCAAGGTTTCCATAATGATAGGGAAGGAAACACAAGATGCATTGTGCTAATAGGGGTTTAGTCATTTAGTTGACTTTTTGTTCATGTACGATCTTAATTTAGTTTTGATTTCTAAGTTTTTCTGTTGATAAATGATTTATAAGTATCTTTATAAATACTCAATGAATAAGAGGGATGTCCTGATTTTATATTGGGACAAACTTTTTTTGTAAACTTAAATGTTTATTAATAATAATAAGAAGAAGAAGAAGAAAAAGGCACTAGCTAGGTGCATTGGAAATTAGCATGTGCAATGGAATTGCCATCATCATAGAAGTGCAATATCCCTTCCACACCCGGACAACTAAGTAATTTGCAAGGTTTCCATAATGGTAGGGATCCGTTGGTCGCAGTGTGAAATCAGAATGTGTGCACGTAAAGGGTGGGAGAAGCGATTGTGAAGGTATAGAAATGCCTAGTTGTTCTACTTATCTTTCTACCTGAATTGCATTATTGTTTCAATGATTTGGTGTATTTTGAAGGTGACAAAAGGAACAAGCCATTAGCCATGGACCTTTCTCTTCTGTTTGTTTTGTTGCCATTAAGGAAAATCGGTCGAGATAAAGCCTGAAAGAGATAATGAAAAGCATAGGAGTGAGAAACGTGCTTGCTCCGGACAATAACCTGTGGACAAAAGCTGCCACTTCGTTCTATTCCATCTCCACAAGTGTCACACCATGGTTAGTTCTTTCTTCTGCTTTATAACTAATTGAAGGCAATTTGCACCCTAATCCGTTTCACCTCCATTATAATCTTGCAAATCAGCGTTTGTTTTTCCTTTCATTTCTTGTTTATTTCTCGATCGTTTGATTTTCAATCATAAATGCATAATGTACCATAGCATATCCAAATTGTTGAAGCATTAATGATTTGTTGCATCATTGAAAGAGTGTCAGTCGTTGATATTATTAGCAAAACACGGATGCACTGATAGGAACTAATAAATATCTCCGTCATGCACTGTCTTCCTGTTACATCTTATTATTATTACTCTGATTTGATACACGCACAACAATTTCTATCAATAAAATATTTTATTTGAATAAATTTTAAATATTAAATAAAAAAATTACTATTATAATTATGTCAATATATAATTAAATAATTATAAAATATTTTTATATTATAAATATTAAATATATATAAATTAAATTCTTATTATAATTAAAGCCGGTACCTCTTATGCGTCTAATGTCAATGAAATCATTGCGAATCTTGATGTAAGCATATAGAAATATGAAGTTCAAAGTCAAATTCAGCCATACCCAATCACACCTTCCAAGTGATATATGGGAGTTAGACAAACCGACCTAAATCATAAAGATTACGTATTACAGCATAAAAAGATAATAATCATTTATAAAAAAAATAATTCTTATAAAAAAAATTATAAAAAAATAATAATCAAGAAAAATAATTATTAAAAGATTTTGAGAAAATGAATTTCGATGTATCTTTAATATAAAAGAATTTTATATATATCACCATTTGATTATGTAATATCACATTAGCATTACTATCTCACATTATTACTTAAAATATCATATAAATAAATTTTTTTAATTAAATAATAATATACTTACACCATTCATATATTGAAATAAACTCTTTTCCTAGCTTCAATGATAATAGAACAATTAATAATCACAACAATGTTTGTCAAGACACTTAATTATCCAAGAAAAAGAAAAGAAAATCAAGGACATCCACATGGGTCAATACAATTGAAGACTAGTGGTCTTCTATTATGATGGTAATCACACACACACGTCCTTAAAAAGCTCAAAACAATAGGAAGAACCAAAGCTCACACACCATCTTAAAGAACCGAAAAACTAAAAAGGAAAGAGAAACCAAGCCAAAGTATTTGCAAGCACATGATCCCATGATGGAAGAAACAACAACAACAATCATGGCTGCACTCTCCATCCTCACCCCTCCCCACTTCTCACATCTCACAAACACCATCCTCTCCGCCACAAACCACCACCAACGCCGCCTCACCTCCCTCCTCTCCTCCCCAATCCTCTTCTCCCTAACCCTCCACCACCTCCACACACTCTCCCTCACTCAAAAAACCCTCCTCATTGCACGCCACCTCCTCTCCTCGCTCCACATTCTCACCCTCCACCTCCAACCCAACACCACCACCACCACCACCACACCACCGCCACTACCACCTCCCTTGTCCACTTCAATAAGGCAACGCGACCTCGATGCCGTTTTGCTCCTCCTCCTCTTCTGCGAGACACACAATCACAACCCGAAGGTTCTAGAAGCACCCTTTTCGGAATGGAGGGTGAACTTGAGCAACCTCTTCTCGGAAAAGCTCTTAACGCTTTCTTGCGCTTGTGTTCCCATTGGGGGATGTGATGGGACAATCTTGATCCCTTACGTGGAGAACGTAGCGCGGTGCTGGAGGCTTGTGGGTTCGTTGGGGTGTGGTGGTGGTGGTGGAGGGAATGATAATAAGGAGGTTGGGGAGGTGGCGGCGGCGGCGGTTGCGGTGGTGGCGCTGCCGGCGGTGGAGGTGGAGGTGGGAGGGAGGGAGTGCGTGATATGCAAGGAGGAGATGCGCGTGGGGAGGGACGTGTGCGAGTTGCCGTGTAAGCACTTGTTTCATTGGATGTGCATATTGCCGTGGCTTGGCAAGAGGAACACGTGTCCCTGCTGCAGGTTCAGGCTGCCGTCCGATGATGTCTTCGGAGAGATCCAACGGCTCTGGGAGTTCTTGGTTAAAGTCGCGGGAAAAGAATGTGGAGCATGAATTTGGACTTTGGAGGAGTTGATTCGGTTGAGGCCTCACTCTTGAGTATAGTTCTTGGATTTTATAGATATGGTTTATAAGAAGTATTTTTGTAAGTATCAAATACGAGTATGCAAAATTTCACTTTTTTTTGTCATTTTGTTTTTCTTTTTAAAAGGAAAAGAAGAAATAATAGGGAGGAGGGATGATTTGCGTTAGCCTTAGCCCTTAGTTAACTCTGGTACTGTTTAATTACCAAGATATAATAGATCACGATTTGAATCTTATTTTAAAGAATTGTTCACATTAGAAATATTTAGGAGCTCTAAGCAAGAGAAATATTTACTCCATTTTATTAATTAATTAACATATTAGTTTTACAGTTTATTATTGTCTTTTATTTTTTCTATATTTTTTAATACAATAGTTAATATGTCAATTAATAAATAAAGCAGAACAAATATATATATTTTTTTCTCTAAGAGCAATTGCAGAAATTTTCTTATTCATATTTAAGTATATGCTATAACACTGAACGAGGATTGTCTTCAATAAAAGATTGAAAAGCTGAATTGTATTATCATTTTATTTCTTACTTTCCAACAAAATTGAAGAAGGGTACTAGAGAGGGCAATTATATATGAGGAAGAATGGAAGGTGGGTCCACATATTCAGGAGGCTTTGTGATTCCTGTGATGAGGGGAAGATGGTGTAGCATTTGGCAGGTTGACTTGGATGGCTAGCATTTATTTGTTCGCTTTTGATGTTGTTGACCTCAGAGAGGGACTCGAGTGGCTTAGAGGGGTGTGTATATGAGCGGCCGAATGAATGGAAGGATAAAGGGTGAAATTGTGGGGTTCTTAATGTTGGATGTATGATAAATATATGATAGATAGAATCAATAAGTTGCAAAGGGCAATGGTAATGGTAATGTAATAGCTTGCACAAAATGTTGTTCAGTGTTTGGTAGTTGATTTTTCATTAATTGCTAAATTTTAGCCTTATGATTTATGTGAATGACATGACTTGCCCTGAAGCTGAGTAGCTGACAAACAAGTCCCTGTTGCAATTCTCCTTGATTGAAATTTCATTTACACTTCTGTGGAAAACATTCTATCTACAACTATTTAGCTAGATAGTACACAGTAAGGGGCTGAGCTACAAGATTTTGTATTCGTTATATTAATCAGGGTTAGCCAGGTCTGTGTTGTTCATGTACTCGGGATCATAGATGTGCAAAGCCAACGCATCCTGCTATCCTTAGAAAAGCCCCTTCTTCCGGATGGTCACGTTTAGGACTAACTTTATTCCCAGTTCTCCTTTTTTCTACTTTGCCAAACATTCACTTTTCTAACTTTAACACTACACTTTCCTCATATTTTGTTAAACATTGTAATATTCTGCCATTATAGAAAAAGTAAAAACTCGGAACTTGAGAGGTTAAACAGTATGCCCCCTCCCCAAAGAAAGATTCCTAGGATTTGAACCCCTAAACTTGAGGATAAAGTTCATCTAAAACTCAATCCATTTTTATTGAGCTAATCTTCATTGGGTGTGTAAATACACACATGCGTGCACACATACACATATGAGGCAGGCATATGATAGGATTTAATTAAATAATAATATATGCATGACCACACATGTGTGCACACACATGCACATAAATCAAAATATGTACATATATATGTTTGAGAAACATGGCATTGTTGATCTTCTCTATCCTTTGATTTGAATTGGATGGGATGTACTTGTAAAACTCACACTCAAGTCCTGGAGTGCTCAAGTGGTTGGACCCAGAGCTTATTGGTTGTGGCTATTTCTTACATAATTTGAGTGGGAGATTCCATATTTAATCCTCACATTTCCCCTTCATTCAATCTTTTAAGAAGAATTTCTAGCTTTAACACCTATTAAAAAAAAACAGAGAGAGAGAAAGAGTTAAGCAGTGCTCAAGAGAACTTTTGTCGCATGGGGGGTAGCCTTTATCTTTTTTGGTTGTCGTAGGAAGTACCCTTTTGATCCTTTAGGCTCCCCAAAAATCACGTTACCGAAGAAGCCCAATACACTGACCCATGTTAAGTGGTTCAATGGATTCCAAAGCCTAACTTTACTACGCCTAATTCATGTTGAGTTAAATGGGGCCGTTACAATTGAGCTCATCACACATAGTTGGATTGGATCATACATGTAATTTAAGTGGCTTCACCCTCCAGTTTTGAACATACAACCCCCACCCCAAAACAAAAAACAGCCTCCCCTTCATAACTTCATCGGACTGCTCTTAAGTGATCTCCCAAAAAAGTGATTGGATGGAGGAGTTTGGAAGAGAAGAATGGAGAGGGTTAATGTTTTATCAAGTAGATGATCCCCTTATATGTGAACATTGTGAAATGCAAGGATTAGAAGAGATTTTATGTAGCCTTTCAATAACTCCTTATTTATATTGGTGAATATTTTTTAATTTCTCACTTTTGAAATGAAAAATAGTTCTTACCCAACCCCCCCTCCCCTTCCCTAATGTTCTCAATTCAAGACACACGCTGATTCAAAAGAATAGATAACGATAAACATCTCTTATTTTCAACTTGTCATTTTTGGTCACCATATGTTAATTTGAATTTGAACGGATTCTTTGGTCGATATGTTATTTAAACTTAGTAAAACAATATGTTACATGACCCAGACTTGAGCCGGAGCCTGGATATGTGTAGGAGATTAGATTTGGCCCATGTTGAGTTGCCTGCCCTGCAAATGGATAACCCTACTTGGCCCTCTAAATATTAAAAAATTGTCCAAACGAAAAAAGTTTAGAAAAGGTTTGAATATCGTGACAAAACCGTTTGAAACCCTAAGAACCAAAAAGGAAAAACAAGAGTTTAAAAAGTTTGACCATTCAAAAAAAAAAAGAAGAGAAGCTAAAAAAGAGTAAATTCATGCTTCAGCTTGATTATTTTAAGTTAAGCTTTAACTCGATTCGATTTGAACTTTTCAAAGCTCCAAAATTTCAACTATATTAAAATTAGTAAGTTATTCGATTTAATTTGAATTATCTGTACGTATTACATAATTGCATATATTAAATTAATCCATGATAATTTATTCTTATATCTACTATTTAAAAAGTTATGCAAATGAAAAATTTGATTAGATAACAAATTTACACTATTATAAAACACTTTTACACAACACTTTTACACAATTATATTGTCAAAATTAAACTCATTGTATTGAATCATGAATTTCTTAGCTAAACAAATAAATTCATCCGTTATTGACAAAGCTAATTGTTATATATTCATTCGGATCCCAAATGAGAACATGCATTTACTTTTAAAAAGTTTAATTTTGATACTACTTTTATATAATCATCCATGAGAATAATTGTTTCAAAATCCACCCTAAAAAAAGGACAGAATTATAATTATTTAGAGAACTGCCTTAAATGGAATTGAATTACTTATTGACACTTGGATATCCCAAATTTAAAAGACGAGCAAATAAACGTGACGCCAACACGCATATGACATCTGCCAAGACGTCAATCAATTGGGTAATCTTCAATTAATAATTGGTTTATGTGATTTTATTATGCGTCTTGACCCGCCAGGTGTTCGACTGAGCAGCTTCCAGCAGATCATCATCACTATATTTTATTGCTGTAGTTCACGCTTTGAAGACTTTTAGCCACAGTTTCATTAACAAGATATATATTTTTCATTTTAAATATTCAAATAAAAAATGAAGTTCTTGTTAGCAAAGTGCCACTAATAACCAGAAGTTTGGATGTGGACAACAACATATTAAGGAAAATGATAATTGTACTTATGAAATGTGAAATATCGTATTGATTAACATCATTTACTATTGAATGGACTATGGACTTTACTTGAATGAAGTTAATGTTATCCAATGGTGGATGAGGTGTGAGTTGGTGGATCTCATTTAATAAGTACAAATAACACTACTTTTATAGTAATGGAACTTCAATTTAATGAGTTTTAGGAGAAATTCTTACCTTTTTTAAGTATTAAATATTTGTCTTGGTTCAATAATATTTTTTTGTGCTTATGAAATTACATTTATTGCAATGAGATTTTAAATCTAGGGCCTACATCTTCCCAAACCCCTCACCACTAGACTAATTCTAGTGGCTTTGGTTGAATAGTCTTTGAATAGCCTTTTTAGTAATTAGATCTCAGGTAAATTACCTTCACATACTTTGAGGTTTGTTAAAATTGTGCATATCTCCTTTCTGGTTATCCAACATACATTAATCTTCCCTAGTTTATCCATTTTTAAAATGAGTTACAAAAAATGCTCCCACCTCTTCCTTCCTCATCTCTCCATTTCCTCCCTTCAGGAAACTTCATATCCACCATGCCACCACCTATCTCCTTCAGCTCCACCCCTCATTGTCGGTACAAGTAGAAAAAACCAAACTGTAATGTCAGAGGCTGACGAGGGCGGGGAGTGATTATTGGTTCAAGAAGGTACGAATAAGGAGAGGCTCCTGGCAGGCTTCTAAGTGAAGGGGTACATGAATAAACTGATTACATACCAGAATGAGAGGATCTTAAGACTAAGTATGAGACTATATAGTTGAGGATCTTTTATATGAATTGATTGGTACTACCTATATTAACAAGATGCATTTTCTTTTCGATAGCTCATCACTAAAGAACTCCGTGGTTAAGCATGTTTGACTTGAAGAAATTTTGAGATAAGTGATCTCCTGAAGTTTTCCAGGAAAGGTGAGTGAGGACAAAGCACGCTGAAAAGTCCTGTGTTAGTTTGTGACAGTCGTCAATCCATAAAGCAGCATGGATGTTACAAATGGTATCAGAGCATCTCTCCTAGTAAGTGTGGTTCGGGGATAAACCACGGAAGCTGATGAGCATATAATGCCTAAGCTGACAAGGGCAAGAGTGATCACTGGTGCAAGAAGGCACGGACAAAGAACGGCTCCTGGAGGCTTATGAGTGGAGGGGTACATGAATGAACTAATCACACACTTAAATGAGAGGGATCCTAAGACTATGTAGGTATGAGACTATCCATTGAGGATAACTTATATGAATTGATTGGTACTACCTATACTAACAAGATGCATCTTCTTCGGTAATCCATCACTAAAGAACTCCACGGTTAAGCGTGCTTAACTTGAAGAAATTTTGGGATGGGTGACCTCCTGTGAAGTTTTTCCAAGTAGCGTGTGAGGAGGACAAAGCACGCTGAGAAGACATGTGTAGGTTTGTGGGGATAGTCGTTAATCCATAAAGCAACATGGGATGTTACACAAATCACAAAATCCCCTCCCTAAGATTGAGTCTTAAAAAAAAAATAAGGGTGCACAGAGAAAAACAAAGTATACAACGGCAAAAGGAAAACCATTCAATTAGGCATTTGGGGTTTGAAAGCGTAAAACAAATAAAGGTTAGATTTTGAGATTGAAACACACAGGCTGGGTCTTGGTACTCTAGGCGGTAGCGATAGTAAGGGATGGTGACACTGGCGTTGGTACGGGCAGTGGTTATGACTAAGATCAGTGTTGATAGAGGTTGGTTCAACGTGGTGAAGGTGTCTAGCAACAGTTGACGTGGTTGTGATACCTGAGGTACATAGGTCAGGAGGTAGGTTCTATGTGGCCTCAGGATTTCTCCAACCCACCGGGTCCTGAATTTCGCTAAGTTGGGATCCTATGCTTCATTGGAAGGCTATATGATAGAACCATATTCTTAGAATCAAAAGTCCTAGTAATGGTTTATAGAGGGAAAATAATTTGAAGAGTGATTTTTAATGAATTTTACGAAACCCTTAAATGTTTCGTTTTTATCCACAAATTTAGAAAATCTCAAAAATTCCCGGATTTGAACTAAAACCCAAAATTTGGATTTTTAATTGTTGGGTTTTTTATTTTCTTGATATTTTATTTGAATCCAAATGAGAGATATTTCCTTATTTATATTTATGTTTTAAAGTTAATGGGAAGTAAAATAAATGATTAACTTAATGGAAATAAGTGAATACCCAATCCAATACATAAACCTCCTCAAGGCAGGCGGTCAGGAGAGTAATGCGGTCCAGGGAGAGAGAGGGATCGCCTAGGCGGTCAAAAGTTTATAAAAAGCTGTCTTTCGGGTTCCAGAACGTGCAGACGCAGAGAGGAATGAAGAACTTCGTTCCTTCGTTCCTCAATCTCCTTTACCCTCCAAACTCTATTTTCTTCCATTTTTCTCAATTCTAGCTCCAATCTTTCGCTTCCAAGGCTTTAAGGTAAGAGATTTTGATGTTTTTACTTATATTCTTCCATTTTTTCCTTTATTTTGGAGGTGATATTTCTCCTTAGTATTAGATTTTGAAAATCTCCAATCTAGTGATATTTCTGAAGTTAATCCAGAGTATTATGACTTTATTGTCAGATATTGATGTTGTTCTTGCTCCAAGGAGCTAGTCGATGTAGATCCTTCATTGTTCACTCCACAGATGAGTGAGTTCAGATCCTATGATCCTTATGTTGATTATTAGAGCTAATTTCATTAAATTGTGACATGAATATATGTTTTTCTGAAAATCATGGGACCATTATTGTTAAAGTGATTTTTATTAAAGAGCTAGAGTATGAATATGATTATATTTAGAGATTTATGAAATATTATGATGATTTCTAGAGTAGAGAATAAGTATATGATAGAGTTTTTAGAGAAAATAAGTATTTTTATGATTATGAAAGATATTAGCTTGAGAAATGAGATTTTGGAAATTATTGTTATGATACTCAGAAGTATGGAATTTAGTATAATTTGTAACAATTGCCAAATACATATTCTATGGGCTTGAAATCAGAATGCCTGAAGAGGTGATCCCTTGGGCATGATTTCACAGTCACAGTTATGCTAAAGTCAGATTGTTAGAGTTATATGAAACCAAAACTTTCGGAGTTTCAAGAGTTTTCATGTTTAAATAATTTTATATATATTAGAGATTTTATGATCCAAGAATAAATGAATTATATCATAAGAGCTTTAAACCCAAAGAAGAGCCTAGAATAGAGTTTTAAGAGAAATGATTAGAGATGTTGTAATGATTATGTGAATTCCAAAACTGTTGGTTTTATATGCTAGAGCTTGTGAACTCTAGGGTAGAAGACTTTATGAGATATAGAGAAAAGATTTAGATTTCTAATTGAGCTGGACAGTAACTAAAGAGAAACAAACAGTGAGTTAAGCTGGAAAAACGATCATTAACCTTGGTATCAAGTTGTCCTTAGGGGCAATCTCATGAAGTAGAAAATGCGTGTTCTTCCCTTGGCTCGTGTTGAGGGGAAGGAACAAAGCCTTGAGGGTGAGGGCCCATGTTTGGCACCCAAAGAGGACAATATCTATGGGGGGAGTCGGAATAGGTCCTTAACCCCATCGGACGCGTTTTCACCTACGAGGCAGATGTCTGGCATATGTGAAGAACAAAACCTACAGATATCCATGTTTCTCTATTAGCTTCCTGTTGTTTATGTTTTCAGAATATTTGATTTAAGAGTTGTTATGTATATGTATAGAAAATGATTTCTCGATAGAGTAAGAATTTAGAGATATTTTTTTATGAATATAATTTCAGAGATATTGCATTAAACGGTCTTATGATTATATGTGATTATTTATTTTCTTGATTGTCCCATGAAAGGGTTATGGGTGAGGGTCTCTCACTGAATTTTAGATGAAACTCACCCTCTCCCTTCTTTCATTACAGATAAGTTAGCTCCTCTGGGTCCTTTCATCCACCTTATCCCCAAGCTATAGAGATTCTCATTGGTGAGCTTCACTTTGAAGTGAAGCATCTTTTGGTATTTTGTTTAGAGATAGAGTGCTCCAATGTACATGAAGGGTAGGGTCCGGACCATAGAGATATAGTGCATTGATTTATCATGATTATTTTGTATTTACATGATTTCAGCTTTAATGTATATTTTGTATAGAGAAAACTCATATAATTTGAGTCATAGATATGTTTAGAGTTTGAGAAATGATTGTTTTCTAGTTTCAGAGAACTATTGTGAACACCCAATTTTGTTGGACCCAAGAATAAAAATTTCAGTCCATTCCTTTGAAGAATTCTTAGGTTGTTTCCATTTTAGTTGTCATTTTTGTTAAGCTAATTTGTTTTTAGTTTTGAATTGATAAATAATAAAAAAAAGAGAGCCTCAGCCCATTTCAATTTTTAATTGTTTGATTTTTGTTGTACAACATAACATTAGCCCATTCCATATGTTCATCTTTTTAAGCCCATTTAATTTAAAAAAAAAAAACCCATTACGTTATGGTTGTTTGTCGTTGTTTGCCCCACTTCTTTTCATTATTTTGTCATCTCATTTAAAAAACGAGAGGAATCATGCACTGAATAAGAACAAAATGAAAGTGAAGGTGTGAAAGGAGGAGCATGCAATAAAACAAAGAAGACAAAAATATAGGTGTTTAGCGTAGAGGCAGTGTGCAAGTCTATAGAGGAGACAAAGGAATGCCTAAAATTTTTTTAGAAAGAACACATCAGAGCCTGCAATTGAATCACGCTGAAGAAGGAAAGTCAAAAAAGAAGGACCGAATGGAAAAATGCATACAAAGCTGAGAGGAAATCTCATAAAATCAGCTACAATTTGGAAATTTAGCTTAATCAGATCAAAAAACAGAATTGAAAATGGGACAAATGATCAATTCGTAGCTATAAATGGGAATGAAATTCACAGATGAAGGGAGACCAATTTTGATTCTTTGAAAATTTTTCTAAAATCTTTGAAAGTAGTTGAAAGAAAGACACGAGGGAAGAAGAAGGAAAAAATAGCATCCAAGAACCAATAAACCGCCACACTCACAACCACCTCACCCTCTTAACCACCTATCCCTCTAACAAACCGCCACACTCTCACAACCACCCTCTCAACCGCCACCTCACCCAACCGCACACTCTCGAATCATCTTCATTTTTTTTCCTAACACTCTGATAACCATTTGCAACCTTTGAAAAGTTTTGTTCTATAATCTTTGAGAGAAGTTGAAAGGAAGCATCCAGGAGATCATAGACACGTTTTAAAAACACAAAAACACAACCCATCAATCACAACCATCTCAATATTACAACACTAGCTAATCCATCATCATCATTATCATCATTAGCTTTATTCACCACCTGTAAAACATAAAGTCTAGCCATTGAAGATCCTACCAGAGAAGCTAACTGCCCGCCTCATACGCTACTTCCTGCTTGCCGGCGCGCCATTATAGGTGAACCACCTCCCCATTTCCTTCCATAAACACCTTCCTTGCCGTGAACCCAGCCGCGTGGACCACCAACCCAGCTGCGCCGTCACTCTCCCTTCTCCTTCGATCGTCGCCAGCGTAGCGCCTCATGAGCAAAAGCCGCGGTGGCGCTGATGCCCTTCCGCCTGAACGGCGAGCCCTCTCTCCACCACGAGCTCACCGTGGTGAGCAGCGGCCTGTCCGCGGTCTCCCCTCCGCTGGCTTTCCCTCATCTTCTCTCTATCTATTTCCTCTCTCTCTCTCTCTCTCTCTTCTCCTTTCTTTTTCTGTGTTAGTGAGTGTGTTAGTGTGATTGTGAGAGCGTGTCTGTGTGTGGTGGGGAGTGGGTGCCATGAAGAGCCCGCTCCCAAATGATTTTGTTTTTTTCTTCTTTATTTACTTTATTTTTAGTATTTTGTGTTAAAAGTTTGGGCTAGTTAGTTGTGTTTATAAGAAGTCCAATACTAGTCTTTTTTAAAAAAAAAAAGGTAAAAAAAGAGTTTTATTTAATTTGAAATTAAATTGAGTTCTTGGGAATTTTGTTTTCTTTATGATAAAAAAAATATAATAAAAATTATTAGAATACATAGAATTGACTAAGCTTACAGCTCATTAATTCTATATTCTAGAATATTTAGCCGCAGTTTGATGTTCAAAATTCCTTTTCAAAAATTAATTAATAAAAAATACAAATATTTTCTAAAGAATTACGTGACTTTGAATTCCCTATTGCACAGGGAATACGTAGGAGGCGATTCAAATCCTTGTCAAGTCAAAATTAATTTTTGTCTTCATTGTAAATAATTTTTCTAATGAATTTTTAATATGAGACATTTTATTTTATTTAATTTTCATTTCTTTGGAGGGAATATGTTTTATTTTGAATAAATAAATTAATTTAGCCATGACGGCTTGTTAATTCGATATTTCGGGCATTTGAGTTGTGAGCTTAATGATCAAAATTTCCCTAAAATACATTTGTTCTCTTTTGTATTTTTTTTCTTTTATATAAAATCAAAATAATTTTATTATTTGTAGGTATTTATTAATTCATAATACATTTTATTTTCATGTATTCATTTTAATTTTGTTACTTATTTTTCAAATATTTTATTTCAAATAAAGATGTTAATTTTGCCGCGACGCTTGTTAACTAGGTATTTGGACATCTGAATCGCGACGATTTGATATTCCAAAATTTCTCTTAAAAAAATATTTTAAATTTTCTTGTAAATAAAATAAATATTTTGAAGGTTATTAATAATTTGCACAAATCAATAGGTCCGTCTAAGGCGGGTGTACTAAGGGTGCGTAAGATTAAATCCTTACCCTTCTCTATGCATAACAACTTCAAACTAAATCTAGTTACAAAGACCTTTTCTTTAAAAATAAATGATTTTTCCATGTTTTTCCATTTTGAATAAACTTGGTGGCGACTCCAATTTTCAATAACTCTTTTTCGTAGGATAACCCAGATGCGACAACTATGTTAGAGATGATTATGATATGCTATTGATGATGATTATGTTTTAGAAAGTTAGAGGTTTATTAGAGATGAAAATGATGTTTTATAAATGGATTTAATATTAAAATATGTATATAGAAAGACTCAGAGGTCATGAGGGTTATGTGGAGATGGAATTCCCACGTGCCGGTCATGTTTCTAAGTTGGGTCATGATAGTGGTGACTTCATGGTGAAGGGCAGAGACGATTGTGTTTGTAGTGGGGCAAAGACAATGGCATTTGGACGTCGAACTCGTGCAATGGCTAGATGCGGTGGTGCTCGAAGTGGGCTCTATTTGAAGCACGATAGATGTTGGTAGGTCATGGGTGCAGCTGACATGACAAAGGAGGTTGGGCATGACAGATTTGTGGTATAGACAAGGTGGACGATGTGGTCTAAACGGCTAAGCTCACAGTGGTTGAAGGGCATGGCGATGGTGTGCTTGGGCTATGTTTTGGCTTTCTCTGTTTATGTTTAAATGTTGGCACAAAAGAAGCCCTAAGTTGATGTCTTTGGGAGGTTATTGAAGTTGCAGAGGTGAAGTTCAAGGGAGGGGAGGAAATGGAGAGATGATGAAGGAGGACCAGGCGGTATTTTCAGTAATGTATCCCAAAAATTGATAAATTAGGGAAGGTTAATGTATGGTGGACAACTAGAGAGGATGTGAGTTGAATTTTGACAAATCTCAAGGGAGGTAAGTGTAATTTACCTTTAGATCTTCATATGTGGAATGATATTCATTTTTAATGATAGGATTAATTATTTATTAATTTCTCTCTATATTTTGTGTTTGTAATAATATGACGAAAATGCTTAAACAATCTAATAATGCAACAAAACTAATTATCAGTAATGTCCAAATGGGCACCTAAGACCTAAGTGACTTAATTGATCAAAGCCACCATTAGAATTGGTATAGTAATGTGGGGTTTCGGTAGTATGTATGATGTCTTTGGTTTAAATTTTATGGCGATGAATATAAATTTATAATTTCAAAAGTACAAAAAATAAGTTATTACATACTTTTAGAATATATTTTTATAGATCTCAGCAACAAATTATTATTACTTTATATGAGTTTAACTTATTAAAAATGATTTTTTTTAAGACATACATTTAATAAAATTTAAAAGCATATAATAATTCCTCACTCATAAAGATTAAATAAAGATGCAGTGGTCTCATCAAGTAAAATAAAGGAGATTGCTTATAGTTTTTGTCCGCACCTATGCATTGGAATGGGTAACTGCAACAGAGTTGGGTGGAATTAACTAATCCATAGAGCAAAATCAAGTAAAGAGGTGCTATTAGCTCATTTCTTTCGAACTGTTTATATGTATATATACATACACACAAGTAAGTCATATTTTCGGAATAAAAATTGACTCATTAAAATTCCCGACCCCCAAAAGAAAATGTAAAATTTTAATGGAAAGGGAATATTTTACAAAAAGTAAAAAGATAAGTAAATAAATTGCCATAAATCCTTAACCATCGCAATGACATCAGACCATCATCGTAGGTCGACGGACCATTGCCATAGGCTCGGGCTATCGGCGTCCGAATATGCCAAGGTTGCTGAACTATCGTCTTTGATCACCAAAACACTGTCGCCATTGTTAGACCACAGTCGCCGATTGTCGGGCCATAGTAGTTATTTTGTTGGGGGTATTCTTGACAAATAACTGATCAATATTTCCATGCATAGTTTACAAGATTTCCTAGATGTCAGTTTATGTACCAAACGTGCCTAAATGTCTTGTATGAGAATGTGAATCACAAATAAGTGCTTATTGGTTTGCACTTGAAAGTGCTCAAGATTAATTCTTATCACTTGAAAATGAAAATGAAAAATGCTTGGGGGGTGGTTAGCTACTCTAAGCCACTCTAAAAATTGCTTTTATTGTGAGTAGAATTAAGTTTAGTGGAAGGAGACTTGTACACATTTTTCATTTTCATTCTAACATAATGATACAATTACATACTTATCCTCGTTTAAATATGTTTTTCATTATCTTAAAATTATATTATTTTCAAGCCATTATGGTTGGTGTAGTAGTGATAGGGGTTTAGGTATTATACATGAAGTTTCAAATTCAAATTTTATTGCTTTTAACCAAATCTTATAAGCACAAAAAAAATTATATTATTTCTTTTTTGGTAATTATTATGCATGTAAAAGTGATTTTACCTTATTTCTTTTGAAAAAAATTATCTTGAACTTACTTCTTTAACATCAAAACTAAACATAAATAAACTTTTTCTCTAAAAGTAATTTGTGTAACTTAATTCTTTTAAAAGTAATTTCACTAAAATTTAAACTAAAACGCAACCTTGCACTTTTCGAATGTGTTTTGTTAGGCGTTTCACCTTTCCAAACCCATGTTACATTTCTCGAACGCAGCACCAATTATGTTTGGGTATTTTCATGGTGACATTTTTCAACGGGTTTTTGCCTCAAAGCCCAGTTTAGGCCAACACAACTCAAAGTTGCTTTTCCGTTAAATGTTTTCGCGTTTGATCATTAAATAATATTTTGTAAAAATTATCTTCCAAATTTATCCTCATCTAATTTTAAGTGGCTTTTATTATTTCTTAAATATTATTTCTATAAATTACAAAGCATTTTTCCTAGCTTTTTATTATATTTTTTACTTAATTTTTTTATATTCACTAAAATATATAATAACATTTATATAAAATGTTAAATTATATTTTGAAATAATGAAATACAAAAGATAACATTAACATCGTGGTATGTACTCTTTTTAGTAATTTGATATGCAAAAGTGATTCTAATCCATATCATCTTGTCTAGTAGGCAATGATTTACTTCAAGGAAATGATAATTCATTCGGATTGACACTAGCATTCAATCATATTGTCAAAATCTTCTAAACAATATTCATTTTATCAAACTCACTTTTGATACAAAAGTTTTCAAACATAATTTACGTTTATATTAACTCACTTTTAATCAAAATAAATTTTGCCGGTGCAAACTCCTATTAGTAAACCCTTATCCAAATACGCTCTTAATGCTCTAATCTAATGAGGACGGTAGAGAAGGAAGAGACAATTCAAGGACATCACGTGACGCTATTACAGTAACTGGCAGGGGAAAACTGTGTGAAAGAATCAAAGATGGAGAAATCAAAGTGATCCCTTTTCATGCAGATTCAAAAATTTAAATTTAGTAGGTTGTTCAATGCAGCATACAAAAACCAATAAATGCGGCTGAGTAAATGTGTCTGTCTGTATCACAGAAAACACTCCCCTTGGTGTGCCTCAGTTACTGCAGCCTGCAGTTTCAAGATAGAGAGGCGTAGAGCATACCGGCCAAGGTGTTTTCAAATTTCAATGCATGTCTTGTAGTAATTCTTTTTTCTTTTTCTTTTTGGTTGGAAAATTAGTTTGCTTTCCTTTTCAGACCCAAAAAAATTTTGGAAATTGCGAAAGAAACCTTTCGAGGGTTTTAAAAGACGTGGAATTATATTTAAACTTCGCAATCAATAAAATAAAATATAGTAAATAAATCACATTGTAAATATTTTAATATTTTATCTTGGCGACTTCAGGACATCTATGAGAAAATATTAATATATTTATCTCTTTACGCAAGCCTTTGATTTTGGCTTGTTTTAGCTGTACTGCGTAATTTATTTAAGGGGCGGCCATTTCGATCGGTAGATAGTCACAATAAAATGGGAAGTTATTACTTATTGCATTGTAGGTAATTTTTGGAACAATGTGCGTGATTTTGTGCATAATAGTTAAATGTTGCGTGTTCATGTTAAAAATAATTTAAGTGATCATACATAAATTTAGAGTTATAAAAATTAATCGTATGAGTGATTTAAATAAGACAAATTTATAAGATTACGTGGTGGTCTCACATTAAAAGTACAAAAAAGATTAACATACAATTTATTTAAATAATTCCACTTGCGTTTTGATTATAATTTTGAATTCGACTAATAAGTTATAGGTCAAGCAGCATCTTTTCTGATCGCTGTGCTTATAAGATTGTTAAACTCAATTCCCATTTACCTATTCCGTCTCTATTTTCTCATTAGCTTCATTAGAAACTCTCCAAAAAGAAAAAAAAATTGACTGTTAACTTTAAAAATATAAGCAATGGTACTATAATCTTAAATTTACAGTAATTAATTCTACACATAATAATAGCATCTTATCATCTACTTAAAACATAATTTAAAGTTATAAATATATAAGTATTATAAAAGTACCATTTAAGATCATGACATGCATATAATTTATTTTAAACTTGAGTCTATATATTAACACTTTTCTCATAAAACTGCAAAATGGACTTGTAAATTCTAATTTTTTTTTCACCTCCAATGTGATTTTACACAACATGGATACTATTAATTAACTGTTAAATTATACGAATTTGCACAGAATACAGATATACGATGAATCTTGCTTTATAACTAAAAAAATACAAGCGATTAAAATGTCTTTTATATTGCATAGAAACACAAAATAACCAGCAAAAAATAAAAAATAAAAACACCAAAAATCTCTTTAAAACTCACGTGAGAGTCACATCAAATCAAGGGCCACAAAGAAAGAGGTGTACTTTGGACATAGGAGGTGGAGTTTTTATAACTCTGAGGCAGTGACTTCAAATTCAAAACCTCCTT
Organism: Dalbergia oliveri; assembly: GCA_030441495.1. NCBI lineage: Eukaryota > Viridiplantae > Streptophyta > Magnoliopsida > Fabales > Fabaceae > Dalbergia > Dalbergia oliveri. The sequence continues at coordinate 15,752,774 of JAMLFY010000013.1, read as the reverse complement.
GTGTAAGCTAAGATTCCATTCTCCCTTGGTTTTCAAATACCAAATTAAGCACATTTTTGTTTTATAACCAGCACATTGCACAAGAAGAATTCTTCTTCCACACAAATCAGAACCATCAACTCTTCCCTTTCTTCCTTCCTTCCCAAAACTAACTCCTACACACTTTTGGCTCTGATCTGAAAGGGCATAGATGGGGACCTGCAGTGGTGAAAGTGCAAAAATAAGGCAAGTGATAGACAATGCTAGCAGAAAGGACCACACATGGAGGTGTGTTTTTCTTTGAACTCTCTCTCTCTCTCTCTCATATTGCATTGTGAAATGGACTTTCCAAATTGCAAGAAAAAATGGAATGACATTGTAACATTGTTTAATGGGTCATTTTTAGCAGCAAGAAAATGGAAGGAGATGAGAGATGGAATTTGAATACTGTGGATTGCCTTAGAGGGAGGTTACTGGCAGAGAGACATGCTTCAAGGGTAGCAAAGGAGGAAGCAGAATCATTAGGCAACAAGGTAATTATTAACTTTTTTCTTTAGTCTTATTACAAGCTTCAATGTTGAATAATTGTTCCATTCACTTTCATGTGACAACGTTTATATCATCACTATAAAGGAAAGAAAATGACATCATTGTTATTCCTTCACTTCCTTGCATTGTGGCTTTTTTTCTGACAAACTTTATTCTTTGTTTCCATTTCTCTATCTCAAAAAATTAAAAAAAAAAACAAAATTGGTGGACAGTTGGTTGAGCTGGAAAGGATGCTTAGTGAAGAGATGAAATTAAGAGAGAGAGCTGAAAGAAAGCTTACATTTTTGAGGAAAAAGCTTGAATCTTGCAACATGTCCTCCATGTCAAGGCAATTAGAGCATTCTGATTCATCAGAAATATGTGAAAATTCTTGTGGGTCATCCTCAGTTAGTTCAACTTCCAAACATTCAGAAGCAAATGAAACAAAGCATCATGCAAAAAATGCAGTGGACTGTCACAATGTTATAGAAGCTTCTGCACTCATTCATACCCACAATACTCCATCCACCACAAAAGATTGTGATTCACAGGTTACTGATAATTCCAGTTGTAATTCAGTCCCAGTTTGTTCTTTACCAAAAATTCTGATGGAGAATCCAAATCCAAGCTCTGAGGATTTGAAGAATGATGAAAGAAGGTACTGAATTTCAACATTATGTAAAGAAATTGTATTAGTTGAATAGTTTGTCCTTCAATTGAATTTGTTTGTTTTAGCTAATCCTAGAAATAGTCTCTCTGCCCGAAAACTCAAACTTCTCATCAGGTGGAGTCTTGTCCATTGTACTGTCCTTTTTATCTAATTGCCAAATTTTGATACTGGAATTATGTTTCAGGCTTTCTAATTTTAGCTCAAAATCATCACTGACAGAGAATGAGGACGACAAGGAAAATTTCTGTGATGAGCCTCTGGCTTTAGTTCCTGTGAATGTGACAGCAACATCACATGGCACAAGTAATTCCAAACCATTTAGTGAAAGTGTCCATGAAGCTCTTGATGCATTGAAGCATGCCAGAGAAAGGCTTCAAAGATCGATGGGAACAAGGCAAATGATTCACGTTGGCCCATCCTAAGCATCCATAATGAGATAGAAATAATACTAAATTATTTTTTATAAGTTAATGTATGATAAGGAAGTGAGTTTTTATTTAGTATGCAAATATAGGCGTGAAGGTCCTTAATAATAATAATAAGATTGGTAGGAGAATGGTAATTTTCTTGTGAGTTGTGGCTTCAATTACCACAGAAAGCATGTGAGGTGGGGATGTGCTGTCAGTTTTACGCTTCAACTTTAGGGTCCAAAACTCTTTGTCCATATTGTTTTCAAGTCCCTTTTCTTCATACACTTTGGCTGAAATTTTAATGTGGTCTCCACTTGATTCCCGTGACTTTTATCTACATTATTATTACACTTTGGCTTGTACTACTTTAGTAACTAGGGAATTTGTAATCTCTTACTGTGTTATGATATGCCCAGATAATTTCATACACAAAGCATCATGGTTTTGTATGTATTATGAGTGTAAACAATTAAGGGTTTGTTTGTAAGTTTGAATTTTGGAGAGAAAGAGAAGGGAATGAAGACCTTGTAGTGTAAAATTTTAAAATTTTATGCTCCATCTTACTTTCTCCTTCAAAATTCAATCTAAACATACCCTAAAAATATAAAAGAATATGGTTAAAGTTTATTTCATTGATGGTGGAATTGTTATTGATGGCATAGCAATTGCAAAAGTAGGCAAAGTGATCCATTACAACATATCTTATCCTTGTAGAGAAAAAGTAAAAGCAAATGATATATTGCTACAATTTTATATTTAATTTTCTGGTTTCCATAATTTTTCCCCATGGCTTTCCTCTCAAATTCCCTTTGTCGTCGGTGTTTCCCTCTTAGATTTCACTAATGCCTACGTCACATGTACCAGTACACTTGATTATTTGCTAGGGTATGTTTGGATTGGTGGAGTGGAATAGAATGAAGTGAAGTGAGGAAGGGGAATAATTATTCGCTCCATTGTTTGAATATCTTTTATTCCACCCATTTCACCCACTTTGAGGGGGGAAGAAAATTGAAAAGAATTGGTGGAGTTGGATGCAATAAAGTTCATCCATCTCCACTCCATTCCATATTCAAGTTTGGCAAATCCAAATAATGGAGTAAATAAAAATCACACTCCACTCCACTCTATCCAACTCCACTAATTCAAACATACGCTTTTAATGTTGTAAGTTGTAACTCTTTAATTAGGTGTTGGTTGTGTTATAATAATAACAGAAGAAAGTTGATATAAAAGAATAAAATGTGGTTTTAGCTTATAGTCTACGTCCACACATCTAACTTCTATAATTGATATAAAAGTACAATGAATATTACAAAAAAAATTTATATACTTCTCACTATTTCAAATCTAAATACACCTCACAAGTGTATATACTCAAAATTCTTAACCCAATGAAAACAAAGAAGAAAAGAAACAAACTCCTCAATGAGAGAATATGTTATATGTTTAAGATGTTTTTACAAATGAAAGAAACTTCAATTTATAGGCAAAATTTACAAATGCTAACTATTCGTAAAATAATGGAAAAACATTCCATTATTCTAGCCTCATATTTCATAGCATGCCTACAACTAAGGAGAGAGTAATTCTATTTCAAACCATCTTTTCAAGCCACAAAAAATAACAGGTTGCTTTGGTAAAGAGTTGTTATCAAAACCAAGTTTAAAAAGGGGAAAAATTTCCAAATTGAGCTACACTAGAGCACTAATATAGTGGTGTGCAACACGAGTCATCTTACAAGGAAGTAGCGCTAATTAATTGGAGTTCTTTGGGGGGGGGAGAGGATTTGTTGCATAAGAAATTAAAATTGCAATTGAATGAGGATAATAATGACAAACACTAGGGACTATTTATCACTAACATATGCAAAAAGACAAGCACTTGGTAGGAAGCTATGTTGTCAACCATGCAATTACACAATTAACAAGTAATTCTCCTCAAAGCCAATGAACTAAAAGGGAAAGAACAACACATACACTTAGTTAATTGTTGCATGAGCTAGTTTAAGCACTAATTACCATAGCTTAATCCTAAATCAAGAATAAACTCTCCCTTCTTGGTTAATTAAATACCTTCCAATCAATCAATTCCAGTGCATTCAATCAACTAACTTAATCATACATGCTTACAAATCATAAATCACATGCATAACAAAAGCACTTCACTCAATATACATATCAAATCAATATACATGAAAAGAGAAGGGAAAGACAAGAAAGAAAACCACACCAAGCATTCCATTAAAAACCTAAATGTTTTAGAACATAAACCCTAGCTCTTGAATTCCTTTAGCTAGCAAGGAAACTACTCCTCCATGAAGGAGGTTACAAGAAAAAGAAAGATAAAAACTAAAAGAAATATAGAAAATTTAACATAGAAAAGATGTCAAGTATTGTGTAAGAACAAGAAGAAAAAGAGAAGAGAGAGGTCCTCTCCCTCTAAATCTAGTTTTTTTCTTCAAAATGGCAAGAAGTCCTCAGAAATTGAGTTTAGGTCTTACATTATCCTTAAAATTGCTAAAAAAGGAGCTAAGTGGGTGAAAATTGTAGTATTTAAAATTCTATCTAGGGTCGCAATGCTCTGCTCTGACTTTCTTCGTAGGCTTGTTATAGTGAAGCCATCTTGCTTTCTAATGGTGTTCTGATCCCAGGCTTGTTGAGCGACTGGAGATCGTTGTAGCGATTTTGTTCAGTGGCGAATTTCTTTGCATTTGCTCAGAGGCTTCCTCCGACTCTTCTTCTTCATAGCATGCCTCCAAGCTCTAACTCTACATTGTACTCTTGAAAACGATCCCTGAAATCCACAAACATCTTTGCAAAAGTAAGAGGACTCGTTAATGACAAAACTTAATGCCCGGGCTGACGAAGGCGGGGAGTGATCATGGTGCAAGAAGTACGGACAAGGAGCTCCTGGAGGCTTCTAAGTGGAAGGGTATATGAATAAACTGACTACACACCAAAACGAGAGGGATCTTGAGACTGTGTAGGTATGAGACTATAAGTTAAGGATGACTTATATGAATTGATTAGTACTATCTATACTAACAAGATACATTTTCTTTTGGTAGCCTATCACAAAAGAACTCCATAGTTGAGCGTGCTTGACTTGGAGAAATTTTAGGATAAGTGACCTCCTGGGAAGTTTTCCTAGGAAGTGTGTGAGTGAGGACAAATCACGTGAGAAGACCTGTGTCAATTTGTGGGATTGTCAATCCATAAAGCAGTATGAGATGTTACAAAAACCAAATATGCATAAAGTTAACTAGTTTAAAGCCATATTAAAAAATTGAGTCCAGGAGATTCAATTGCAAATTCCTAACAAAATTATGCGAGTCACACTCAATTTGCATGCAAAATCGCCTAGTGAAAGAGGAGAATTGTTTACAAAAGATGTGGTTATCATGCTTTTCTTACTGTTCAAAATGAAACATGTCAAAAACAATGTGTTCCATTTTGTAACTGAAAGTAGGAGAAACTACTAAAGATCCTGAGTGTTTTTCTTTTGAGGCAGTGGTGGTTGACGTTGAAGCGAAAGGAACAACAAATAACATAAGCTTTATTCATTGATGTATCTCAAATCTACACTAAAATGGTTAGCTAGATATAAAACTCTTGCAATTCAAGACCTTAGCATGATCGAAAATTTCACAACCAGTTCATTTCAAATGTTTAAAGCTTGTTTGGTTTTAGTTTTTAGTTTTTAGTTTTCATTTTTAATTTTTCAATTTTCATAATTTTGTGAATGAAATATTGAAAACTGGATTTTTGTAGTTTTCATAGTTTTTAGTATTTCCTTCACAAAATATGAAAAAATGAAACTAAAAACTGAAACCAAATAGGCCCTTAATTTCTAGAAGCTAATAACATGTTTCAAATTTTTTTGTGAGATCGAATTGAACTCCATTAGTTAAGAGTTCAATTCTTAAGTTTGGATTTAGCCTAAAAGAGATAAGATTAATATGTACGTAAGGGTATTTTGGGTACTTTATTTTTGAGCTCAAATCCAATAACAAATCAAACTCATTTGGGTGTGATTTACTTTTGATGTTTTTGATGAAATTCAATTCTCGTAGGAATTCAATTCTTTAGATTAAGTTACTTCCAAACTGGAATTTAGTTTAATTCCTTGATAGAATTAAATTATTGGGGTTTCCAAATTCTGTAAATGAAGACTCACAAATATTTGTATATGTGTGGCTAAGGGACCATTCTCTTGGGTCTCACATAAGGTATTACATCATAACCATTGATCTGGGATGAATACTTACATGCTCTGAAATCCAAACCCATCCAATGTCTATTCCACTAACCTTCTCCCACCTCAACATTGTTGGTTGTAAATTTTTGGGTTCAATATTATGAAATTATTAAAAAATCCAACCCTGATTAAGAAATTATACCCTAACCTTCTTAACAATAACAAATCCATCGTGCCTTTTAGCATAAATGAGTTCATCGCCCTCATGACTTTACAGAGTATGGGGTTCAATTATGAATAAATTTTCAAATTGGCAGCCAAGAGATTTGAGAAACAAAAGCAAGGGAGGCAATTCATTTATTACTAATATAAAAATTGGTTGAATGGTGTAATGAAGCTTTTTAGGCCTAACATGAAAATAGTAGACTAGGAACAAGGCCATAATTTTTCAATTCATGGAGGCAAAATTGTAGTGTTTTTTCACTGTTGAGAAGTGAGAACTTGTATAAATAGAGGTGTATTTGCTCATTTGTAAGATGTGACATCCCCTGCTACTTTATGGATTGACAACTATCTCCACAAACTAACACGGGTCTTCAGCATGCTTTGTCCTCACTCACACGTTTCCTGCGAACTTCCTAGGAGGTCACCCATCCCAAAATTGCTCCAAGTCAAGCACGCTAACTTGGAGTTCTTTAGTGATGGGCTACTGAAGAAGATGCATCTTGTTAGTATAGATAGTACAAATCAATTCATATAAGTCTTCCTTAACTGTATAGTCCCATACCTAAACGTCTAGGATCCCTCTCATTCGAGTGTATAATCGGTTTATTCAAGTAACCCCCGCTTAGAAGTCTCCAGGAGCCGCTCCTTGTCTGTGCCTTCTTGCCTGACGATCACTCCTCAACTTCATTACCAAGTGTTACATGCCCACCAGCTTCGCTTGGTTTGTCCTCGAACCACACCATACTAGGAGAGGTGCAGGCTCTGATACCATTTGTAACATCCCCTGTTGCTTTATGGATTGATGACTGTTCCCACAAATCAACACGAGTCTTTTTAGTGTGCTTTGTCCTCACTCACACGCTTCATGGGAAAACTTCCCAAGAGGTCACCCATTCTAAAATTGCTCCAAGTCAAGCATGCTTAACTGTGGAGTTCTTTAGTGATGGACTATAAAAGAAGATGCATCTTTTTAGTATAAGTAGTACAAACCAATTCATATAAGTCCTTCTTAACTGTCTAATTCCATACCTACACAGTTCTAGGATCCTCATTTAGGGGTGTAATCGGTTTATTCATATAACCCTTCACTTAGAAGTCTACTAGGAGACGCTCCTTGTTCGTGCCTTCCCGCATGATCACTCCCAGGACGTCATCGGGCGTTACATAAGACACCACCAAGCAGCACACAATAAGAACTGTAAAGTGAAAAAGAGACATGGAAGAGAGTTAGCCTTTGAGAGTGAGGAAAATAGAGTGTGTAAGTAAATCCTAAATAGTATAGAGTGTAAGTATATACATAAGGAATATTTTGAGTATCATCTCTATTACTCCATAGTACTACAAATTTTAGTATTTGAATAGGAGGGTTAACACTATATTTATGGAGAGTTTGTGTGAGAGAGTGTGGAAAAGATAGTTTGTAATTCTTCTAAATATATGGAATACTTTTTGGAGTTTGTCCGAGTTTTCCCTTGGTATTTGGAGATTTTCACATTAAAATTTGGTGCTATGTTTCTATTGGATTTGCACATATTTATTATTGTTACATTGCATAAATTGGAAGATTTAATTCTATCAGATTTATTTTAGTATTCATCCCTATATTGCGACATCATTTATTTACATAAGGAATCAATCCTTAAGCCCAAAAGTGGTATTAGAGCTCCAAGTTAAGCTCAGGATTGTGCCATGTAAATCAAATGACGAAGAATACTAGTATCATAATAAAGCTGAAGCTGTAAATTACTCCATTTGAAAGTTAAAAATAGAGGATATACTTTACTATAAGAATTTGTATGATCTTCTAGAGAAGAAAGAAGCAAAGCCCGATGACATGATAGAAAAAATAGAAAAAGATGCACCAAGAAGCCATTGGTTTAATTAGGCAATGGATGGATATATATTAGCATATTCTACCTTATGGTCAGATGCACAAACTTTGTGGATAAATTTACAAGATCTCTAAGAGAAAACTCAGATTCAAGCTTTTGCCATTACAAAGCTAGTGAACCTCAAGTACAAAGATTAAAGATCTATTGCTGAACACTTGAGTGACTTCCAAGATATGGTAAATCAGTTAAATATGGTGAAGATAGTGTTGAATGATGAGTCACATGCACTATTACGTTTGAGTTCTTTATCATATAGCTTGGAGACCTTAGTGGTATCACTAAGTAACTCTATCAAACAAAAAATTATCTTTAGTCCAAGCTAAAGACGTAAGCTCAACAAAAAAAATAGTAGAAAATATTTGGCAAGGATAGATAATTCTAAGCCCTTATCACATAGAACATAGGGACAAAACAAGAGCGGAGCGCCAAGAAATCCAAAGATTGGTAACATTCCCAATCTAGAATAAGGTTTAAATGTTACAATTATGGCGAAGAATGACATGTCAAAAGTAGCAATAGATCTTGGAAGAATAGTGACAAGAAAAATAGAAGGAGTTAGGACATGATTAATGACAAAAATACCACAGCCTTGTGATATATGGGGAAGTAGTGTTGCTTTCTTTCAGAGAATAAGAGTGCCATGTTGCATATTTGTGTTCAAAATAGGTCATTGACTTAGGCGTCATATCATGCCATTTCTAACAAGTAATTCTTTATAGTGTACAAAGCAGAAGACTTTAGCAAATTAAGGATGGGTAATAGCAGCAATATTGACATTGTGAGAGTTGATGATGTGTGTAATCAAACCAATGTAGGATGCACACTAACATTGAAGGACGTGCATCATGTCCTGGATTTATATCTAAATCTACACTTCGTGCATGCTCTAGATCTATTTGGAAAATGGAAGCTTTCCAAAGGTTTGATGGTATTTGCTAGAGGAATGGTGTACAATACATTGTGTAGTACTCAAGTCAAGCAAATTGTAGGGTTGAATGCCGTCGAGGATGATGCTTCACCAAATTTGTGGTATAAAAGGCTTGCTCATATGAGATACAAAGGATTGTAGATTTTGGTTAGGAAGGGTCTTATTTCCATATGCTAATGATACAAAGTTAAATACCTGTGATCATTGTTTGTTTGGTAAGCATCATATGGTTTCTTTCAACAAAACATCAAAGCTTAAAGGGAATATTTTTTATATTGTTTACTTTGATGTATGTAGCTCCACAAAGGTGAAAACTCTGGATGTTAGCTCTAGAATCCTCCAGAAAACTTAAAGATAATATATTTTGAATGACAACAAAACCAATTTAAAGAAAATATTTTGAAGAATGACTGATGTCTACCTTGAGTTTCTTGAAATAGCAAACAGGTTATTTCGTTGGCATAACATAGCTCCATTAAACGTAAATAATTTCACTTTACATGTGCAAACATATTTTATCAAGTTTAAATAGATGGGAATCAAATGGAAATGATAATTATATCTTATTTTGAGCATATACATGTCTAACAGATTGAAGAAAATCATCTAGTACGAGAACCCAAGTTTCAGGACTTCAAAAAGTAGCACAAGATTTTAGAAAGTACATTTAAAATGAAGATATCAATCAAACTCTGAAATCAACATGTTCTACAATCTTTAATCATCATGTTCGCAATCTTTTTATCAACAAAAAGCTCTAATTGAAGATTGGAATAGCAAAGTTTTATCAAGGAACGATACCATGCATTAGAAAGTTCACTTCAGGTGAAACGTTGAACTTTACTAAAAAATGAGGGAAAAATTTGAATTTCAAATTTAAAGTTAAACCTACCTATAGACTAGCGTGTTATCTTTTCTGCCAAATTGGTCAACTGTCCAACTTCTAGAAGGAAGAGTTCAAAACCATGATCAAAAAGTAAAAATGTAGGGGCTGTTTGGTTGGTGTTTTTAAAAACGAGTTTTGAGTTTTAAAAATAAAAAAATCAAAAGAAACTGATTGGTTGATTGTTTTGTAAAGCTTGGTTTTAAAAACTAAAAAACATTATTTGTATTTTAAAAATTGAAACACAAAAACAATTTTTAGATGTTTTCGAAAACAGTTTTCTTGTTTTATTCTTCACCCAACTTCTCCATCCCACCTCCCAACTCCCACATCTTTCTTCAAGCTCCCAGCGACGGCGAGCTCCGCGAAGGCGAAGGCAAGCTTCGTGACCTAGCTCCGCGTGACCAAGAGAACGAGATCCAACTACCACGTGCGACCATGACCTCGTGACCCGGTCTGGCAAGACCCAACCCCCATGACCAAGCCCCAACGTGTTCTGCGACCTCGTGACCAAGTCCCGCCAAGCCCCGCCATGCCAAGCCCGCGACCTAGATCTTTCTCTCTCTTTCTTTCTCTCCTTCTCTCTATGGTTCTCCATCTCACTGTTGTGATTTTTGTGTTGATGTTTGTTGTTATTTGTAAATTGATACCAAGTTGTAAATTGCTCTCACTATTTTTCTTTGTTGTGGTTGAAGCTGTATTGATCTTTGTTGTTATGATCTTGGTTATGATCTTTGTAAATTGCCAAACAACTTTTTGTTTTATCCATTTTAAAAGTTGTTTTTAAAAAATATTATCCAAATAAGTTTTCTTGTTTTATTGTTTTTAAAAATTGAATTTAAAATTATTTTGGAGAAAAGTTTTATAAAATAAAAAACAAAAAACAGTTTCAAATAGCCCTATACTTTCTGAAGGATCTCAAAAACCTCAACTCTTTAATGGCTTCTGCAATAGATCTGACAAAAGTCAAGCTGCTCCTCTAGACTGCATTTCCAAGACACAATCAAATGTTCAACAAGTGTCACTTGGAGAACTGATCAAAGGCAATGGTAAAAAATGATGACCATCTATAAATAGAGATGCTATGCTTTCAAAGATTAAGTGATTGACACTGCATAAGTGCTAAAGCTTTGAAATTTTCTCTTCATCTTTTGTAAAGTTCATTACATCTTGTAATCAGTTTCTTTTGGTTGTAAAAATCTTCTTTCTATGTTCCTCATAGTTTATACGTTTTCCCATAAAGAATCGTTAGAAAGAAGTCATTCAAGTTATCCAGGTTCTTCTTTGTATATCTTAAGGAAACTTGAGTGTAGGTTAGTTTCAGTTGCAACCCAAACACAAACTTTTGTATCCTCAATCCAGTAGTGATCAATGTGAGCTTAGCTTGGAGAAGCTAGTCAAAGACTACTTGCAATGCTATTGTAAAGTTGATTTACTGGTCACGGTTAGCTTGGATAGGCTGGTCAAAGACTACTCTGTTAGCTTGAAGAGGCTGGTAAATAACTACTTAGTTTGTGACAGGAGGGTTTGTCCACTGATCACGGTGAGAGTTTGGGAAGGCTATTATAAAGATTATTTGGTTTTTTCTCGGTTTGAGAAAAGGTGTTAGTGAAGCTCAACATGGTTGAGAACTGGATGTAGAAGGTTGCCGAACCAGTATAAAAACATCTATGTAATATCTTTTTCCTTTTTATCTCATGTTTCTTTTGTTGTTCTGTGTTTGGATGTTTATATTTGCCTAAAGTCTATCTTTTTAGATGCTCTGTTACTAACGCTATTTTTAAAAAGTCTCTTTTGAAATCTATAATTATGTTTCCACTACACTTCAAATCTATAGCTTAATAGTATCTTGTTAATGTTTTCAGAAGTTAAAAAGAGAAAAGAGAAGTGAAGCATGATTCAACCCCCTCTTTCCGTGCATTTTCTACCTACAAATGACATTAGAGCTTGACCTCTAAGAGGTTGAGCACTCTAACGATTGCTAAGGACAAAGATCCAAGGGATAAATGGCAGAGAATATTCATAGGAGAAGGACACTCCATCAACATACCACCATTCTTTGATGGTGGAGATTATGCCTATGGAGAGACCGAATGAAGTTGTTCATAAAATACACAAGCCTTGACTGGTGGGATATTATTCAGGGAGGTGATTATGTTCTAAATGAAGAGATACCAAGAACCAATGATGAACCTTCAATATCAAGAGAAGTCCTTAGGAGCAGGTGGACAGAGCAACACAAAGCTAAAGTTCGGTTGAACTCTAAAGCTAAATACTTGCTCACATGTGTACTAAGCAAGGCTGAATATGATAAAATCATTGCTTGTGACATAGTAAAGGAGATATGGGACATATTGCACATGCTGCATGAAGGTCCTGATCAAGTCAAAGAAACTAAGATCAGCATGTTAATTCATCAATATGAGATGTTCAAAATGACAGATTAAGAAAATATTGATGAAATGACCACAAGATTTATGTACATCATAAACCAAATAAAAAGACTAGGCAAAAGATACTCTAACTCTGAAATGGTTAGAAAAATCTTGAGAAGCCTCCTGCCAAGTGGCCGTTTAAGGTCACAGCCATTACTGAGGCTAAAAACCTTCAAACTCTCGTCTGTATGCACTCATTAGGTTTCTTAAAACTCATGAGGCAGTGCTCTCTGAAATGCATGGTGAATCCATCAAAAAGAGCAAATCCATTACCTTGAAGTCATTTCATCAGAAGTTGAATAAAGCTAAGGCAATGACAGTCTTGAAACCTTTGATGAAAAGGAAGAATTTGATGATGAGACAGAAGAAGAAGATGGAGACGAGCTCTCCATACTGGTAAGGAAGATGTCCAAAGCTTGGAGATGCAAGATAAAAAGAAGAAGGGACATCAATCTTAGAAAGAACAGAAAAGGCAAAGTAAAGTTGGAAAGTGTCACCTACTACAACTATGGAGAGAATGGATACTTCAAATTAGAATATCCTAAACTCAAGGGTTCACAAAAGAAGTTCGTGCCTAGGAAGAAAGGCATGCTGTCCACCTAGAGTGAATCAAAAGAGAAGGAAGGATAAAAAGATCAAGAGGAGCTAGATGTTGCAAACCTATGCTTCATGGTAGATTATTCATCAGAAAGTGAACCTAAGGAAAATAACTCTAACTTTGTATTTCCTATAATGAACTTCTAGCTTTGTATGAAGAATTGTTTGAGGACTCTCAAAATCTTTCCTCTCACTATCTCAACCTGAGGAGGAAACATCAAAAAATTATTTTAGAACTGGAAATGGTCAAAATAGAAGCTGAGACTCTAAGGCTTGAAAAGGAGAATTAAAAAGAGAAAACAGAATTTTAAATGCAAAATCTACCTTAGAATCTAAGTCTCGAATAAAAATGAAAACACTCAGAAAATCATTTTTGACCTTCAGAGAACTTCAAAGCTTCTTAAATCTGACCTTGAAAAAATGGATCAAAGAACCTTGATCTAATGCTTGGTGGTCAAGGTCATATTTTCAAAAAACTGTTGGGATATGAAGAGAAAACGAAATGAGAAAGTAAAGCCAACTCTGTTTAAGAAAGTAAAGAACAAGGCTTCTGAGACTTTCTGCTTTAAGAAGGGACATCCACCTGACAAATGCTTCATGAGAAAGAAGTCTGTCAAAAAGGTTGAAAAACCTTCTTCCCAAAAAACTAACCCAAAAGGACAAAAAAAGTCTGAGTACCTAAAATAAAAACTATGTTTGTTACAGGTTTGCCTGAGAACGCACGTGAAACTGACAACAAGTGGTACATGTACAGTGGATATTCTAAGCACATGTCTGGATGTAGAAGATGGTTAAAGAATTAATCCAAAAATTCTGGATCAATGGAGTTTGCTTATTAAGGTAAGGCCAAGGTCACGGGCATAGGAAATGTTGTTAAGGATGATTCTTACCAAATTTCTAATGTATTATTTGTTGATGTTCTGGCTCACAAATTGTTAAGCATTAGCCAGTTTATGACAAAGACTTTAATGTTGTTTTTAATGCTCATGCATGCAAGATAGTAAGTCCCACTTCTGGACAAGTTATTATATCTGGTAAGTGGCTTGATAATACGTATGTGTTATTCTTGGATGACCTATGATATCAAGATGTAAAATGTCTTGCATCCTTCATGGATGAAAAGTGGTTGTGGTATAAGAAGTTTGGGCATGCTCATATGAAGCTTATTTTTTAGCTTTCTCAAAAGAGCTAGTTAAAGGCCTACCGAAAATCATATTTGACAAGGATTCAACTTGTGATTGCTGTGAGAAGGGTAAGCAAACCAAAGTTTTTTTCCACAACAAACATATGGTTTCAACCACTAGACCACTTGAGCTTTTACATATGGATCTCTTTGGATTAACCAAGACTACAAGTCTTGCTGGCAAGAGATATTGCCTTGTCATAGTGGATGACTACTCTAGATTTACCTGGGTTATCTTCCTAGCTTCTAAGGATGAGGTGGTTAGGAGATTCAAAATTTTTGCAAAACGTGTTTGCATAGAAAAATTCTCAAATCATCGCTATCAGATCTGATCATGGAGGAGAATTTGAAAATTATTTTTTTGAAGATTTTTTATGAAAAACATAGCATCCTTCACAAGTTTTCTGGGCCTAGAACTCCCCAAAATGGGGTTGCTGAAAGAAAAATAGAAGCTTGTAGGAGATAGCCAGGATGATGCTTTTAGAAAGCGGTTTAACAAAAGGTTTTTGGGTAGAGGCTATAAATACCTCATGCTATATACAAAACAGAATCTTTCTAAGGTCTATCCTCAAGAAGACTCCCTATGAGCTATGAAAGGTAAAAAACCCATTATTTTCACATATTTGGCTTATTATGCTTTATCGTTAACACCAGGGACAAACTTGCAAAGTTTGATTTTAAGTCTAATGATGACATTTTCTTATATTACTCTTCTGTCTCTAAAGCTTACAAAATGTACAATAAGAGAACGCCATGCATTGAAGAGACAATTCACATAAAGTTCAAGGAGCTTAAGAAGGACTTTGTTAATGATCTCTAAAACTAGAGGAAAGTTTTGATGAGTCTCAAGGAAACTTCTGAAAGCAAGCAAATGAAAGTCAGACCCTTAGAAAGTAAACTCTAGAACAAAAGAACTTCAGAAAGCTTGCTCATAATCCTAAGCAATCAGAAAGTAGTATTTCTAAACATGAAGAAAAGCAATATGAAGTTGAAGGAAAAGTGAAGAACCTTAAAGCTACAGAAACTACAAGGGAGTTTTTGATTTAAAGGCAGTTCTCATAAGAGAGTTCTTGGAGATATTTCCAAGGGTGTAAGAACCAAATCATCCCTTGGAAATATGTCAAACTGTGCTTTCATCTCCACCATTGAACCTGAATACATTAAAGAAGCTTTGAGTGATCAAAGTTGGGTGGATGCTATGCAAGGAGAGCTAAATCAGTTCAGAAAAGCAAAGTCTAGACGCTTGTTGAAAGACCGAAAAGAAAGACTATGATTGGTACAAAATGGGTGATCAGGAATAAGCTTGATAAACTTGGCAAGGTCACTCGAAAAAAAGCAAGATTCGTTGCACAAGGTTACAATCAACAAGAGGGAATTGATTATGATGAAACCTTCACACCAGGAGCTAGGCTCGAAGCCATAAGAATGCTACTTGCTTTTACTGCCTTCAAGGGATTCACTCTCTACCAAATGGATGTTAAGTCTGCATTTCTAAATGGATTCCTCTCTAAGGAAGTATATGTGAAGTAGTCTCCTAGTTTTGAGAATGAAGACCTTTCCAACCATGCCTACAAGCTAACAAAGGCTCTCTATGGTCTAAAACAAGCTCCTAGAGCTTGGTATGAAAGACTCAGCATTTTTTGCTTAAGAATAGGTTCAAGAGAGGTAATGTTGACACTACTCTTTTTATTCTTGAACAAAATAATTACTTTCTAATAGTTCAAATATATGTTGATGACATTATATTTGGTGCCTCTAATCATTCTCTCTATAAAAAGTTTTCTAAATTGATGCAAAGTGAATTTAAGATAAGCTTGATGGATGAACTCAAGTTTTTCCTAGGTTTGCAAATAAAACAACAAAAAGATGGAACCTTGATCCATCAAGAAAAATATACAAAAGAACTTTTAAAGAAGTTCAATATGAATCAAGCTAAACCTATAAGTACCTTCATGCATCCATCTCAAATCATTGATGCTGATGAAAATGGCAAAAGGTATCAAAAGTAATTATAGAGGAATGATTGACTCACTTCTGGATCTTATAGCTAGTAGACTAGACATTCAACTAAGTTGGAATTTGTATTAGATTTCAATCTAACCCAAAACAATCACACTTAAATACTGTTAGAAGATTTTTTATATATCAATCCGCGCTACTAATCTTGGCTTATGGTACAAGAAAGTCCATCCTATAAGATTGTAGGTTACCGTGATGTTGATTTCACTAGGACATAATAGAGAGAAAAAGTACAAGTGGTTGCTACGTTTCTTTGGAAAAATCTTGATTACTTGGTCATGTAAAAAGCAGAATACCATTGCACTATCTACTACTGAAGCTGAATATGTAGCGTTACAAACTACTGAGATGCTTGGATAAGGAATCAGGTAGAAGATTATCACCTAAGATATTTCAAAATCTCTATCTTTTGTGATAATACTAGTACTATTAATCTTGCTAAGAATCCTATCCAGCATTTAGATCCAAGTACATTGATGTTAAACATAATTTTATACGGATCATGATCAGAGAGGTGATGTTAAGTTAACGTTTGTGAATACTGAAGACCAAGTGTCAATATATTCACAAAACCATTAGCTGAACATCGTTTTTGTGTTTTGAAAAGGCTTTTAAACTAAAAGGTTTTTTAATTTGCATAAGCATTCATACAGAAATATCTCTAGGAATTCTTTCTCATCATTACTTCGAACCGAAGCACAAAAGAAGAAATCAATTTGCAAGACCACAGATCAAGTAAAGATCAGAATTTCAGTTTGCATGCTCAAAAAGTATATAGGTTGATCAGAAAGAAGAGTTGAGGTTAAGAAAATGGGGTATGTTTGGTCTCATAAAATTGAACATATGAAGATGAGTAAGTGGTGAAAATTTTGGTGAGACTCTGAAAGGTTAGAAAGTAAAGCTCAAGCTTAGAAAGTAACATATTCAGAAAGTGATCTCAAACATCAGAAATCCCTCTTTCTAAAAGAGTTGAAAAAGGCGGGATAATTCCCACTCTTTTGGTTTTCTCTCTCCCATGTCTTTTCATCTTCAGTCATATCATGTCTTATCACTTAAATAACCTCTCACTCCTCACACGTCACCTTTTTACCTTCATTTTCTACTAAACACTTCCTCAACCATTTCTTTTTCTCTCTTTTTAAACCTTTATTCCTGGAAACCAAAACTACTTGCTCCTTCACAAACCTTTATCCTTCAATCTATTCAAGCTTCAACCTTTTCTTGTTCTATCCTTACACACATATCTCTACCATGGCTAAAGGCAGAAAACATGGCCAATCTGTTTCTAAAAGAGCTTTCTTTCATATGTACGATGATCTACTAATACAAGATCACTGTGAAAGAAATTTCTCCTCAAGAACAATGGCACATGGAAGACGCTAGAAAAGAGCTTTAGGAAGAAATATCCATTCTTGATGAAGTCTTTTTTGTTTCAAGAATGGGAAGAGTATCTGGAGATCAACGAATGAGTTTTCCCAGCTGGTTACCGCTTTCTATCCCCATCTGGAATGGAACTCAGCCTCATCCATAAACACTATGATCAGAGATTGTGCTATTAAAATCACACTTTCAAGACTCTCCAAGATCATCAAGGTACCAAATGCTGAATCGTCTCTAGTTCTTCACCAAACTGGGCTCACTCCTAGGAATCAATAAAGGAGACGTGTCTAGGGATCTTACTGATTCATTCTTCACAAGCCGAATGAAATCACTACCGCCATGCCAAGTGCTAAGGCTAGGAAAGTATATACGATAATACAATTTCCTATTCCGCCCCATAGGAAGCACATATGCACTAATTAGCATGGACTGCATGCTCCAATATTGCTTAATGGCAAAGAGAAAGGTAAATTTGTCACGGCTTATTCTGACTATATGATAAGCGCAAATACGAAAGAAAAACAGGAGGACCCGTGTTTGGATAGAATGTTCCTAATGAGGCTCTTCTAGCATATGCATCTTCCTCTTATCACAGAAAGTATGAATACTTAGAAGGAACTATATTCACACTCTTTTCTTTTATAATGCCAAAGAAAAAATCTGTTATTTCCAAGTCTAAGCCAACAAGGCAGAGTCCCAGGACAAGAAGAGATTAAGCCAAAAAGGCTTCCCAGAAGGTGAAGTCTCAAAAGGAGGTTGCTCAAGGAAAGAGAAAATTAATTCTCCTGAAAGTAAGATTGAGAACTCAGAGGAGGAAGAAACCACTCTACCGACAAGAGAAAATAGGGCAAAAAGGGCACTGAGTGTGTTCAACAAGAACATCAAGCGATGACTAAACCATGAAATTCATTAAAAGAGATATTTAGCTCAACACCAAAAATATGCTGATACATGAATCTAGGATATCAATTCTGATGAAGGAAGTTGCAAAATATGAAGAGGCTAGTTATCGAGTCATTACTAATGACTCTGATGAAGCAAATGAAGATGTAGAAGAAGCAGAACAAGCAGAAGTATCCTCATCTAAGAAGAGGAAAACTTGTTCAGAAGTGAAAAGGCTAGGTTCAGTGAGATGTCAAGACCAGGGCCTAGTATTGAAGAGCCCTGAGAACCAATCATTGAGGAACCAGCTGAGGAAGCCAATGAACCAATTTCGCTCTCGTACTAATGGTACCTCAACCTCCTCCCTCCATCCGTATATCTCTAATGGAAGAAGAAGAGCACAAAACATCATAAGCGGTGATCCTTTTGCTCAAGAAGCTGTTGCTTCCGCCTAAGGTGCATGACATTACCCCTACTCCTCATACTGAGCTTGCTTATGCTCCTACTACCTCTCTAATCATGTTTCACCCTCTCCATCTTTTGCTACTATTACTGCGATGCTCAAGCTGAATTGCTAGAATCGAAGGAAACCATACCCTTAGATATACCTGAGCCTTCTCCTAAAGCCGCCCTTCAACATCTGCACCTATCCATTTGCTCTATCAGCTTCAACCGAGTCTCCAAGCTCTCAGACAATTTAGATTATAATACGCCAATTGAGAGAAATTGCCTCCAAATAAATCGAGTTGAAGTAACTAATATAGAGCAAGGTGCCCAACTCTGAACATCATGATGACTTACTCATTTCATTTCAGAACTTTAGAGAAATGAAGCTTTTCTTATGTAGATTCTTCAAGAGTTAAAATGCCTGGGCTAATGATGGTATTCCTGGTTTCCAACACACCTCCTTTTTGTTGATGTCAAATGGGGAGAAGAAAAGATAAGAAAATCTTATGTTGAGAAAATTAGGGGAGTACATTGAGGGAGAGCCACCTAGAGATTATTTTAAACATCTGCATTTTTTTTTTATTGTTGTTGTTGTTGTTTATGATTAGACAATTTTTTTTATTGTTGTTATTCAAGTATCATCTTTTTTATCTCAATTGCTCTGATAGTTCTTTATGCTATGATACATCTTGTTATCATTTTGCTTGCTTGGTTATATATATATATACACACACACATCTTGTGTATATAATCAGGCATTCTATGCTAATGAATAAGTGATCTTTTTCTTGCTTGATCTTATATCTCATTACATCAATGTTTCCTACAGGATGCTCAATAAAGGCAAAAACTCTGGGTGGTAGTAGATGTTAACTCCAGAACCTTACAGAAAGCTTGAAGATAATATGTTTTGAATGACAACAAAACCAATTTAAAGAAAATATTTTGAAGAATGACTGATGTCTACCTTGAGTTTCTTGAAATAGCAAATAGGTTATTTTGTTGGTATAACATAGCTCCATTAAACGTAAATAATTTCACTTTACATGTGCAAACATGTTTTATCCCATTTAAAGAGATGGAATCGAATGGAAGTGATAATTATATCGTATTTTGAGCATATACATGCCTAATGGATTGAAGAAAATCATCCAATACAAGAAATCAAGCTTTAGGACTTTAGAAAGTAGCATTGGGCTTCAAAAGTACATTTAAAATGAAGATATCAATCAAACTCTAAAGCCAACATATTCTACAATCTTCAACCATCATGTTTACAATCTTTTTATCAACAAAATGCTCTAATTGAAGACTTGGAAGACTAAAGTTTTATCAAGGAACTGATACCACATATCAGAAAGTTCACTTTATAGTGAAACGCTGAATTTTACTAAAAAAGGAGGGAAATTTTGAATTTCAAATTTAAAGTCAAACCCATCTATAAACTTGCGTGTTATCTCTTCTGCCAACTTAGTCAATTGTCCCAACTTCTAGAAGGAAGAGCTCAGAACCATGATTAGAAAGTAAAAATGTAGTTTCCGAAAAGGTCTTAGAAACCTCAACTTTACAATGGCTTCTACACAAATCTGACAACATTCAAGCTACTCCTCTAGACTGCATTTCCAAGACATAATCAGATGTTCAACAAGTGTCACTTGGAGAACTGATCAAAGGCAACGATTAAAAATGAAGACCATATATAAATAGAGATGTAGTATTTTCAAAGAATAAGTGACTGACGTTGTATAAGTGCTGAAACTCTATGAAATTTTCTCCTCATCTTTTGTAAATTTCATTACATTTTGTAATTAATTTCCTTTGGTTGTAAAAAAATTCTTTCTACGTTCCTCATAGTTTATACATTCTTCCCAGGAATAAACGTTAAAAAGAAGTCATTCAAGTTATCCAGGTTCTTCTTTGTATATCTTAAGGAAACTTGAATGTAGGTTAGTTTGAATTGCAACCCAAACACAAACCTTTGTATCCTCGATTCAATAGTGATCTGTGAGCTTAGTTTAGAGAGGTTAGTCAAAGACTACTTGCAACACAACAGTAAAGTTGATTTACTAGTCACGGTTTAGCTTGGAGAGGTTAGTTAAAAACTACTCGTTAGCTTAGAGAGGCTAGTCAAAGACTACTCGTTCAGCTTGAAGAGGCTGGTGAATAACTAATTGATTTGTGACAGGAGGGGTTGTCTACTTATCACGGTGAGTGATTGGGAAGGCTATTGTAAAGACTATCCAATTTTTTCTTAAGAAAGGTGTTAGTGAAGCTCAACGTGGTTGAGAATTGGATGTAGGTAGGTTGGCCGAACCAGGATAAAAAACATTTGTGTCATATCTTCTTCCCTATTATCTCCGTTTCTTTCACGCTCTATGTTTAGTTGTTTATATTTGCTTAAAATTTATCTTTTTAGCCTTATGTTACTAATACTATTTTAAGACCTCTTTCTAAAATCTCTAACTTTGTTTCTTGAACTTCAAGTTTATAGCTTGATAGTATCTTGTTAAAGTTTTCAGAAGTTAAAAAGAAAAGTGAAGCATGATTCAACTCCCCTTTTCATGCGCTTTTCTACCTATAGTAGATATTTTCTAACGCTCATTAATGATGCTTCACAAAAAGTGAGTGTATTTTCTAAAGAGGAAGGATCAGTTGTTTCAATAAGAGATTTCATGCCATGGTGGAGAAAGCAACAAGGAAATTAACCTTTGAAATGTCTTTTCATGCCATGGTGGAAAGAGGAACAAGGAAACCTTTGAATGTTAAAATGAAGGTTAAAAGAGTGTGAGAATTTTGAGTTATGAATTGTATAATTATTTGAATGAATTAAGTAATACACAACATCATTAATATTTATACACATGAGTAAAAGTAATAATGGCTCACACTAATTCATAACAAATTTTATTTGTAGTTGTAACAACTTGTTTCAGATAACAATGGCCAACTAGCTCAAAGGTTGTATTTAAGTACATTTGTGCTAAAAGTGGATCTCATCAGATGGACGAGAAACAAAAGTTATGCAGTGAACGATTGTCAATAGTTGTGGACATTGATAATGAGTGGCGAGCAACAAGTGATGAGATGCAACCAGTGGATGGCTGACAGGGGGTGGCAAGCAATGGGCAATGAGTAGCAGAAAATGATGACAACAATTGGTTGGCGATGGGAGGTGGATGGCAAGTGGCGAAAGGCAGAAGGTGGACAACAAATGGTAAGACGGAAGTGACATCATCAAACAAACATCAATACTGAATATAGGCTGTGAGCATCAAGTAATGATTTGATGGGCAATGGAAAGTATGCAGTACTAATAGTGGTAGATGGCAGGTGAATGACATTGAACATCAAATGGAGGGCAGCCAATGATGAGCGATGAATGATGGGCAAGTGATGGTAAGCTTAAATGGTAGGTAGTGGATGATAACAAATTAGTGGGAAGTGGTGATTGATAGGCTTGTATGAGGAGAGGACAAGAGACAAAAGACAGGGAAGAGAGGGAAATGAGTTCAGGGAAGTGGAAATTGAGACCTATTCTTTTAAAGTTTTTTTGTTTTAATAAAAAAGCCTCATAAAAAACTTAAATGCCATCATGAACACTAGGAAATCACAATCACAATCCCTAAATGCTTGTGCTAACTTAAATGCCAATCACAATACCTAATTCTTATCAAAATCAATTCCAATCCATTTTACCAATTAAACATGCTTTAAACTATCAGCTAAATATGTCTAATTGGAGCCATAGCCATGCATGACATTCATAATCGCAAACACACACATAATCAAAATCAACTCTCAAAATTTTAATTGTATCAAATAACACAAAAATATAAGAAAGAAAAGAAGAAGAAAGATTGGAAAGTAAAACGTAAATTACATTAAAATAATGAAAGTCTCAAACATAATCCTTGGATCCTTTGAAATCCTTATGCTAGGGAAATAAACTATTTCTCCCTGGATGGAGAATTACAACCAAAGTGATGGAAAGTACGATCAAAATCCCAAATGGGAGCTAAAATTGAGACTTGAATAGCCAAAAGTTCTACAGAGAGTAAAGGAAGGTAGAGAAAGAATGGAGCAACCCTAGAACAAGTATGGAAGATCCTCTATTAACCTATGTTAAGTGGGTATATATAATATATCATCATAGTACAAAAAAGGGCCTCAAAATAATTAAAAAAAATTATTTTACGAACTAATAAGTTCATGGGGGACCGCTATAGCAGCCTGGGACTAATTGTTACTCTCTGGTAATAGCTATAGCGGTCAGGTACTTGGGCAGACAGTGCTCCACACCTTTCCAAGCCCATTTTGAGCTCCAAAACATTCGAATTAGCTCTTGAAAGATAAAAGTTGTAGCCCTTTAAATAAGATTTTAACACAGCAAGAATCACCATAGTTGGACAACTATAGCTATAGATATTGGCAAAATATGAATTGGAGGTTAGATTAGATAGCATTAGAATATTAGCAACCTTTTATCTTGCCACTTGATTTTCACTACAAGGCTTTTACAATTGGATTTTGAGCTGAACATGAAAGTTACAGAGGACTTCTTGAGCTTTCCAAGACTTCTTTATTTGTCTCAATCTAATCTCTATAGAGAGATATACAAATTTTCCATTGTAATATTTCTTGAAAATGTGCTCAAATGAGCTTTAGAGCTGTTCTATTTAGCTCCCCAAATTCTCCCAAATTGAACATTGCTCATAGCTTCATGCACCTCTATGGTCGTCATACACTAACATGTGAAATTCTTGCAATAAAATTACACTCACAAGAGAGGATTAAAAGCACAACTAACCACGATGGTGCAAAATGGTGCAATTAACCATAATGCTCATCAAAATGGTGCAATCAACCATGATTTTACTCAATGATGCACAATGAGGACTAAACCTAAATCAACCAAATGTCAATATTCTAGCATACAAAAATGATGCAATATGCCTAGAGTTATAGAGGAAAAGTTGTGCGTGAATGCAACCTACCAATAGATAATTAAGGTTTCATAGTAACTTTTATAAAAGCTAAAAAATAAAAGCACCCTATATCACTAATCTAATAAAAAAAATGGTAAAATTTCATTTGCGACCTTTATGTTTTATCAAGTTTGCAATTTAGTCCTTTTTTTTTTCCTTCTATGTCTATAACGTTTTCAAAATGTTTCAAATTTTCCCTTTTTATAGATAACATCAAAACTAGATTATAAACAGAAGAAGTTGATTTGGAGGTCAAATTACAATGTTAGTAAATCACAACAAAACATAAAAAGTGTTAAGCATGGTGCTAGGAGAATGGGTCCCACAAACACACTCATACAAAGTTGATAAATAAAATAAATGCACAAAAACACAAAGGGATAAAAATACACAAGTTGATAGTAAGTGTAGAGACACAAGAATTCAACGTAGTTTGGCAAATCACATGCCTACAACCACCTCAGAGGATAAACACCTTCATTATAAGAATAAACATAGCACAAGATCCCAACTTTGTTCCCTAAAGCCCCTTGTGCACCCTTTCACATTAACAAAGTCTACCACTCTCACTTGTTCTCTCATATTGCTGCATACCTAGGCCATTAATCTTACTTGTAATCAAGAATCTTAATCTCTAGGAATCTTTATCAAATCCTATCATATCTTCAAATCTTCATATATTTCCCATGTCCTAATAGATTTCACATATCCTTAACAGAATGTCATATATCTACTAGATTTCTCATATCCTAACAAATTGCACTTGGATTTATAGATATCTTGGATACACATCTCAATGGTATATAAATAAAATCAATCACTATCCTATCAAACCAATTTTCCCAACAAATCTCCACATTGCGAATGTTCTATCACCTTGGAAATTGTTAATAGCTCCACCTTTATCCAAGCCACCTAGTCACATGCAAATGGAAACCTTCATGAACACCATGAAGAACCATTATTTGTTAATGTAATAAACAAGTACCATTTGCCTCAACACGTACCAGCTACACAACCCAAATCCACCATAACAAATGGCTTAATGTTGATTCAAAAAGTTGGCCAATGAAGATGTGTAGTCGCACAATTTCCATCAACTTTTCCAACTTTGCATCCTCGAATCAAGATGTCTAAAGCTTCCCTTTCCATCAAATCCTCCACGACAAACCCGCAAGATTTGACCTTGTGTTAAAGATAAGTTTTGGATTGTATCAAGCTCCAATGAGCTCTAATATCAATTGTTAAGGATGGCACAACAAAATGGGTCCCACAAATACACTCGTACGAATCCAATAAACTAAATAAATGCAAAAAAACACAAAGGAATAAAAATAAACAAGATGACAATGGATGTAGAGACACAATAATTTAATGTGGTTCAGCAAATCACATGCCTACATCCACCTCAGAGGATAAACACCTTCATTATGAGAATAAAAATAGTATGACATCCCAACTTTGTTCCCAAACCAAGCCCAAAGCCCCTTGTACACTCTCTCACATAAACAAAGTCAACCATTCTCACTTATTCTCTCATACTACTATACACTTAGGCCATTGATCTTATTTATAACCAAGAATCTTAATCTCCAAGAATTCTTAACAAATCCTAACAAATATTCAAACCTTAATAGATTTTTAAAATCTTCACAAACTCTTCAATTCTTAACAGATTTTCCATTAAATTTCAGTCATTCCAATTTTCTCATAAATACTTCCTTACCTAAATACACATCTACATCTCATTCTTATATTTAATTCACAAACTACAGTCATTAAAACATGCATCCATACCAATCAATTTAATTTCATATGGATACTGCATTCCTGGCCATATCATAGGTATAGGATATGCAAATACATCATCCCATCATATACATAGATATACATCAAAATGATATATAAATAAAATCAATTGCTATCCCATCAAGATATATATATGAGTCAATTTTCCCAACAAAATACTCAAACTATAATGGTAGGGCATCACAATAAAATATAAAAAGTCAAGTTTTTGTTCACAATTTGAATGTCATTTTGAAAACATTAGGAATAAACATAAAACAAAAAAAAAATTTGGGACTAAATTAAAATCTCACTAAAACGTGAGGGATGTAAATAGTTTTACCCTAAAAAATAAGGGTTTGTCTTGATTTTAACTGATCAACTTAATTTTAAGAGGAGTGAGTTAACATTACCATTCTTTTTGTTTAAAAATATTTTTTTTCTCAAATACGATTTTGATATTATAGATAGTTTTTGAATAATATGGATAAAATTTACTTATATATATATATATATATATATATAAAAAAAACTTATATGAATTTATTTCATAGGTTAAAGTACAAATAAATTAATGTTAAAATTTTAATTATAAATAAATTGATGAAGAAATAAATATTTTATATTTTAATTTTATTCGAGCATTATGAAATAATTTTTTTAATAAGATCCAAAAATTTTAAATTTTATTTATTAAAGATATTTAAATAAATATATGATATTAAATTAATGATTGTTAGTTATCAATATATTCTTTAACAATCCCCCAAACATAATACTAAAAAAGCCAAAAATCCAAAATAATAAAAAAAAAGAATAGGACTAGCTAAAATAAAATTAATCTATATTTATAAGGATATCAAAGGCACACACACACACACACATATGAGTTTAATTTGATGCATTAACAATGTAAATTAAATATCAATTAAAGAGATTTATATTGTCATCCAATCAAATCTCTCGTTTTACATTGCTTTTGAAGTTGTGGGGTGAAAGATAACCATATTTGTTGATGTATCGTTATATAATTAGATGACCATATAAACTTTTTTTACATTATCAATGTATTAATATTATATATATTAATTATAGCTTCCACATTTCCAAATTGAACTTTAAGTCATACTTGATGTTGCTCCAAACAATCTAATAAACATCTTTGATATCATGTGACAACTTTTACATTCGAACGAGATAGTAAAATAGACCAAATTGATACCAAACACATACTAAGTATAATTTTAAGGGCAAATTACATTGATTTATTTTGATATTTTGTAAAATTCATCCAGACTTTTTCTATTTATCCGAGTGACACTTAGTTCCTGAATGTACTCACTACTAGATTACTGGATACCGATGGAGGTTACCGATCGTTACGATTTTTTTGGTAACTATTGATGAGTGTACCGACATGTTAGCATGTTTTTTTTATAAACTAGTTTTTCATATTAAAAAAAGATAACAACCCATCGATAGTGTTTGGTGCCATCATGCGCTTATGGCATGCACAAATTCCGATGGTTTACTAACAGAGTAGATATTTATTCCATTCCCGGAACCTTCTGGATGAGGGTAAAGGCAGAGGTCAACCTAAGAAGGTCAGTTACCTACTACTACCCCTGCCACCATATCCATCACCTCTTCTACTACCACCTCCACCTCCACCACCGTCCCTCCATCGCCAACTTTCCCTTCTGGATGATGCCCACTCATAGGTATATTAGCCCTCCACTTCCGCCCTATCTCCCATATCTCATTAATAGTAGTGACCCCAGCCCAGCCCTACCATTGGCTTGACTTCTAGCCCCACATTTCATTAGACCCCTACTTTCTCAAGTGGGTCATAGACACAGGACCTGGATGGTAGGCTGTTTGGCCTAGATGATAAGCCGCTTAGCTAAATTAAGTCAGGCATAAAGACAGGTAAGTTTAAATTTGTGTTCTATTGCATATTTTAATTTTAGATTATGTGTGGTGTTTAAATATTATCATTCTTTTTAATTTGGTTCATTTATGTAACAGCTTTGATCCTTTTAGTGAGGGCAATGACCGAATTATAGATGTTGTATAGCAGGTATAACCTCCTGACCCACCTAGACCGACATCCCGAAAGATGTTAAGGAGATGTGGTGGCAGGAGTATAAGGTAATGCTATAATTTATTTGATTGTATTAAAATCATTTTTATATTATCTATATGCTTCTGACTATAAGTTATGAGTTTTGTACACGTAGAGGTTCTTTTACATCCTACCAGAGCATGAGGCTACCATCAAGAGGGCTTGAAAGATTTGGTCATCCAAACACTTGCGAGACATGTTATAAGATGTCCGCAAGAGGCATATGAGCAGCTCTTGGCTAAATGATGCACCCTCCACGAGCAGGAGAGCCATTGGGCATCCAACGCGACCTTCAAGAACAGGTCCTAGAAGGGCAAGACAAACTGGGCCTCAATGAAAGATGAGTCATTACACACGGTGGGTCGAACATCCAGGATAGGACCCAAAAACGAATGGTAACTTTAATCTTTTTAATATATTATTAACTTACCACATGTAAATTGTATTAAACATTATGTCATTATGATTATAATGTACATTTCCATGCAGGCTAAGGAGTTAAACCGCCTCTAACCTAAAGGAAGCTATTCTGAGAAACCCACACCCAAAAGGGCGAGAAGGGGAGACAAGAAAGGTGTGTGTCGACCTTCGCTCTGAGACGACATACGTAAGTTTGAAATTGAACCTCTTTGTATTTAATTTTTATTACTTCTTCATTTATGTTATAATTATTATAATTTGTTTTGCTTTTCTCTGGAGCATGAATATAGAGAGTTATGGGAGTAGAAAAACTCAGGACCAAACCTAGTTGGTGGAGGCTAGGTCCAATGACAACACCCCTCCCAAAGAAGGAGGATATTGGGTTCCATGTGGTTGGCAACCCTTACAAAGGTCGCATGTATGGGATGAGGTACTACCTTTAGTAGGTCCCTGTCCTCTACTAGTGGGTCAGTTGCTGGGGATGATGGCTTGCGAGAGCATGTGCATGCTCTGAATCAAGAGTTGGAGGAGGAGGCATAACTTATCCAGGAGGAGGAGTAGCAAGCACAACTTCTCTAAGAGTAGGCAACGGGCCAAGCAGGTTGAGGAGGAGCTTAGAGATTGGACGCTGAAGATGTCGTCAAGCAGGAGTAACAACAAAAGGCCAAGAAAGAAAAAAAGTAAATTCAAGAAGATATAGAAGAAGATTATGGCCAATGTGTTAAGATTCTTTAGCAACATGAAGGCCTCAGGATCTTCTCGCAAGAAGCCCCCTAGATGCTACTCTCATCCATTACTAAGGGCTTCACGTCTTATAATGGCAACGACTTTGATGAGTCTAATGATGATGACGAGGAGGAGGACTTTAGCTAGTCTTTTTCTATTTCTATTACATTTTAGATTTTCTTTTTATAGTTATCGCACTTTATATTTATTTTATTCTGATATTTTGTTTATTTACCTTATTACTTTGTTTATTTAATTGCCATTTCATTACTTCTTTATTTCATATCGTTTTAATTGATAATTAAATTATTACATAATTAAAAATAAATGAATAAATTTCAAACAATTAGATAATTTATATAAATTCTTTACATACAATAATATAATCTATCTCTCAAAAAAAAAATTACCGACAGGTATATCCATTGAAAATAAATGCAATTTTTTAAATAAAAAACTAAATAAATATTAAATGCCTATCAATAATAAATCAATAATAAATAAATTAATAAAATCTATCGGTAATATTATTTTTCTAACAACCACATTAATGCTTTTAATACACGTTTACTAACTTTTTTTTATTTTTACCATTGACACTCACCGATGAATAACATTAATCGTCGATAATATTTTATTGACAAACCAAAAATCGACATGCCGTGTCCGTCGGTAAGCCTATTGGTAAAAATTGAATCCATTGGTATACCCATCAGGAAACCCTTTGGTATCCCGCATAAATCTTAAGTGATCGTGCATGTAATGTGTAATAGAAGGGATGACAATGTAATGGTTTTACAAATTCAATGGAAGTTGGTGTAATAATTTCATGAATTTATAGACATTTTGAGCAAATTTTATAAATAAAAAAAGAGTAGCAATGAATTTTACTAAATTTAAAATTTAAAGAGGGGAGGGTGGAGAGTAATTTGTCCTAATCTTAATTAATTGAAGAGTTGGACATAAATAATCGTAACATAGTTGACATGCAATCACGTGGAATGATTGACCTTATGTTTGTTAAAATATAAAATAAAAAAGTTGCCTAGACAAATGAAATGACACAATTTTTGAAGTATATTGGACAAATTAAACGGAATTATAATTCACGACACAGACGTAGCCCCAAAACACATGCACTAATAAGTTCATCTCTATTGATGTTCACATATATGAATATTGAAGGAACGTTATTTGAACATTTGAAAATGGATATTCTGATAAGACATTCATTTTATTATCTTTAGATATGATGAAAAGTGAAATAAATAAAGACCATTACCACTACCATTCAAGAATATTAAAATGAGTGTCTCAATTGATTATCTAATTGATAAGAGTTCCCATGGATAGTGCATGCACGATTGCAAGTTCAAGGAAGTTTTTCTGATGCGTGTACCATATGTTACCCTTTAACAGTTGAAGGGCTGAAGTCATCTCGTGAACCTTCTGTGTTGTCAAAATTCTCAAGCTTATCAGAGCAAAACATACAGATAGGGGCAGGTAGGTGACCGTCATCCTTTTGTCTCACGCTTCCATACATCTGTTTCACATATGATTACCTTTTGGTTGAGACATTAAATATTAGTCTTAAAGCTGTTCTGTTCTACAAATAATTTGTTGCCAAGTTTGAATGTTCTAATTAGTTCTAGAAGTTTTCGATTGCTTCTTGTTGGAGTGGGTGCTTATTAGTACCAGTAGAATTTAAGATTAAAAACCTGCAATAATTACTTCCTCCCTCCTTAAAAAATTATTTAATTATAAAACTCACTAAAATTAAAAAAATAATTAATAAAAGATTAATATTAATAAAAATTTAAAATAATTTATTAAATTATTTTTATTTTTTTTAATGCTTCAATTTTTTTATTAATGAGTGAATAGTATTTAATATGAATATTATTAATAAAAAATAATTAATACTACATAAATTTTTAAAATGAATAATTATTTAATAACAGAAATATAGTATTAAATCTGAGAGATTGTGAAAGTCTTCAATCACATGGCATAGCTTATGGCCGTGTATGAGCAAAAGTCAACTCAATAAACCAAATCTTGTTTTAAATTATATAGTCTCCTAATAATTAACCTGATAATTCTCTTAATTTAAAATTCCTGTGACAATGGTATATATGAGTTGTAATTTTTGCAATACCTAAGCATTATTTGATAAATTAGAGTGAGATTTTGAATTAAAGGATTAATACTTATATCATTTATAATATATATATATATATATATGTGTGTGTGTGTGTGTGTGTGTGTGTGATTTTTCCTTAAGTATTTATTGGTAAGTTAAAAGGTTATAATTATTTTTTTAAAAGTTTAGGCTGAGGAGGAGATTTAATTATCTCGATCTAAGATATATAACACATAGAGAGATATTTTTATATAAATTACTGAACAATGGAAAAACATAGACAACGAACCCAAATCTTTGCGATTCAAGAGTAGAAAATCAATCAAACGATCCAACCTCTTACAGTCTTACCAGCTATTGAAAAGTTATAAATATTATTTTAAGTATAATGCTTAATGACTTCTATCCTGTTTGTAAGATTTTTTTTTTTTGTGTAAATCATATATTGGGCAGAGACTTCATTCACAATGTAATTAAATTATATCAATGTGTGATAATAATATCAAAATAAATTTGATAGAATTAAATCTATCAATCAGCTTAACACACAATAATAAAATATGTGCAAAGCTTAAAAGAAAGTGGACACCAAATTTTTAACGTGAAAACCCCTAAAAAATACCAGAAGAAAATGACTTACAGGTTCTTAAAAATATTTCACTATATTTGAATAATTACAAAATATTCTTTCCACACTCTCCAACCAAAAGGTAAATATAGTATTTTCCAATAAGAATCCTTCTATTCAAATACTACAATTTTACAGGACTAAGGAATAATAAAGATGATATCCAAAAATATTTTCGATACATTTATAAGCACATTACACTCTCTAAAATTTACTTACACTCTTTATTTTTTCCTCTCACTCTCAAAAATAATACACTCCGTGTATTTTTTTTTTCACTAGCTATTCTCTCTATTTTTCTCTTACTGCTCTGTTGTGTTGTGTCTTCAACTGACTAAAACTCCTCTATTTATAGAGGTTTCTATAGTGTAAATCTACACTACAACTTCAACCGGCAGAAGGAAAATTTTTTGCTTCATTCAGCCCTATAAACACATACCCTTAAAAAATTGTACGCATGCAAGACTTTTCTCCAACCACTCTACTTTGTCTTGTTTCATGCTTTTTTTTATTTTGGCAACATTTCAACTATTTCGATTTCAACTTTTGCAGCTTCTAAAATTCCAAGTGGACTCCACACCATAAGTATCAGAATTTAATTTATTACACTTTAACTAATTTAGCTTGAGTCAAGTCAATTTATTATAGCGTAAAACTCCATTATCATTAGCAAGTTAAAAAAAATCCATTATTATGAGTAGTGTTTTATCTATAAAACTCAAACTTAAGACATTATTTAAGAAAAATAAGAATTAAAAAAAATGAACTAACAAGATATTGATTATTCTGCTTAAAATTTTACTAAAGTATAATATTGGCTCATTTTTTTTTTAATCAAATCAGGGTATCCCACAATTTAAAGCTATAGGACTAATCCCTCACCCATGGTAAACTCCTCAAAGGGTGGGAGAGTTGCCCATTTTTTAATTAGCTTTCATATCAAAGTGAAGATCGAACCCTTACATTTAGTTAAGGAAGGATGAGTCCTTACCACTCAACCACATCCCCAGGTTATATTGGCTCAAATATTACAACCAACAATATCGTGGCCTATATAAAAGTCCAATGTTTAGCGTTGATTTTATTCAAGTGGGTACTTATCCGTAACCGTTAAAATATTAAAATTATTTTCAACTTTGAATATTAAAATTAAATGTTTAAAATATTTTTGTTAAATGTTATGCACATGAAAGTGATCAAAATGTTTTTGATACTTTTCAATGAAACTTTTCATATTGTACAACCTAATTAAAGATGAAAATACAAAAAATACAGATTTAACATGTAACACTCTTCTTATCATAAAGTTATGCTTAAACCATAATCATATTTTGAGTAGTACCCTACCTAGACTAGATGGCTCCCCCATGAACCAGCGTAAGGTTTGATCTAGTTATGTATATTATTTACTCATCAATGTATAATACAATTATATTATTTTAATATTTTATTATGACATATTATTTATTTTTAAACTGAGATGCGGAGGAAAAAAAATGGTTCATATTTTTATAAAAGCAGACTCATATTTAATATCACATATACATTTTAAGATCAAGTAGAATTAACAAATAATAATTACCCACTATAAAATTATAACTTAAGTATAACTTTATGATAGGATGGGTGTTACTTAACATGCAGTGAATCAATGAAGCAAATGTCGGATCAGGGATATCCATAAAGCAATAGACTATTCAGTAGAAATTGGGGAATGGATATGGTATAGCTTTGGTTTACATGCGCATGGATCTTAAATTAATATGTTTCTTCTTCTTTTTCTGGTTAATTTGTTAAGTGGGAAACAAACGTGAATAATGCTTTCGTCCGTTTTATGACCATACACAACCGACATTTTTTCTACAACTCAATTATTTGGACAGTGTTTGAAGAACCATCGAGGAAAGCATCTATCTATAGAATTCATTACACCGCACGTTTAATACTCGCACTAACTTACAATTATTGCATGATTTGTTATTTTGTAATTAAAATTTATTTTAACTTGAAACTATTATATGGTTCAAAATAATAATATAATTTGTAGTTTAAACACTCCAATATGTAATACTTTAGTTGCATATGAATATTATTAATTTAAATAGATTAAAATTTAAATAATTAAATTAATATTTTAAGTAATGATAACGTAATTTTTTACTTTAATTTTGAGAATTAATTTACTTCTTTTCTTAAAAAATACAATTTATTTTATTGTTAAATAAAAAATATTTTTTTTGCTTAAAATTATTTAATTGATGGTCAAATTTAAAGGTAGAGCTTATTGTGATATCCAAAGAAAAAAAATTAATTTCATATAATACTTTTTTAGCTGTGTATAACAATATTAATCTTAAATCATCTAATTTTTTTATAAGA
This sequence comes from Dalbergia oliveri, assembly GCA_030441495.1. NCBI lineage: Eukaryota > Viridiplantae > Streptophyta > Magnoliopsida > Fabales > Fabaceae > Dalbergia > Dalbergia oliveri. The sequence goes on along the minus strand of JAMLFY010000013.1, from coordinate 15,718,925 downwards.
TTGAAATTTAATTATTACATAAATCAATATCTCATAATTTTACAACTTTTGTTATTTAAATTTTAGGAACAAATCTTAACATTTTATAAGACTGTGAAATTAAATTTATTTTCAAATCAAACAAATAAAATATCTTTACTTTCAAATTATTTAATAAGTTAATTAAGATTATAATGCATTTATTAGGAAATGATATATTGAGGTGGTTATAAGTAATTTAACTTGATATGAATAAGTATAAAATTTTTTAGAGAAAATTATATTAACCTCCCTCAAGGTTTAGTGTTATTACACTTAGCATATCTCTATTTTATAAAACTATCATTAATCTCTTCTATAAATACTATTCATTAATTTCAGTGATAAAAAAATAATATATGATATATACATAATTATTAATGATTGAAATTATAATATTTTAGCAATATTAAATTAAATAAAATACTTTTTATCATATGAAGAAAAAAACTTATAATTATAACTTATGATAAAAAAAGAGATATTTCAATATATATATATATATATATATATATATATATATATATATATATCATATTATCTTTCTTTGTCACTTAAATTGATGAACTAGTATTTACAAGGAAGATCAATGTAATTTTAGTGAATCTCAAAAGAGGTATGTGATAATTTTACAAAATAGAGAGATGTCAAATACAATTACACTAAACATCAGAGGAAATAAGTGTACATTAGTCAATTTTTAAAAATTCTTATTTTAGAATCAATAGTTATGATTGAAGTTATCGTTGGAGCATATTCAATGGGAGGGAAGATAACAAATGAAGGTAGTGCTGATGCTACGAACATTTATTCGAAGAATGTGAGTTACAAACTAAGTTCTTAAAATGAGACAAATTTATTTAAAGACCACTAAGTACAATTTACAACAATATATCACGTACTTAGATTTATATTAATATTTTAATTATAAAAAAATTCCGTAGGGAAGGAAATTGATATTTAATTTGACAATATGTGATGAATATGTTGCAGTCTTTGAGAAGCAAACAAGGACAATGTGTTAAAGTTTATGAAGTCAATATTGTAATTTAATTTTTCCCTCAATTAAGATTAAGTTTTAATGAAGGATACTCATAAATTGTGTTTAGTAAACTTGGGGTGTGGTTGAGTGTAAGGACTCATTCACCCTTAAATCTCCGATCATGCACCAACCTTTAAGGTACCTTCAAGCTAGCAAAAGGATTAGTCACCATGTTCGACAGGGATACCCTGTCTCAACGTAAACCTAAAAAAATTTGTGTTTAGTAAATGTATCTAGATGTGAAAAACCCTTCGCCACTCGTGAAAACCCCCAAAACCCAAACCCCTCACTTTCTAAACTCTCTTCCACTGCCTCTACTCCCAACCCCACTTAGATATACCTTCCCTAATCTTCAAGATAAGTAAATGTTGATAGATTATGTCTTCCTTCTCTCTATTCTTTCATGTTCTTGGTATGAGTTGTTGTTTTCTCTCATTGTTGTTAAGTGAGGATGTTCTCCCAATGTTGTTAGAGTTGTTTATAAATTATTAGAGGTGCCCATAGATTGATCTTGAGTTTATGATTATAATGACAGATTTTGGTGCCATCCTTCCTTCCAAGAGTCTCCTGGATTTGGTCTTTCATGTTTCACCCTTTAGGTAAGTGGGTTAGATTTTATGGCCTTATTTTGGTTATTATATTATTGTTTTCTAGCATTATGAAGTATTTAGAGGATTGAAATTTGTTTTCATACGATATGGGATCATATGAAAAATGTGTTTTAGTTAGAAATGCTCTATTTTGACTTATATATGAAAATTTATGATTTTAGAAAATGCATAGGCCATAATTGCTCTATGAATATTTTAATCAATTGAACTAGCAACTTTAGATTTTATTACAATGTTGGATTTTGATTGTATTGATGAAAAGTAAACATGAAGTTTATGTTTATTTATGGAAATGAAAAACATTGAACCTAAAGATTATAAAACCCCATTTCATGGCCTCAGTTGATTTTAGATTAGGGAATTCCTGAGAGGAAAGAGCGTGAGTTAATGATGGTTATTCCATTAACCTTGGTATACCAAGGCCCGTAAGAGGCATTTATCCACATGTTAGGTCAGTCCAAGAGGAACGCAATTCACAAGGGATTGTTAGATATCAGTTGGGCTCTTGTGCGAAGGACTGAGCACCCACCCTTCATTTTATGGATAGTCTATTCTTTTAGTAATTCTTAGAAAAAATAGATGATTTTTATGCTTACCTAAATTTATGATTTTATAGTTATTATAAAATTTAAATAGAAATTATGTATGAGTATTGCATTATCAATTGTGTACATTTCTTTTTTGTCCCATGTACGATTATGGGTGAGTATCCACTCACCAGTTTTATGATAAAACTCACCCATCTTTTCCCTTTTCTTCATAGATATAGATGGAGCATTGGATCCTCCATCTACTCCTAGGAGCACTAGTTTTATAGCTTTGGTGAGCTTCACATTGCCGTGAAGTGTTAGTCTTTTGATAGAGTGCTCTAGTGATGTACAGGCTATCTTTGTTTTTAATAAATCATCATATTGATTTGTATTTAAAAGTTATAGTTTCATGATTCTTTTGTAAACGAGCAACTCTATATGATTTGTTATACAACTATAGTTTCAAACTTGATTAATGGAATGAGTTATTCAGGTTTATTGGGAATTAAATAGTAGATTTGATTTATGATTTAAAATGGGTTTTATGAATAAAATGTGCATATAGTATGACTCAATGGTCACGAGGCTACCTAGGAGATTCCTCATGTGCCACTCATGATCCAAGTCAAGTTGTGACAATTAGCTTTAGAACTCTTGAGAAAACTATTATAGCTTAAAGTTTTAAATGACAATAAGTTTAGTTGAATTTCTATAGTGCTTAACATGTTATTTCTCATATACATATAATTCAATTCTTGATACATTTTTCATATTATCATGATTTAACGTGATTAAAATCTCATTTAAAAATATTTAGATTCTTAAGAATATGAAAAATTGTTCAGAAAGAAAGCAAGCTAGAGCATTAGAAAGTGAGATTGGAACCATTAGAAACTAGTTCTGACTTCAAAAGTGCTAAGATAATTTGAGAAAGTGATTCCTTATAATCAAATCAAGCACATAATTATCAATCTCATTTAATCATCTTTGAAAAATATCAACACTATTTGAAGATCATCATTCATCTCAAAGAGAAGTTCAGATGGAACATAAAAGGCTCAGAAAGTGTATAAGTACATCAGAAAGCGTTATATACATTGGAAACTACACTGAGTTATGAAAAACTAAAGATATTTGAATTTCAAATGAAGTTAAAACCTCAGAAAATGATGATAGTGATATATCAACTTTATACTTGGAAGTTCACTATCTTCTAGAAGGTCCTCACATGAAGAGGAGTTCATAAATCACATTTAGATTGAAGATTTAACTTCTCAAGTATTGTTCAGAACAATTGTCAATGAATTATGCACTCATAGCTATTTTTTACATAGCTCAACACATGTTTCTAGAAGACAAATCCTAGGACACACAAAGATTGATCAACACGTGTCAAGAGAAAAAAAAGATCAAGGAGACAACGGTCCATTTCAAATTTAAGTATAAAAGGTGAAAGCTTTCAAACTTGAAGTAACTTTTCCACACTAGACATTCAAGCAACCTTCATACTTTCTAAAGTTCTTTCATATATTAATTTCAGCTTCTATAAAAGAAAAATCTTCTTTCTTGTAATTCTTAGCAAACATTCTTCATTAGAAGATTAGAAAGAAGTCTCTCAAGTTGTTTCCTTATGCATTTTTAGTATCTTAGGAAACTTGAGTGTTTTCTTGAAGTGTCAAACACCAAAACCTTATATTTTTATACCTTAATCCATTAGTGATCAATGTGAGACTATGATCAAAACTACTTGTGAGTGAGGGTTGACTATACAAACTGCTTACTAGAAATAATTTGAGAAAGCTAGTAAAAAGAATACTTGATTTTCTCAAGTTGAGAAAGTAGTTGATAGTGAAACTCAACAGATTTGTTGAGAACTAGATATGGACATGTTTGGCCAAACTAGTATAAAATTATCTATACGATATGCTATTTTCCCTATCTCTTTAAAATGTTGTGTATTATTCATTTATGTTGTGTGAATCTTTATACTTGCTTAAACATCTTTCTGAAATTTTTATTTAGTTTCTGGACACTTCATAAAGTAACTTTCTGAAACCTATTAACTTTTGTTTTTTCCACTGCCTTCAAGTTTAAAACATTTGATAGACCTTGTTGAAGTTTTTAGAAAGACCCTATTTCTTATGCTATATCTTCACTTAGTGGATGCTATGGCTTTGATATCATGTTAAAATTCATGATAAAGATCTCAACAAGAAGAAAGGAGTGGTTGTGGATGAAGGTGGCAAGCCTGTTGCTCATATTGTGGTTCTTGATGTTACAATGGAATTTGCAAAGAAATACAATTAAATAAAACTTGGAAGCTTAGAAAATCTATTTTTGTCGCATACTCCAAGAGGTTTGTGTGTTTCTTCACTAACCTCCATGGAGTATGCGGATGCGGCCAATGTTATGAAATCTGGCTGATTAATTGAACCAAGACCGCTATCCAATCCAGGTTATACTTGAAAATCACCCTAGAAAGAACCAAAAACGTCTGAGTTTTTTATATATAAAATATGCAAAATGACATTATTTTGGGGTTTTTTTAATAAAAAAAATGCCTAAAATTTCTTATTTCCTAATTCTTTTTCTTTTCTAATATGGGAAGTAGTAACTTGAGAGATTTTATCCATATGAATAATGTTTATTTTGATTAAGAAATGAATTATGTTTATGTTCTATGGATTTTGCTAATGCCTAATTTAATTTTTAGTTATTTTATGATATATATTTTACTTTATATTTTTATATATTTATATAAATACATGTTTTTATTATATACCAGTTATATTTCAGTTGGATTTTCTTTGAACCTTTAAACCCTTACCCCAACCAAGATTTTATTTTTCAGAACCTTGCATGCAGAAAAAGATTTTTGAGGCTTCCAAGTTTTCTTGAGCTGAACTTCTTTGTAGATTCCATGGTAACACCAAGATCCACTGCATGGGCAACATGAAGTAATGAGAGGCTAAAGAGGAAGAAGGGAGTAGTGGTGGGAAGGTGGTAAAGCCTGCTACCCCATGTTGTGGGTTTTGGTGTTACTATAATTAACACACAAAGTAATAAAGTTCAAGAAAACTTGAAAGCCTTAGAAAATTATTTTATGTTGCACACTCCATGGAGGTTAGTGAAACTCCAAGGTATATGCTTAGGGGCATGCCCAAGTAAAATAAGAAGCCTCTACTCGCCACAAAACTTGATAAATTTGTTGTAGGAAGGGTAAAAGAAGGTGGGAACTAGAAAAGCTAGGAGAATGTAAAATATGTATTTTGGTTTTTTTAGTTTTCCGGACTAATTTAATAATTGCATATTTGTACTGCATCTTGCTCTCTATTTATGTTTTAAAGTTTCAGTTAGTTTTACTCAGTCACTAATGAAATGAAATGAATCAGAATGAGTTTATGTTGGGTTATGAATATGTACCCAATTGAAGAAACTAACCAATTAGTTACTAATTTCTAAACTATCTAACTAACACACAATTTTATCTCTAATAGAAAGGAAAATCCCAAATGGAACCTGTTGCTGTTTGTTGTGGCATTGATGTGATTTGTTGCGATTTGTTGTGGCTTTTGGCTTCTAATATGATTTTGTGTCTCTTGTTGAGCAAGCTCTATGTCTCTAATGTCATGTGTTAGAGGTAGCCTAATTTTTTTGGTACTTGTATTTCTTCTACACTCAATAGAGTGTCAAGTTTCCAACAATTAAAATATATATACTCACGTTGTGGTCAATTTATATTAATATATATCACATTGTAATTGCGGTGTGATGTGGTTGTTGTTATAATCGAAATCGTAATAATATGACAACATTGGTTCCCAATTTAAAACCCTAAAAAAGAGAGAAAAAAAAACTACAATACTTTCCTAAAATTAGATTTTATCATTCACTCACTACTCTCAACAAGCACATGTTTACATTTGGGGAGTGTTTGATTCATTAGTGAAAATGGGGTAAAAATTTCATTCTCCATTTTTACTGGCCGATCATAGTTACCATGGTGCGAGACATTTTTCTCTCAATGCTGAGGTTAAAAAGGGTTAGTAAAAAAGTTATAAAGCTAACGGTAGTTGATATCAAAATAAGCTTTGGTAAAAAGGTATCACAGTTTGAAGATCAAGTGCATGGTGTCGGTCATAGACCAATCTAGTAAAGTTTTGAATTGTCACGAAAGTTAAACAAGGGAAAGGATGACGTTAACCCAAAAAAGACTGGAAAGTGGAAGTGTTACACAAACGAAGTTGCCTAAGACTGAGGATTATTGCTTAAAAAGGTGATGAACTCAAAATCTCAGCCATGAAATTGAAGACCTTTAGAAACCCACTTGACCACAAAAAAAAAAAAAGACAATTTTTATCATAATGGACAAATGAAAGGACAAGAACAACAACTTATGTCAGACTATGTTGTTTATAAATCTCCCTTCATCTCCTTATCTTAGATCTCATCTGACATTACTTCAGAAACAAGATCCTCTGCCTTAAAGCTCCAAATCCTTCTCTTATCCACTCCTCCCTTTTGGTCACTGGGATATTAGACCAACTCTGTCATATTGAAGCTAAATCTGTTCCTGAAATAAGGTACATATCTCTAGGGTCCAAAATCATTCAACTAAGCTTCAAGGTACAAAGAACCAGCATCCCCCCCCCCCATATTCTCTGAACTTGCATGAAAAACTATTTGGTCTTTATCATGATAAAGTTTAGCCCATACCCTTTTTGGTCTCTATCTTAATTTTGTTCTTATGTAATGATGTCTACTTCTGCAGGCTATTTATAACTTGTGGAACTGAGACTCTGTGTGTGTTCCAAGTAAAACAAGAAAAACTTGATCTTGCTTCACTTTTGTGATCAGTTTTTGGGCTATTGGTGTGAAAGTGTGACATAAGCATTTTATAAAATCAAGGGGTTGCTAAAAAGATGGTTAAATCCTGCTGGAAACCTTTAGTAGATGGTGATGATGGAGAAGAGAGTGGAAGAGTTGAAGGACTGCTATGGTACAAGGATTTGGGGAACCATCTTTATGGTGAATTCTCAATGGCTGTGATTCAAGCAAATAGTTCATTGGAGGATAGAAGCCAACTTGAATCTGGACCATTGAGTTCCAACCATTTGGGTCCTCAAGGAACCTTTATAGGTGTATATGATGGTCATGGTGGAACCGACGCCTCACAGTTTGTCAGCGACAATCTTTTCTGCGATCTCAAGAGTATGTTCTAATCTTTATTATAAGCTATATAGATTTAAATTCATTCGGAATATTGTTTTGCTAGATATTAATCACCGCAGATTTTCAATATGAATTGAAGGCATTGGGTCAAAAAATTGCTGCCTTGTGACTTGGATGTCTCATGTTTGAAGATCACGTGTTTAAATCCTCAAAATAGCTTCTCCCACTGTACCATATCAAGTGAACGTCTCGTGCATTACCCTTAAAGGCTAAGGAAACCAAGTCACTCATATAACTTCCATGACCCTTAATGCTCTTTTACAACTAGCATGCACTTCAAACTCTCAAAAATCTTGATATCATTAAAAAGCTGCCAACCAAAAGTCCCAGTAACCCCCAACATACAACAAATAAACCCTGCCATGTTTGTCCTCACAAAAGTTACAAAAAGTTACGAGTAATGTTTTTTGTGACGATATTGAAATATTATAGTGAAAATTATAGCCGTCACTATAAACCTTGTTTCTATGTCCACAATTGTTGGAGCGTTATGCACACTAAGCCACCCTTTTATTTTCAATTTTTTTTGTTATTATCCTGCAGGGCTTACGGCTGAGCATCAAGACATGTCAGAGAATGTGATCAAAAGGGCATTCTCAGCAACAGAGGAGGGTTTTCTATCTCTTGTGAAGAAACAGTGGCTAAGCAAGCCACATATTGCATCCACCGGCACTTGTTGTTTGGTGGGGATAATTTGCAATGGCATGATATATGTTGCAAATTCTGGAGACTCAAGGGCTGTGTTAGGAAGAGTTGAGAGGGCAACAAGGGAAACATCAGCTATACAATTATCTGTAGAGCACAATGTTAACCAAGAAACAGTTAGAGATGAGCTTCGGTCAAAGCACCCTTATGATTCACAAATCGTGGTTATGAGACACAACGTTTGGCGTGTGAAAGGCCTCATACAGGTACGCTTTTGGTAGATCCACATCGCTGTATGTTACCAATAAAGATAAAGATTTTGAGTTCAAGGTTCACATGCTTTTCATGTGCAAACTAACGAAAGACTAATCTTGAGTGTAATTGCCTTATCATGTACAGTAACACGTATAGATGTCTTAAATATTACATATTGTAATGTAACGTAACGAACATTACAAGATACTATGATATATATAACATATTATGAGTTTATAATTTTATTTGATCATATATTATCATATATTATTAAAATAAGCTTGACTCTCATCTCATGACTTCAAAAATAATGCAAATGAACAGATTTATTTTAATAACAGTGTAAAAAAAATTTATATTGCCAATTATATTATTATAATATTATAAATTTAATTTTGATAAAAAATTTACATTGTCAATATATATATATATTCAAATATCCTAATATTATAATCTAATATAAATCCATAACTACTAGCTTTGGTGAATTTTCACCACACAATGCCCTAATGAGTTTCAGAATTTTGAGACTTCAGGCTTTAGTCGCTTTTCTATCTCATTCTGATTTTCTATTTCAATTTTTAATTTTTAAATTTTAAAAATATTATTTTATTAAAATCCATTAACTATTCATAATTATTGCAAACACATATACTTGTAACCACAAGATCCAACACGATTGATAGCTACATGAGCTCCTTAAATATCTAATTAGGAGTTCAATTTAACTCTGGGATTAATACTATTTTCAATAGTAGATATCCTAATCTCACCTAAAGAAAATTGCATATACTTGTAGAGTAATGTTTGGTGTACAACTTTTGTTTACAACAACATAAAATTATGCTATAGGTATGGATGCGCAAAAAGAGAAAATAAGGGGAATGGACCCAACAAAATTAAAATCTTGAAATAGTGAAGTAAAATAATGGTGGTGTAAGTTAAATTTGATGTCATATATTGTTTTACATGAAATTTTTTTCATACTTGTAATTATAGATACCATTTAAATATTTACTGATGTTAAGATAATGAGACTAACAGTTTCAAAATTATAACTTAGAATATATATGTTAAGATACGTATTATCTATGGTAAGATATGCCCGTAACCATCTTTGATTTTACTCAAATCCAATGTTAACAGAACTTTGCCTTTACAGGTTTCACGAACCATAGGTGATGCATATCTGAAGAATGCAGAATTCAATAGGGAGCCTCTACCATCTAGGTATAGACTACCCGAAACATTCTTCAAGCCAATTCTTAGTTGCGAGCCATCAACATCAGTGCACAAACTACACCCTGATGACCAATTCCTCATATTTGCTTCTGATGGTTTATGGGAGCATCTTAGCAACCAAGAGGCTGTTAACATAGTCAGCAACAACCCACCTAATGTAATATATATGATCCATTATCACTCCACTCATTCATTAATTCAATGTTTGTTCACTGTTTCTGACCATACAAAGTGGTGTATATTTATTATATGCATTTTCAATGTTGCAGGGAATTGCAAGGAGGCTTGTGAAAGCTGCACTTAGAGAAGCAGCAAAGAAGAGAGAAATGAGGCTTGCAGACCTCCATAAGATTGAGCAAGGGGTGAGGAGGCACTTCCATGATGACATAACTGTAGTTGTTGTGTTTCTAAATCCAAAACTGACTGAAAACAGTTCTCCATGGGGTTCTCCTCTTTCAATCAAGGGAGGTGGTCTTGCAGATTTCTAGGTTGCTCATCGTACCAGAATAATAATAACTTACGGTGCGTTTGTTTCAATTTTTTTTTTAAACAATATTTAACTAAAAAAATCATATTTTTGTAAGAATTACTCATTTCAGTTTTTCTACTTCAAAATTTTAAAAGCAAAAACTTAACTGATATGAGTAAATTTTATAAAATATTTTTTTAGTTAAAAATTACTCTTAGTTTATGAAAAAATTTGAACCAAACACACCATGATATGTAAATTATAATGAAGGAACGCTCGCTATAAAGAAGTATATTTTAGATTTGCCATGATCAGCGTCTTGTGTTCTTTCCAGTTTATGATCTGGTTAACAAAGAACATGTACTTAATTAGTAATTGTAATCATTGCTTAGGCCGCAGCTCAAAGGCTGCGTAATATAGCTAAGGTCGGTATATTAATACATTTGTGTCCAGTAATAATTAATTAGTTTTAATTAATTCTTGGTTATTATCCAGTTTGTACAGTTGCTGCGGTATTTCTTTGAAGAAGTGTTTAGCTATCCTCCTAAATATTATCTCAATTGCCCTCTTACTACTTAATAAAAAATATTTAAAAAAAAGTTAATGCATTTAACATTTCAAGAAATGAAGACCATTCAACCACTCATCAAACAAAAACATCACTCAATGCTTTCTATTCTTTTAATCATTATAAATATCACCACTTATTAAACAATTAGGTTTGCATTACATGGATCAAAATCAAATATTTTAAAAAAAATTGAAAGAGAAATATAAGAACCAAAATTAAAGTTCACTATATTTATAATTCACTATATTTATGATTACTAAAAATATATTTAAATCAAATCAATAAATAACCAATTCAGGTATTAAAAGATATAAGGAATGTTGTCTACTATCCTCGCAACATGAGCATGTAGTATTTAATACTAAACGCTTGCAACTTATTTTTTTTGGTCGAAGATGATCTATTCAGGAACTACCTATAAAATATCGAGGAATTCAAGTTTTTGATAGATACTTAAAAACTCTTCCCTTCACTTAAAAATAAAAATAAAAAAATAAAAACTTTCACCACAGTATCACTACACATATGGGCGTTAATGTTTGGATTTGTGTCGTCTCCAACCTGCAACATAGATAAGAGCAAGGTTCCTAACATCAGATAGAACATTGAACCAATTAGGACAAAGATTCAGAGTTTAGAGATTCAATCAATTCAATCAAGTTAACCAGAAATATAATCGATATATAATAAAACCTTTATTTATATAAATATATAAAAATACAAAATAAAATATATATCATAAAATAACTAAAAATTAAATTAGGCATTAATAAAACCCATAGAACATAACATAATTCATTCCTTAATCAAAATAAATATTCTCCATATAGATCAAATATCTCAAGTTACTATTTCTCATATTAAAAAGGAAAAGAATTAGGAAAAATGAGATTTTAGGCCGGTTTGATGGTTTTAGACCATTCGTAGTCCTTTAACCGTTTCTTGAAGAGATTTTTAGGCATATTTCAAACCAGACAGATGCTCTTTGGTTTAACGTCAATTTTCAAAACCATGGATAAGAGTACAAGATGTACCAAACCATTATTGCTGCGGGAGGAATGGCATGAGTGTTAATGTTTCAAAATTTTGGTGTATCTTATCTATATCTATATTTATTTATATTTGAGAGTTTTGAAAGGGAAATTTTCGGGCTGGAAATTTCCCACCTATTCTTTAAGAGAAAAGTTTTCCTCCTTTTCTTGGATGAGAAATTTTTTAGTTATTATTTTTTCATTTTTCTCTTCTACTAAAAAAAAATTCTTACTTTTTTTATAAATATTTTCTAAGTTTTATCCTATATTCTTTTTAGAGCACTTTTAACCTTTTTATCCAACATTTATTTTTTTATTATTTATATGTTACGTGAAATTATAATTGGTTGGATATTCAACTAACATTATAAGTTATATTTTTTATACCACTCTTTAGTTTTTTGGTCCATTGTGATTGTTAATAATCTTTTCTCAAAATTTTATTAATTCAGCTGGGAGTGAATCATGTTTGGTATTCGAATCCTGAGAAGGACACAAATTTACTAAGTTTTTGGTGATTCAATTGCAACATTTTATTTTTTGGGTACATAACTGCAACATATTATGGCGTGTACATTCTAGAAGGAAAATAAGTTCATATATGGGCTTTTGCTTTGTTTTCTATAAATTATTATGTTTTGAAACAAGCATTTAATCGTAATTTTGTACTTTGTTGAATGATGGTGAACATTTTTAAAAGTTGTATTATTTTTTTATTTCATTGAGTTAATATTTAAGTAAATTTATTATACGAATTTGATTTTAATGAAATTTGTTTTTGCTCTTTTAAGTAATTTAGTTGCAATATAATTTTTCTTATAGGTTGGTTTATTTAACTAAAATTAGTGACTATTAAAAAGTATTAATAATTTGTTATATAGTCTATACTATATTCGTTTTGAAATTTTAATATCAATATTTAATCTCAATATTATGATAAACTAATGTCTTTTAAAAATAATAATTTCACCTAAATAATATTGAGTTTATATTAATAATTAATATACTATCAAATCTCTGAAGAATATGGAATAATAAATTTTTTATATATTAATTTATCTACTTGAAAATTAATATTAATCAATTCACATTAAAAAGAATAAACTTTTAAATAATTTCGTATATGGTACGGGAACTGATCTAGCTAAGAATTTAATTTTGGAAAATTTGCTACATCCATAAAAACTTCAAAATTCTTTCCCACCCTTTTGGTGTTTGTGTCATAATACCATCGGAGATTCGAGTATAAATGAAAATTTATCTATTTACTAGCATTTACACAAGTGTACACAAATTTTTTTGGTTTAATTAAACTGCAATTTTTATAATTCCACTTAATTTTTTATTAGGTTTCTATAATTTAAAAGTTTATAATTAGATCCCTATAATATATAAGATTTTTCAATTAAGTCCATATCATTAACAAAAATGGATTATTTCATAAATATTATATTTCTATCTTCCTCTTTACCCTCTCATAGAAATAGAATATTCTATAAATATTTTATTTTTTGTTATGGTATAGATTTAATTAAAAAATCTTATACACTATAAAAACCTACTTACAAATATTTAAATTATAAAAATTTAATTAAAAATTAAATGAAATTAGAAAAACATGCCATGCAATTAAACCTTTTTTGATTAAACAGTGCTCTAGCAACCCGATAAAGGAAGCAAGGAAGCAGGGTACAATAGCTAAAGATTCCAGCAACAACCGGGCAAGCCATAACAGAAAAAACAAAATCAAAAGAAGCCAAGACCAGCAGCGGAGAAATCTACTAGTAAAGGACCATGCAAACGCTGTATATAGCGAGACTTCATCAACCTCCATAGCTTATCTAACCAATCACCCTACAACTCCTTCAACATTACCATCAAGGTTGTAGGAGGAAAGACAAATATACGCAGCCGCTAATTCAACGGTTTCCACCTTCTTATCAGCACTAGATTTTCATAAAAGGATGAAGGATCAAATGGGAAGTTTTCATTCCATCCTTTTGCCTAATATGTCAGCCTCATCATTATTGAGTTAAAAATATCATCCCAGTTTGATTTAAAGGATTCAAATGTATTCCTATTTTCACCTATCAAATAGTCCCACAGACATTGTATAGAAGTGACATCCATAGTTTTTTTTATCAAAATTCTTGAATGGTGCCCCACACCATGCATCAAAGAAATTAGAGGGAGATGTTAGGAAGCACCTCAATAATACCCACTAATCAAGGCATTTAAACTAGCAAGATAGGGACAAAGGGCATTGGAAAAAAAGATATTTCAAAGTTTCTTGGTCCTTTTTATAGAAAGGGCAAGATAAATCTGAGGAAGAAATGTAGTTCAATCTAACCAATGTTACTTTAGTGTTTAGCTAGCCCTGAAGGATAAACCACAATAGTAGCTCCAACGAGGTGAAGCGAGACCCTTCCAAGCTTTGGCTCTCACAATCCAAATGGATGAAGAAGACATCATCACTTTAAAAACCTGCATAGAAAAAGAAGAAACAAAAAAGACACAAGACAAAGAGAATTTCCAAGTGCACTCATAGCTCACCCCCTCAATAAAATTATCCTGGTTTATGGCCAAAAGAAGGTCTGATAATTGTTGCTCTTCCTTGATAAACAAAGACCTACGCCATGTTATGTTCCACTTCCAGATCATACTTTCCCAGTATCCCATATTCACAACAAAATCATTCTGCTGTAAAGATATGTTGAAAAACCTTGGGAACCAGTCTTTAAGACTCACATTACCTGCCCAAATATCATGCCAAAATTTAGTGCTAGAACAATCACCCGCCTTTTATTTTAGCCCAGTCTGGAACAATTTCTTAATTTCATTCCCAAAGCTGTCTAAGTTATAGTAATTTGACCCCATAAACTTCCTTTGCCTACTCTCGAATTGGATTTAATTAGGGAATGAGGAGGGATATTATGATTAGAACACACAACCTTCTTCCATAATGGCATTGTGCCATTAGAAAATCTCCACCACCATTTGTATAGGAGTGCGACATTTTGGATAACAAGGTCACCAACTCCCAAGCCACCTGATTTCTTGGGTCTTTGTATATTTTCCCAAGGAATTAACGAGATGCCCTTTTCCCTGAGTTGCTTGACCAGAAGAACCTCCTTTGCAGGCTTACAATCTTTGCCGCAACAGTTTTTGGCATTTCAAAAATGCTCAAGAAATACATTGGTAAACAGTTAATAACTGATCTAATCAGCACCAGTCGACCCGCTCTTGATAGTAAGTTTGCCTTCCACAATGATAATCTCTTCTCTATTTTCTCAATAACTGGTTTGCATGTTTTCACTCTGTAGGGATTCGCCCCCACTGGAATCCCAAGGTAGGTGATAGGGAGCTTTACCACTATGCACCCCAGCAACCTACCTGCCTCTATAGTCCACTCTTCTAAGCACCCAAATGATATGATAGGATATTTTCGATAGTTAATTTTCATCCCTGACACCACAGAGAAGAAGATGAGTAGATCACGGACTAATTTAACATTTTCATGAACTTACGCTTCAATCTTCAGATATATCATGACATCAAAACATAAAAAAGAGGTATTTCGATCTCCAGTAATGAATTAAAAACGGAAAACTATTGGTCCCGATAGTATGCTAGAATTATTAATGCCCAACACACATGGCACTCATATGGGATCTATATTATAATTTACGGAAAATACTAGCTAACCAAAAACTTTTCCAAAATAATCGGATATAATTATTAGCCTTTATATGAATTAGTGAATTATACTATTTTATTTTATTCAATAATTATTATAATTTTTGTTAAAGATTTTACACATTTTTCTGGACGTAGAATTACTCATTTGTTTCTATTTTCAAAATGAGTTAAATTAATCTCTAGTATTACAAAACATTCATTACCTTATTCTCTCATCCCATTTTCATTCAATATTTTGTCAATTAAATGATGTTAATGTCAAAGATCACTTTGACATACCATATGTCATTTAAAATAAAATGAAGTTTAAATGACTCATTTTATTTTCTAAAATTATATAAAATAAGTTATTTAAATATATATTCCAAGTTATAAAATAACTCATTTTATAATTTTAAATATTAAAATGAGTCATTTATATCTCTATTACACGTTCGATAACACATGGGTATGTCAAAGCATTATTAACGTTAGACATTATCATTTAACTAATAAATAAAATGTTAAATAAAAATAATTAAAAGACTAATATAATTAATATTTTACAATCATGAACTAATTTGATTAATTTTAAAAGTTACAGCTAAAATAATTAATGTTTAACTCGAGTAAACTGAAGTTTAACTCATTTACAAATCATTTATTTTTTATTCTTATTCTTTCTTCATTCCAATTGCAGCTTTTTCTCGCCACGGAACAGGGAAAACCAAAATTGCCTACAGTGGCCTAGCTGACATCCTTGCAGGATGTAGTTTGGCCTCTGGTCAAAAAGTTCACTTGAGGAAGTCTCTGATCTTTTTTGAATGGTGACCCTGCCATTGAGCTTGCAATCAAGAGGAGCATTATGGGCCTTCAAACTATAATTGGGAGGAGCAAAATCCATCCTTCCAGAGCATTAAAAACCAGGATTTGGAAGAGGATTTAAGGATTTTCTCCCATTGTAAAATTATATAATTTTAATTTTATTATTATTTTCTTAATAATTTTCATTATATAAATAATAAAATATATATTATTATATATCAAATCCTAATTTAATTGATTGAATCAAGGAGCCATTAAACCTCTAAACCAATACCGTGTTTAATCCAGATTTGGATCTTCTAAAATAATATCATTACTTTAGAGAATAAATAAAAAAAACTTTATACATGAATTATTAAAGTTAAATGTAATACCCTTTTTACCCTATTAATCAAGGAATAAAACTCTCTAAAGTGAGGATCCAATCCTTCTCTAATCTATTTTTTAAGCCTCGGTGAAAATAGCTCCTCTATCTTTCCTTAATATCTTATAACAATGCCAACACGTTACTCTCCCCCCCCCCAACACCACCCAAACAACAAAATATATATCGCTCCCCTCTTCGTCGTCTTCTTTTTTCTTCTTTTTCTTTTTTTTTTTTTTTGCTACGGGGTATTATACTTGGCCAAAATATAATATCGGTCTTTCAATTCATTTATACTTGACTGGCTAGCAACAAAAGTTACCCCAGAAATAGTATACCTCCAAAGTATTTCCCCAAACAAAAAGAATAAAAAATGCGTTACAAGGTTAACAAAGCAAACAATTCCGAGCCCCATCTAGCAGACTGTACAGTTCTAAACTCTCAAAATACCAACAAAGTTGTTTAAAATGAAAAAGAAAAATGGAAGCTACAGCCTTGTAAATATCCTCATTTTTTAGAATCTACAAAACATTTACAGAACTCAACCACAACTTTCCTAGATGAGCAGAGACCCAGAGATGTTAAAGATTACGTTCCTTCTTGCTACTATCTTATGGCATGTATGGATAGATGAGGGTGTAAAATGCTGAAGCAATGTGCACAAGCCCAATGCCAAATGTGATATTTTTTAGAAGCACCAAATCATAACCTATGGATCCCTTTTCAAGGAAAATGCTTCCAATCCACTTTGCCCAGTAAATGTGTCCCTGAATGCTACTTTTCCACAAGATCTAAACATAGGAAAAACTCATGAAAAAGGGCGATAATAGCAAACACATTTATAAATGAACAACTCAGACAAGGTCAAAGGAGAACGGAGGAGGGAGAACAACCCTATATGCAAGCCAATAAGCAGCCATTGCCAACTCATCTTTTTGGTTTTAAGGAAAAAAAAATTATAGTAAGTTGGACCTGTAAGAAAGAATAACATAAGGTGTTAACTATGGAACTAAACAATAACAAGTTCATATTTGCAACCTGCAAGCAAATTACGGGCTCATCTTCTCAATTTATCAACACCGCTCAAAAGACACACAAACAACCTGGTAGAATACTATCCTGACATCAGTAGATTCTGGATCAGCTTGATGCTAGATCAACAAAACCAACCTGGTACTGTCTTTTAGCACAGCGGTTGAGGGCATTTGATTTTGACCAGCAGCATATTAGACTCAACAATAAGGGATAAAATAAAATTTAAAAAAAAAAAAGCTTTCTTCATGTTAAAGCTTCATTCACTGAAAAAGGAAAAGCTATTCAAGGCTGTACATTCCAAAATTCTGATCTTGGCATATTTTAAGATAAGCAAACACTATGAAGATAGTAATTAATTTGCCCAAGGTGTCAACTAGAACTAGTAACCTTAGAGTCCAGGAATGGTAACAAATGGATGTGGGGATTAACATGTCAAAAAGTAGATCAGATATAGAGGCAACTAGGGGAGCCTTGAGCCGTTAAAAGCTAGACCTGCAGGGAAGTTTAAAGAAAAGGCTCATACGACGGTTACAACTGAAGACATACGAAATTTGCCAAATCAAAGGATAGCAAGAAAGACCGATAGCAAGAAAGACCAACAGACTACTGACTTACAAGAAAATTTCATGATATTAAGGTAGAAGCTGCTAGTCAGGCCCCACTTCCAGCTTTGCCAGCAATAGCTGATGATGGATTTGAAAACCTGATAACAGGGAGCAAAATGTGCACATTAAATCTTATAAGTTGTACAAAACACGAGTATATGTAACTGGGAAAATAAATTATGATAAGTACCTGACTGCTCTTGCTTTCCTCTTCTCTTCCTCCAACGGATCAGTCTTGGAAATTGGTGCAAATCTAGCAAGTTCGAGCTTTCTTCTTTGCATCCTCATCAGCAGCTGTAACTGGAGTAGGCATCCCAAACCTTTGATGCAAGATTAGTAACAGAAAATGATATTAGCTTTATTCCTAGTTAAAAAGCCATGATGATAGAGCAAGCACAGGAAAACTGTCTAGAAATATATTCAGCTGACACTTAAATGATGCATGCAACTTGGGGGTTAACATTAGAAAGGGAAATCAATAAATCAATAAATAAATAAAACCTCTCAGCTCTAGCCTTTCGCTTCAGTTCCTCAGATTTAGATGCATCTGATGACTCTAATGTCAATGCAGTGCCAAACCTGCGATAATGACAAGAGAAGAAAATGTGAAATCAAGTCAAACCTCAATTCCATCAATCCATTATTTTGTTGTGCTGCTGTTAGAAACTAAGAGGAAGCCTCTATGCGTGAATAAAGATATAGAATGTTTGCAAGGATGACAAGGGACGGAGTGGCACAGAATGGAATTGCAAAACTACATCGCCTAGCAGTTATTTTAAAGGTGGGAGTGTAATGGCTACATGCCATTTAAAACCTCATATTTTTGTTCCCCAAATTGGATGGTCAAGAGAATGGCATCAATTCCATCCCAAGAGCTTACTAGACAACTGAACAACAGAATGAAATCTATTCTATTTCATCCCTTACCTTTCCATGCCTTTCCATCAAGAGTCACTTCCTTCCATCAACATAGATTAAAGCTATGAAATAATCGAAAGAAATGATTCATAATAGAATCAAAATAATAATGAAAGGGGTGAAATATATAAGAAAGTAGCACCACACCACCCATTGTTTGGGTGTTCAATAAGTTTAATGAAAAAAAGAAGAGAAACGAATGTCATTCAATCCTTGATTCCCAATTTGCTGACAAAAATATGCGGGCCTTCAGCTGCAAGAAAAGGACAACTTGTGCCTCCCTTACCCTTCCTCTCCCTACTTTTAAATTACTCACGAGAACACTTTCAATAAGTTTAGTTGTTTTACTCCTTGTCATCCCCTTCTTTGGTTTCTTAGGGTATCCATCATCAATAACGGTGACTAATTCCTTCAGGCGTTGAGTCCCCCTAAGGGAGTAAACCTCCAGCCACGAGACTCTTTCCATACACATGACCAGCAATTGAACCCTTGACTAGATGTTTAATTAGCCTAGCTAGCTATCAACTATGCTAAGCCTGGTGGATCTTGTCATTCCCTCCCTTGCCATCCTTTATTCCTTTTAAGCATAGCCTAAAAGAGTTTCTACATTATGTACACTTGCTAAATAATTATTAAAAAGTTATCACTAGGCTCCCTCTATTTTTTGCCTTTTCTCTACCATTTTAACAGATGATAAATTGCTGGAAATCAACTCATAAACACATTCCATCAGAAAATTATCCGCATCCTAACTGCTTGTCATGTCACATGATTGAAGCAAAATATAGCATAGAAAACAACTGAGAAAATTGGGAAAAAAAAAAGGAAAGGGTAAAACACAGATAATTGAATACATTTTAGCGCCTTAGAAAAGAAAGGCTGCAGATATACAACACCCATCGAAAGACCAAAACTCTGTGGCTTTTCGGTCAAACACACTACCACCATTGAATGGATAAGGGTGTATTTGGTTTCAATTTTCTAATTTTCAGGATTTGTTAAGAAAACACTTAAAACTCTAAAACCCACAAAATCCAGTTTTCAATTTTTATTTTAGTTTTTGTTACTTCTTTTACAAAAATCTAAAACTGAAAATCAAAGATAGCATTTAGGCCCCGTTTGATTTCAATTTTTAATTTTCATTTTCAATTTTAGAGTTTTTTAAATTCTGTGACGGAAATAATGAAAAGTATAAACTTTAGCTTTCAGTTTTCAATACTTCATTGACAATATCATGAAAAGTAAAAAACCAAAAATGAAAGCTAAAAATTGAAACCAAACATGCTCTTTTCAGTCTTCATTTTCAACATTTCGATTTTTCAAATTTTATTAAAGAAATACCAAAAACTATGAAAACTACATAATTTAGTATTCAATTTTTATTTTCAGCTTTTAATATTTACTTCGTAAAATTCTAAAAACTGAAAAAAAAAAATCAAACGAGCCTTAAATTTCCCTGTGATTAACAAAATAGAGGGGAAAAGAAATAAAACTACAAAAACTAATGGAAAGCAGAGGACGAAAAGATTGCAAACCTTTGGGCTCGGGAATCGCGCTTCTCCTGCTCGGATAACTGGACGGAAATGCCGAAGCGCTCGGCCCTGCGAATCTTCTTGTCAATGTCGGAAAGAGGAGCATCATCAGCTGAA
This sequence comes from Dalbergia oliveri, assembly GCA_030441495.1. Taxonomy (NCBI): domain Eukaryota; kingdom Viridiplantae; phylum Streptophyta; class Magnoliopsida; order Fabales; family Fabaceae; genus Dalbergia; species Dalbergia oliveri. Next base: position 15,698,205 of record JAMLFY010000013.1, on the reverse strand, counting down.
GCCTTGGATTGTTGTTGTTGTTGTTGGGGTGCGGGGTCAAGGGTTTGGGTTTTGTTAGGGTTTTCGTTTACACGAAGAGGAGTGATGCTCGCGTTCGGGTTGTCGGTGGTTGCCATTGAGCTGTTGAAGGGTTGAATGAATTTGAGAAGGTCAGAGAGTTTGGAGGACTGACGAGCACTGAGCAGTGACCAACACAACACAACACAGCAAATGTAGATTGCTTCTAGGCTTCTAGCGGACAGAGCAGCTTGCCTTGCTCATGTACTTATATACTTTTTTGATATTTTGTTTTAAAGAGATTTTAAATGGGGTGTTTCAAATTATTACTAAGAAGACACTCCAGGCCAACTAAAATTTTAAGTGGGATAGATTGCCTCGGAAAAAAAAATTCTGAAATTAGTCCTTCCAAAAAATAAATTATCGAATGAATTAGTTTCTCAAGACCAATATAATAAAAAGATTAACTTGTGCAATGATTCAATTTTATATAGATTAATTTATCTGATTATTTAATTTTATAAAAATTAATTTGAGAATTTTTTTTTAAGAACTAATTTGTTCGATGATTCAATTTGCATAGATCAATTTAAGAGTTTTTCTTTTTTATCAAGATCAATTTGTCTAATTTAAAATTTTAGAGGAACTAAAATGAAAGTTTTATAATAATAATAATAATAATATAATAATAATAATAATGATAAAAGAGATTAAAGAGTATTTTGCACACGAAGTTTAGCTAAGTAGAGGATTTCGACTAGTGTAAAACGACGTCAATTTCTAAAGTATAGGCAATTTTCATCAAGTGGGAAATTCCGTCGTATGATAAAAAGTGGGTTTTCATACGACTCCAAGAAGCATTTGAATGTAAATTAAAGAAAGATGGTCACCTAAGAGTTTTAATCGATTTCGGGTGGATCCAAGTATTCTACTTATGTCTAGGGTGACATGGCGAGATCTGGTCCTAAATTAAATTCACATGCATCCCTAGACGATAGCACAAATTCCTCCAGGAGGAATGCATTTCTCATTTTGTCCCAAAGGCCGAGCAATCTTGAGTATCTCATATTTGAGCTGAAATCAGCCACAAAAAATATCAATAGCTTTGTTTTGCTTGGAAAGGATGGTGGGAGCAGCGGAACCAAGGGTTGCAAGAAAGGGTCATTCTATTATCAATCACCATGGTGGTGACAAATTCACATTCCCCACGTAAAATTTCATCTTGAAGTACAAGGCTATTTATAAAGAAAAATGATTTACACAATAAAATCCTACAACAAACTTACACTACAAATCTTAATTAGACGTGATGCCTCACTTATTCCATTCATTCATCACATCTAATGGTGATAAGTGTCTAGTATAGGTTTTTTATAAAATTTTATTGTAAACCTAACACTTCTCATTTATAAACTGCAGAGCTGTTACTTAACATTAACCCTACTAGCCTCATTGCTACGTGTGTGTGTGTGTATACATTCAGCCTAACACTAAGTATTAAATAAGACTCTTGGCTAATTCTAATTATGCTGGTAACCTCCTCAGCTAATTTGGCTTGTAATGGTAAGTGTTAGCTAATGTTTTGCCACATATCTTATTTTATAGGGGAGTAGTTCCTACTCTTTGATATATAACCTCCAAGAACAATTATTCAATCATTTCCCCACCACTATTTGAATCATAAACTAACTCCCTTAATAGCTCATATTTTCTAGGAAATGGTTGTAGGCTTGATCAAAATTGTTTTGTTCAATTTATGAAGCATGTTATTAGATATAAAACCATTAATGTAATATAATCTAACAACTTTGTAAGAGATGGTTTCATGATTTGGTATTAGAGCTTCTATAACCAAAAGCCTAGTTTGAATCCTTGCCGTCATTCTTCTAATAAAATAATTGAATCATTTGCATGAGAGGCGTATTAAATATAAAACCATTAATATGCTATAACCCAACAACTTAAGTTTTTGATAAAAATAGTTTCATGACACATGTTTCTCCTTCAATCAATGTTCAAAAGTGGTTCGTCCATGGAAAATTGTCATAAGAACCAAGGCCTAACAAGAAACTCATTCCCTTGGCTAATAAGTAGCGTCTTTACTTAGTTGTATGTTCCGTCATTACCCATTGTCGACCATCAAGTTTCAACTTTTATAATGGACACTTTATATAGGTGACTAAGCCTTCTTAAATTGTTAAGAAAGGTCTTAAATAATTACTCGGCTAAATTAACAAAGTAGGAATAGAAAAATGGTCAAAACAGGATCAAAACAACCTTTCTTGGGCAAAAATGACCTCAATGGGGTTAACTTGAATTGATATGCATTAATAGTTATTCTGACACTTGGGTCTCAACCAAGAGCCAATTAAAGCCAAACCAAGTAATTTTACCTTTTTGTGGTTATTTCAAGCCAATTTTTTTTTAGCAACACACTTGATATGAGTGTTATTAATTGCAACACATTCATTGACCAAATACTCAATTGTCGAATAATTTCGACTTAGTTCTTCCCTTACAAGACTATTTTCTCCGCGATTCTCTCCTCGATCATCAACCATCCTTTGAAATCCATAATTTTTGTATGCCAAAGAAAAGTAAAAGATTTGTGACATCAATCCACAAGCCAACGACAAGAATGTAGATCAACTGCTTGTTGCTATTCTAGCTTAAACAGAGGTCTTGAGTTTGAATCTCTAGGTATGCAGCTATATTAAAACTTAAGAGGAGAGCTTCACTGCCTTCGTTGTCCTGCAGCTTGAAATTTCTTATGGCTTAGACCAATAAAACAAATCCGTGAGATTATATAACTTGACAAATAAAACACTAGTTAATGATTTCTTTGCAAAAACTGATGTTTTGACTAAATTGAAGTAAAATTTATTTTTTAAAGAGCCAAACTAATATTGACAAATCTTTTGATAAACAAATTGATAAATTTATTATTTGAATTTATTACATGCCAGCTATAAGCATATTAGTTCCTTACTAAATGTAAACTCACTCTGTGGCTCTTCATCATTTTTCAGGTATAGGTTTTGGGATGATTCTTGAATTCTTCCGTTCCCGAGACTCGAGTGATTGTTTTCTTTGGTGAGTCACAAGATATAAGATTAGTTAAGTTGTGCTATAAAGCCTCCCAGGCTATTTCTGGTCTCAGCGCTCCTTGTATACATAGACAGGGTCCCACCAGTTTTAGTGTTAGTTTAATGTGTCTATTATGTTTCTTTGGACTTGTTTTAGTTGAATGTTCTTGGGTCGAAGCCGCAATAGAGGCAGTTATTTACATATGCTTGTCCATATATATTGTTGTCTATCAAGTGTAGGGGAATTCTCAAATTGCGAATAGTCCTATTTTCAGGGGAGATGTTGTATGTGAAACATTTGATCATGTAAGGCTTGCTCAGGAAGGAAATATTTCCTAAGCGTTAGTCACGGCATGTGGATGGGTCATGACATCTCCCAATTTTGCTTGTCTAATTGACTTGGTGAACTTTAACAATTAAATTAACAACTAGATGATTGGATTTGGCCGCATAGAGGAACAATCAACCTATGAGATCATTAGCGGACTAAAGTATTAAAAGTCAATAGAAGGATTAATCAAATGAGAATTTATACACAATATAAAAGAATAATTTAAGTAATGATCAAATAAAATAAATTAAGGGAATAAGTAAATAATTTTAAATAAGAGATTGGAAATGGTAAAAATTTAATTAGAAATTTTGATTTATCAAATGGTAAAAATAATTAGAAATTTTGATTTCATATTTATTTAATTTTACATGCAAGTGAAAATTATCAAAATACCTCTAGGCTACACTACATGCACCCATGCATGAAAAAAAAAAATTACACAACATGCATGCATTCTCTATTACCACCTCCCCCCCCCGGCCTGCCGGCCCCCCGGAGATTTTCATCATTATCATTACCATCATGTGATCTTATCTTGATAGGTTATTTAATTATTAATTTAGATATAAGATATGTGATCTTATGTTGTAAGATTATTTAATTAATTGAATTAGACATAGGACATGTGTTCTTATCATTTAAATATGGCAATTACTCATGCACTAATACCCTTTTAAATAGGTTAGAAAATTTTTCAAATCAGGAAGGGTGCCAATTACCTTATTTGTCATTTTCCTGTCTAAATCGTAAGCGTAACTACATGCCCTTAGGGCTATGTGATAGAGCTATACTCTTAGACCAAAAATCCCTAATTGTTCCCTAGAGAAAAATAAGTTGAAAAGTGATTTTTAACAAATTTTATGAAACCCTTAAGTATTCCATTTTTAGCTTACAAGTTTACGAATCGTAGGATTTTTCTAATTCTGAACTAAAACCCAAAAGTTAGATTTTGATTTATTGGGATTTTGATTTTTCTAATATTTTATTTGAATCCAAATTGGGGGTAGTTCCCTATTTACATTTATATTTTAAAGTTAAAATTAAGAAATGTAAATAAGTAAGTAGTGGATAGTATAATCCTATACATACCAGGATTGGAGCATCTGAAGCTTTGAGACGCCTAGGCCCGTGACGAGAGTCAAGTCGGCATCCAGCCTCTGAGACCGCCGAGTGCATCATGTGACCGCCCAGGCGCAGAGAGTAAGTTGGTGTGCCAAGTGGCATGGACCGCCTGGAGGCGGAAACACTTATACAAAAACCCCATTTTGGTTGAGACCATTCAGGACACACCCACCTCCCCCAAACTTCTTCAACTTCGAACAAACACCTCTTCCAATCCATTTTCACTCATAAAACTCCATTTTCTTCCAACTCTTTCAAGTTTAACTAGAATCTTCAATCCTCCAAGCTTAAAGGTATGTTATTTTGCTAGTCTCGCTTCATTTTCTTCAAGTTCTTTGGAGTTATAGGTGGTTCCCATACTTCTCAAGGGAGAGAAGCTTTCCACCTTGCTAGAAAGGGGTTCTTGTGGTTTTAGAGGTTAACCTAGAGTTCCACCTTCCATGATAGAGAAGTATCATTTTCACTTCCCAGGAGATCCGTCAGTGTGGTTTCTGCCTTTTCTACCCTCCAGTGAGTGGGTTCACATATGTGACTTCTATGTTATGGATTAGAGTTATTTTCATGAAAAACTATGATTTATTGCTTGATTTAGAGAATTACTGGATGAGGATTTGAAGTTTACTGTTAAATTCTATGTTTAGAACTCCTGTTTTAGAGCATGAAACATGTTTTAGACAAAACTCATGGGACCATGGTTGTTGAGCTGATTCTATGTAGAATTGATTTTATGTGTAACTATTAAAGGATTTTATGATTGTTTTACCTTATTTGGAACTGTTATGTTTATGCTATCTTATACCTATATACGAGGTTTAGAGAAAAGGACTAAGTGATGGTTTAGACTATATGATTTCAGAATATGATATTGAGTTTTCCTAGTTTGTGTTTGGAACTATGTTTAACAAGTTAATAGTTTGAATTTAAAGAGTTTTGATGATTGAATGATGTTTTTGATAATCAATAAAAGAGTTTTACAGCGTGAGTTTCCACGAGATTCAAAACACTTGGCGATACATACTCTGGAGGTTTGGAATCCCAATGTCGCAAAGGGTGATTCCTTGGACATGGTTCTATCCTGACAGTTATGCTAAGGTTAGGTTTAATCGAATGGACTCAAGTTTTCAGAATATAACAAGTTTATTGTTAATAAGAAATGATATAGAGATTCAGACATAAAAGGACTTTAGAGCATGAATCTTTGTGAAACTCTAGTACCACTTGCCGTACATATTCTCGAACTTGAATTACCAAGTGTGATTTCATAGTCACCATGCTAAGGCTAAACTGCGAGAGTTAGAGATTCAAGCTCTCAGGAAGTTTATGAGCCCATGAGGGACAATCTATTTAGAGAATTATAAGCCCACGAGGGCAATCCATTCAGAGAAATACAAGCCCATGAGGGCAACATATTCGAGAGATTACAAGCCCACGAGGGGCACATATTCAGAGATCATGAATCCACGAGGGTCCCTGTTTACGAGGAACCATTGAGATTAATTAGGAGCTCTGTTCACGAGGAATTGAGCACTCACTTTGTTATTGTTTATTGTTATGATATTTCAGACTAGACATTACTGTTACTTAGGAGCTATATTACCTTAGTTTATTTAATGTCATGTATGAAAGTTAATTAATGAAAGAACTTTTGAATTGGTAAAGTAATCATTTGAATGTATATAAATATATGTACCAAAGAAGTTTATGTGAACTTAGACAAGAAAATAAATCAAAGGATTGCTTTATCAAGTTTATGAAATGATGATTTGCATATATGTATATGTAATATAATTGCAAGACTTTTTGAGAAAAAGTACTTTTGAGCTGATGTATGGACACATAATTACATAATATTTTGAGTATTAGTAATGTTATCATAATTTCATGCATGGTTTCTTTGATGTCCCATGAAGGGGGTTTTAGGTGAGGGCGTATTCATTAAGTTTTGGTATCAAAATTCACCCTCTCATTTGTCTTATCTTTATAGATAGAACCATTGCTGCCGTCCTAACCATAGTAAGAATTCAGATCGTAAGCTTCACCCAGGGTGAGACATGTATTTCAAGTTGTTTAGAGTGCTCCAATATATTGCAATGCATCTTGAATTGTACTCATATTTAAGTTTTGCATGTATATGTTGTGTTAAATTGTATTATAAGATTTTGTTACTTATAGAGATTTGTATATGGATTCAAGACTTCTAAAAGGATATGAGACTGAAATTTGGAAAATGATGACTATATGTTTTAAAGAGATGATTTGTATGTGGAAAAGATTTTATAACTTAACCAATTTTAAAATATTACGGTGCATATAGAGGAATCCAGGTCATGAGACTTACGCGGATTCATTTCTCATGTGCCCTTATTACCCAGGTTGGTTATGACATGCACATGCATCATCCTTTTGTCTAGTAGGATTATTTAATTATTAAACCAAATCTTAGCTTGTGATTTAAATCTATCAATAATTACATGTAACAAGATAATCTAATCCAATATGACATAAAATAAATTAAGGTCTTAAGCAAACAAAATTAGGATAAATATATAATTGAAATACTAAAATGTGATTGATCAAGGAATAAGCCAATTAGAAGATTGAATTTACACTAATTCAAATAATACAATTGCATAATAGCACATCAATTACACTTGTATAAATATTCCATGCATGCATGCAACACATACACGGTTCACATACCTCACAAAATGGCCCCATGTGATCATTTAACAGTTGATAGGATTAAATAAAAAATGCGCCAGTAGATTAGATGTATTTAATAAACAAAATCTTAAAACATCTCCATTTCTATTGGTTGAATGTAAGCTAGAATTACACCTATCCTAGTAAAACACTCGAGCACATTTTTCTTTTCCTCGCTATGTGTATGTACGGCTATCCTCCCTAAACTAAATCACATGTGGTAATTAACTAAGTGATAAGATCATATCCAAAAATCATCATTAGGTCTAGAGATATTTAAAGATTTTTTTATTGCATGTAGTCTATTACACCTAGGCTAAGAAGATGCACTCATGCACACTTTGCCTTCTCCCTTTTGGCCATGGATCCCTTCCCTCTGACTGACTCATTTTATTTCTTTTCATTCTTGCACTTATGTCATTCAATTGCAAGAAACATTCTCTCAACCTCCTCTCAAGTTCTTATTCTCCCTAAATATTCAAGAACACCTTCAAGTTCTACACTACTTAACCTCTCAATTCCTCCCAAAATCAGTCCTCTCTAGCCCTTGCAAGATTACTCTTTTGATCTTGCGGAAAACATAAACACTAATACTATGGTCAGAGAGTTTTATAGATGATGGAAGTGAGTAACTACTAATGGAATGGAAGAGAAAGGTAGGAGAGAGCAAAGACTATATCACTCTCTGTTTGAAAGTTGTTTTCACTCCCTCCTTAACCCTCAATTTAGAGGGTTAAAAAAGCTTAGTTTTGAGTCACAAGGGAGAGACACATTGTCCCTTGCTAGTCATGTCACTCCCTTCCCTAAAATTACTTTCAAATAATAGTCAATTAACTTTAGTCTTGTCATTCTTTGTCACTCCCTCATTTTTATTCTCCCAATCATAGCCTAAGACTTCATCAAAATCAAAGGAAGAAACTTCTTCCTCATCTATTCTCTTGGCCGTGGGTTTAAAGGCTCAAGGGATGAGATTTTGCATAATCAAAACTTCTTCTCATTCATCCCAATGAGGTAGATTTGAAAGACACAAAGACTGCACTGCAATGGTGTTACAAGAGTTTTCAACATATTTATGCCCAAAAATGTTTTTATAAAATTAAAGTTCTTCATTTTTTATTTTTAGTAAGTTGATATATTGTTTGGACCTGTTCTTGTTGTTCTTCATCCATAAATATAAGTTTGAATAGCTAAAAAAACACATAAAATGAAAAATGAAAAGTTTTTGAAAAGGAAGCTTTTCGTGACCACTATATAATTCAAAAGTAAATATCTCAAACTATACCTGTCCATTTGAGTTGAAACAAGTTTTGTTTGAAAGCTAACTCATAAAAGAATAGCCATTAAACATTTCGTGAAAAACGATTCAGTAACTTGGAAGATCTGAATTTTCAAATTTGAGATATCTTTTGAGCCCAAATTCGACCTTTGGGCAATGGTTTGTTAATATCTCAGTTTGAGGAACTTAAACATTATGAAACTTAGTTATTTTGAAAGCCAATCTAAAAAGAAAGATTTTATATAAGTTTCGTGTTACGAGCCTTTCTGAGTAAAACCCACCTTTTGTTTTAATCTTGAGTCTTGACTCTAAGTTTTGTTCTAAGTCTAAGATTTGACCTTCCTTTAAAGATTTGTTCATAACTGGAGTTCTAGATGTTCAAAAATTATAAAATTGGGCTCTTTTCAAACATAATACAAGGAGAAAGATTTCGGTATAGGATTTTTAATTTTTCATCCACAAAGTCGTTTCTCGGTTTTTATTTGAAGATGTGACTCTAGTCTTATGTTTTAGATCTGACATTTCTAGGGAAAATATTATATATCTCAAGCAAGATTTAACCAACAATTATGAAAATATCTCTTTTGAAAGTTAAGACATAGAGTTATCTATAAGTTTTCCATGTTGATATTTTCTGTGTGATTTTTGGTAATCATTTTAAGTCGTTGTGTTGTTATGAGAGACAAATTATGGAATAGTCTAAGTTATATGGATAAAAAGAAACTAGTCCGTTTTTTATGAAATTTCTTTTGTTTGAAAATATTGTGAGAGAGAAATCAGTGTATAAATTTTGAAGTTAAAATAATGAAAAATGAAATTTTGATAAATTTTCCAAATTCAGGTGTCCAATCAGACTCTTGAGGTTTTCGGAATAGATAATAGCAATTAGAGAACTAGACTTATTTGAGATTAAATATTTATTTCCACATTAAAATAAAATAAACTAATAATATATATAGGAATGTTAATTTAAGATTTTTGAAAATAATGAACTTAATGGATGATTATAATTCTTCCAAGATAATACAATTTAAAGGGTTTTAAGATTCTTGAAAATAATGAACTTAAGGCTTTTTTCCTTTCACTGTGTAGCATTCCTCCCTTTAATTCTTGATGGCCATGTTGAATGGATTTTATTCATCCTTTTTTTGGCCCTTGATGACCATTTCGGAGGGGACTGATACAGGATGTAAAAGTGTATTGCATGGGTATAAACACTAGTTCAAATTAAATATCAGTGTTTGGAAATTTTATTAATTAATTAAATCAAATGCAATTTAATTTAATTTAAATAGGGAGATTTTCATTACATTTATTACTCTCACTATTAAATCAATATTTTACAATTTCTAAATGCATTAATTATATATGTTTTAACGAGCACTTAATTTTAAGAAGTATTTTTTCTAATTAGTTCTAATATGACAATAATCCAAAATTCTAATTGGTTCTACTTAACATATTAGTTTTTGAGATAGATATCTATTTTAGAAGAAATTATCTAAAATAAATCATTTATTAGCGATCTTATTTCAATTCTCAAAATTTTCATCTTTAAATTTAAGGAAAAAATGCATTTTACCCCATTGTACTTGAGGGTGTATTGTGATCCCTATGTTTACTAAATTGTGCAAAATAGACCTTTTATTACTATGGCATCATACTTCACCATTAAGTCCTCATGTGCAGGTCACATGCATATTTTGGTGGACAAAAATATCCTTATTCTTTTATCAAATTTCCAACCCTAATCCTTCGCCACTCAAGACTCAAATGTGCTCACCATCTCATCTATCATCTTTGATCCTTCCATACCAAACCTTTGAACTTCCTTCACCCATACTTGAATCCCTAAATGCCCATCTTAGAAGCCCTAATCTGAGGCAACCACAACATCACAAATACAACCCCCGCACCAAAAAATCACAAAATAACCATCACTCCATAGCCACAACATAAACCAAAAACAATCACAACCCAAAATCAATTCTTGATTCAACACAATCCATAATCAAATCAGAGCCACAACCCAAGCCATTCAATCAAAGAAAAGAAGAACAAAAAACCTAAAAAAAAGAGAGATATCCTGAAAAGGAGGAAGGTTGTAGATTTGCCACACCAGCGCCATCATGTTAGCTTTGCGTCATCCTCCGTCCTCCTGTACCACCGCAAGCACTACAATGGTTTCTTCCTTCACCAATGTCCACCCAGATCTACAACCAACTGCTTTTGCTACTCATCTCCGTGACTAGCACGTCGCATGGTTGCTACCACACCATTGATGAGGTGGGAGTGCCACCTTTGCTCCACTAGTGAATGACGAGTTGAGATCCATATTTGTTTATTGTGAAATATTGGTGAAATCCTAGGAGGAATTTGAGTAGGAAGAGAAAGGGTTCAAATTGGGTGCTTCAATTCGCTGGTTCTAAGGTTTGCTGGTTGAATTTTGGATGATGAAGATTCGCTGGTTTGAAGGTTGAGGAAAGAGAGTAGATAGAGTAAATTGATGTGGTTAGGATTATGGTTTGAAGGTTGAGGTGAAGGTGCTTCAATTACGTTGCATTTTCTTCTTTAATTGAAAGGGGATGCTTTTGGATGGTGAAGATGGAGTGCTTGGTTTTGGAAGAATGGGTGAAGGTGGATGTTGAAGGGGATGGAAGAGAGTGGATGTTGAGGGAACAAGAGTGCTTGGTTAGGAATGTGAAGTGCCGTTAGTGTTATGGAATTTCATTAAAGATTAACGGTAATTTTGTCTAGAAATTGGGTTGCATGAGTGGCACATGGTCACTTAACATACTAAATGGACATCGTTAATAAAATATTTTGCAGTTTGAAAACTATCGCAATGCACAAATTTAAAAATCAAGGTCTAAATTGCACATACCCTAAAATATAAGGGTGTAAAGTGAATTTTCCTAAATTTAATGCTAGTATTTTGAACCTTTTTATGAAATCATTATCATTTTCCTGAAATTAATATCATCAAACTAAAATAAATCAACATCCAATTTAATGTTACAAAATAATAGGGGTGAGGCCAACATGGGAGTACTTCCATATTCCTTAGAACTTTCAATATTCTCTATCCCCGATCCCCACAATGGAAAAAAATTGCCCTCCATTCCAAATCCCGAATCCTGGAGTGGATATGTGGATACTATAATTGAAAAAAAAAAACCATTTAAAAATGAACAAATCATATACAACAACTGCCACATCTCAAAACCTAACTTGAACAAAAGATTAGCAGTATAATGAAACAGAAATCATTACAAAACTAACCTAAGTTGAACACAATAATTAAATTCAGTCTGAAACAATTGAAAATCATATAACGGCGATATGTGCTAATCTAACTTTCGGAGTTAGGGCTTCACTGCTATCACATCACTTCACTCCAAAGTAAAGCTTACCCAAAAATAAACTAACAACCGCTACTAAGGAGGTATTTAAAGCAACAAGAGGGAAAAAAGAGAGGTGAGTTTGTCAAAATTCGTGGTGAACTTCACCTACAACCAACATGGCATAGTCAAGAATACATACCATGCATCAACGTAAAACATTATATATATATATGATGACTCTAGTGGGAGGAGTGTTTATTATGAGTGAGAGGAGTAAATATGGACCATATAACTATACATGGATGATCAAGATTGAAAATTACTAATGATAATTGATGATAACCTTAATCATTTAAAAATGTCACATGATTTAATGTTTGAATTTTGACCATTCATGTAAAACTTAAAACCCAGATTTACTCTTTTCACTCTATAATAAACCACTCATCTCACTAGAGTTGTTTCCTATATATATATATATATATATATCAAATTCTCTGGCATTGGGATTAGTGAAAAATGAGCCATTAGTGAAAAAATGGTCCTCACATGGTGATAATGTTTCATTCACACCTTAATTCAAGAAATATTCTCCTTTTACCTTTAATTACTTAAACTAATACTCTAATCCTCATTCATTTTCCCATTGCTGCAACCTTATACCATATTTATCAATCATACTCCTATTTGAGACCTCTTTCAAGGATATTATGCAATACTAGCGACTTTATAGACCACGCCGTGCTGGTAGTCGCATTTTTATATTTTGAAAATTATTGTAATTAGTATTAAATATTATGTGCCACAACTTTACCTCAATAAAATAGTATTTTTAAAAAGAAATATTAAATATTTACCTATTACAACCCGCATTTTTTGTCAATTTTGCCTACCATTTTGTCTCCAACTTTCTCTCATGTCATTAATCTTTTTTTTTTTTGGCTTTTTAATGTACATATAGTAATAAGTATAAACATTATTTGTGAGCCTCATGTAGAAGAAAATAAAAGATAATAATAAAACTTTAATAGAATGTAAATAGAAATGTATGTGTTTCCAATGAAAGTGAAATCATGAAAATATTTAAAATTAAAATACATTTATAGGAAAAGAATAATACTCTTTTCCTTCTTGGTATTTTGTGCTTATTGAAGATTTAAACAGAATTAAATTATCTTCAATCCTTTTAGATAATTCTCAACCTAATCTATAATTATTATTGTAAAAGCATGGTATATTTAAAGTTAAAAAAAATTAGATTTTAAGATATTTTACAATAAATTGAAGTCAAAATTCTGAAAATTTCAACTGAGGAGTTTGTCCCTTAATTATTTTGTTCTATCTCAGGAGAAAAATGCAGTAATTTTCTAATTGTATACATTGTGGAAATTATGATGATTTTAAATAATTAAGTAAGGGATAAAGTGTAATGTAACAAAATTATGAGATAATATGCTGTCAGGGGCAGGTAAAAGTTTAATAATAATTGTAGTTGCATGGCTGCTTTAACGTATATTAGTTGGAAGAAACATAATTTTATTATGTGTTTAGCTTCTTTGTATAATGTATGAACAAATTACGACATCTGGAAGCAAATGATGGTTATCATTATTCATCCAATTTTGTTGGGAAATTTTTATTTTCATTTGCCAGGCAGTTTTAATTTCATGATTTATTGTGCTGAAAAATTTTGAAAGGAAGTTTTCATGTTTTGGATTGTGCTTTGTCCTTCTCACAAAACTGTCAAGTCTCTCGCTTAAAAATTCAAATTATAACACGTATAAATTATTATGTTTAAAAATAATAAATATTGATGGTAAACCCACGGGTAAGTACAGAGAACATTTTAAAGGAAATACCCAATTATTTCTATTTTGACTTGTTATTGGTAGCATTTTTAATGATTTTTTCATTGGTAGCATTTTAATTATATTAATATATGTAATCAAATTTAAAAAAAAAAAATGCATCTTGATGCTAGTATATATAGAGTAAGAAGAAGAAAAGTAATATTTGTTTAAAGAACATGAATAGAATGTAAAGTGTGGTCAATATTTATGTTACAACTCCCCTTTTTAACTTTTTTTTAATATATTCATAGTGTTTTTTAAAAGTCATTCCATAACCAAAAGTCATTTAACAAATCATAGTTTTATGGCTGTAAGTGCTGAGAAAAGGTACTGATGTAATGAAAAGTAAAGAATTAAATAATTGATAAATATAACATATGGTATAACATGTGAAAAGAATATTAATAACATTATTAAGAACTTATAAGTAAAACTATAAAATCTTTGTAGTGCACAAAACTTGTATAAAGATTTAGTAAGAATGAATAAATATTTTATACATACATGTTACCTTAAATTGTTGGCAGAGTTGTTAGCAATATTATTGTATTGATCCTCCATATATATTGAAAGAAGTGTCAAGAAGAACCAAAAATTTCTTTAAATCAAATGAATAGAATGTAAAGAATAAATGACATGGTATTTGTTTTTTGTGAAAGAAGAAGGAGAAGAATGAATGAATAGTATAACACAAAACTGCATCTTCTTAATCTCAAATTTATAAATAGAGAAAGTGTCAAAATTTGAATGTCAAACAAACATTTCACTATCCCTAAAATTAGATAGATAAGATATCCCATAGTTCAAAAATTTGTTACAGCCGCTTGGATCTGTTAGTTTGCAATTACCTTCTTGGTCTGCTTGAAGTGGTATATCAGAACACGGCACATAAGGTAAAGCATATGAAGAATAAACGAACAATCAGTTTAAATTTAAATATGACATCAAAGATAGGGAAACAATAACAACAAAAAAGCAATGCCAGTGTTTCCAAACGCGTCAATTTTTTTTCTTTTTCCTTTTGCTACACAAAACAATGACCTGAATGCACACATGAACACCAGAAATACAAAGTCAATCAAGCTTTCTTCGGAGACTTGGTGGCCAACAGGACAGGGTTAATGTTGCGGAGAACACCACCGTGTGCGATTGTAACACCGGCAAGCAATTTCCCCAACTCCTCGTCATTCCTCACTGCAAGAAGCACGTGCCTAGGGATAATCTTGTTCTTCTTGGTTTTAGAAAATCTCAGAGAGAGACCATTGCAGCAGAACCTAAATTCAAATTAGAAACACAATTTGGCTATAATCAAAACCAAATAAGGTGAAATTAAATTAAACTTGAGAACAATTTCAGTGAAACTAAAAGCATAATGGCCTGAAATTTCAAGGCTACAACAATGCAAATTTGTGAACTTGAACCTGAGAAATGATAGAAGGGGCTCTGATTTTTTCCTTTGGTTCCATCCACAGCCATAACAAAAGAGAGGAACAACAACTTGTTACAATCTTGCACACAATCGAAACATGAGAAAAAAAATAACACAACAGTTTCAGTGAAAGAAAAGCACAATGATACCTGAAATTTCAAGGCGACAACAATGCAAAAATAATGCCCACAGTTTCAGTGAAAGAAAAAGCACAATGATACCTGAAATTTCAAGGTGACAACAATGCAAAGCTGTGAACTTGAACCCAAGAATCGATGGAAGAGGCTCTGATTTTTGCCTTTGTTTCCATCCACATCCAAGGTAGCAAACTCCATCATTCCCCTATACAAATCTCTTTTTGTCATTAGTGAGCCTGGAGACAAAATAGATAGTTTATTTACTACAGGATTTCAACGCAAAAAGTTAAATGAAGTTTGTATTTATTTATCCGAAGTTTCAGACCATAAAAAGCTTATAACTGACTTGCCATGCCAACCAACCTACTATGGCAGAATCTTTGCCAAAACCCAAAAAGTTATCTTTGATAAAATCATATTGGTGAACATGGACACCTTCTACTTCAGAACTGCATTAAACCAGTGTGCATTTAAGGAGTAGCAAGGAAAGAATTAAATTTATATACCTTCTGAGGAGTTGAATGAGAACCATGATCTAAAAAAAATTCTTTTCAATGGTTTGGTTTGGAACGTATATTAATAGTGCCAAAGAGTGCAGAAAATAATAAAAGAATGGCACAAAGATTGAATGGAATAACTAATTAAATTTATTTACCTTGGTTGGTTTCATAGATTTTTTTCCTCCCAGTGTTTCCACTGACAAATCTATGTGATGAGAGTTATATTATTAAAAAGGAATAGCAAAATATAAACAGAATAAATTGATAACAGAATCAACAATCCATAGAGTCGTATCACATAATAATCTTCTAGCAGGTAGATGGGCTCAAAAATAACATTGCTATGATCCCAATCAACTGCCAATGGAAAGGTATGAAACAAATCAAAACGCCCTCAACAAAGCTATCTAATCAGTGATGGATTGAAAGGAAACAGCATCAGGACACCAATTGCAGCAACAATTCTCAAAACCACCCAAATGAAAAATCATCAAATGCCAAGCACCTGAATATTCATACACTAATAGAAGCAAGCAAGAAAACAATACAGTATTGCCAAGATCAGAACCTGATACAATTTAATGAATTTATAACCATAAATACACCACAGATTCATAGCATGTCACATTGTCACTACAACAGGAATCGCACCCAAAAAAATATTAAAACATCAATTATATAAATTAGAATCAGAATAAAAAAAAAAGATAATGTAAAACTTACAAAATCGTTAATTAACACTATATTAATCCAAAATATGCTTTTCGGACTGTTAAAACTGTGCAGATACAAATTGTCTCACAACTTAATACTCTGTTACTCCTTCATAGAAGTGATCATGATAGTAGAATTAAATCCCAAAGTAGTCAGTATTGTAAGGGTAACAAAGAAGAGAAGGCTATTAATACAAAGTTATAAGCAACGATAAACATGAATCACAGGGTTGGTTTAAGAAAATATGGATGGAGACGCAAAATAGGAGGAAAAAAAATTCACCTAACATGAGTCACTCATGGCCCAAGCGTGAGCCACCGCCGCGATAACTACCAACGAACCCAGTGCTCCCCAATCGCACTATGAAGAGCAACGTTGCAGAACCAGTATGGTGTTGCATGGTCCAAGTTCGTCATCAGCTGCGCAACGCGATCCACTCGCTCTATCCGCCATTTGCATCTTTCTTTTATGGCTGCATTTCTTTGAGTCCGAGAAGAAAATGGATGGAAATGGGATGAGGGAAATGAAAGAGAAAATGGCATGGATGAGAGGAAAGGGTCAAGAAAAAATGAAAAAGGCAAATAAGGATTGGAAAGAGAAAGGCATAAATAGAAATTTGTGGGAGTTGATGCATAGCACCCAACGCCATCGCCTCATCCTTCCAGTCCGCCGTCTGAACGAAGACGCTGCTCCCGTCGCGATGCTCTTTCCTCTCCGGGTGACGGAGCGAGTCCTCTTCCGCGTCGGCGATGTCGCAGCCGATGGCAGCGGTGGCGATGCGGCGTCCTGTCGGCGGCGGTGTGCCTTGAAGTCGTGGAAGAGGAAGTGGCAAGAACCAGATCTGTATCATTCGGATTATATCTGGAGGTTGGTGTTATAGTTGTTGTTTTGGTAGAATGGATTGTTTGAAAGAAGAAACTCACCATTCGGATTGTTTGCGGAGGTAAAGTTGTTGTTTTGGTAGAATGCATCTCTTTATCTAAGCAGATCTGTGTTGGTTTGCAGTTTGTATGTGGAGGTTGGTGTTAGTGCGGTGAGATGGAGATGAACGTGGGCGCGAGGAGGTTGGTGTTAAGTGTTGGTTTTAAAATTTTTTTGAAACAAATAGTAAGGGGACATGGAAAAATAACCGGACTTGAAAGCAAATATAGTAACCGGACTTGAAACAAATATTCATTTTGGTTAGGAGACACCAAAGGTAGTTTTTTTTGGAATCCTCTTTATCTAATGGTATAGAGGTATAGATGCATATCCTATATGACTTATTTTATTGCCTAATTTAATACGTAACAAATTTAAGTTGCCTAATTTAATACCTAACAAATTTAAGCTTCTTATAAGAAACTTTTTTCTCAATAATGTCCGAGAACTCTTACCTATAATTATCTCATATTACAATAAAAAGAGATTGGAACATAGTTTCCCAATTACCAGTCACAATCTATTCAATCTTCTAAATGTGTCCTGGAAATCAATTAGAAACCCTGGATTTTTCTATGCAAGATTTTCTGGCAAACAGAATATGGCTTTCACCAATGCTTAGTTCAAGTGACGCTTAAGGAATGCATCACTTAATAAATTACATGCATCACTTCCATCCAATGGAGACAAAGGTCAAACAAGAAAGCTCAAAATCATTATCAGAACCACTGCGTCAGGAGCATGCGCCAGAGGATAGGAGCGTACGCTCGTACGCTCCTTCGACGGCCACCGGGCTGGCTCCTGCTCTTGGGTATGTTTTCATCAGAGCGGGAGAAGCGACGTGCTAGAGCATAAGAGCAGGAGGAGTGGCCGCTCCGCCTGCTTTGCAAGCTCCTATTTGGCCCAGACAATTTGGGCTTAACCCAGCCTAAATTGGAAAGGAAAAATACCTAGATGAAGCTTTACCTCACGTCTCAAAATCCTCTCCCTAAAATCATCGAGCCGCTCGCCCACCGCTCTTGCCGCCCTCGCACCGCCGATGAGCACCCCTTCTGTTTGTTGGCCTTGGGCTTCTGTTCGTGCGCCCGTCTCTGCACTAAATAGTTGCACTGTCATCACCCTACCAGGAGCGCCGCCATTGCCCCTCAGTCGCCTCGTGGTCGCCTCACCAGTCACGTCCGTTGCCCTCCATTCTGCTTTTGATCGCTTCGCTTTGCTTCTGCTTTTCGATCGCTTCTTTGTAGAGAGAGAGAGAGAGAGAGAGAGAGAGAGAAAGAAGGTGAGTTTGGGACTTTGCGTTGAGACTTGAGAGTTTAGTGTTTTGAGTGTTGTTGAGTTTAGGTTTATTATTTTAATTTATTTACTTGACTAACTCTTGATGGGTTTTTTTATTTCAATTTAGAATTTTTTTTTGGGTGGGTAATTGAAAAATGTGGTTAGTTGATTATGAAGTAGTGTTGGTACTGATTATTATTATTTTTTGTTTAAATATTTTTATTGATTGTTGATTAGGTATTATTTAGTTAAGAAAAAATGTCATCAAATGAAGGGGCTAATAAGGAGAGTAGAGGTCCTGTTGAACTTAAGCTAGGAGTATTGTTGGGAATGGAAATGTGGGTAGAAAGTTGATAAGAATGCTCTGGAAGTAAGAGTGATGTGGCTTGGAGTCATGGGACTTGTATTGATGGAGATTCAAGGAAAATAAAATGTAATTATTGTGGAAAGGTGTTTAATGGAAGTATTTATAGATTGAAGCATCATTTGGCTGGAACACAGAAAGATGCTTCAGCTTGCTTGCAGTTTGATGAGGTGAGGAAACAAATGTTTAATGTTATTCTTGGGTTGCAACAAAAATTGGACAAAAAAACGAGATTTTGAAGAAGGAGTAGCAACCAACAAAGATAGTGGTGATGATGATTCTTCTGTTGGTGAAAAAAGAAAAGGGAAGGAAGTGGAAACACCTGGAAATCTTTTCAAGAAAAGGGTGTTAGCTCTCAAGCTACTATCAATACCATATTTAAGAAGAATTTGAGGGAAAAGCTGTCTAGAAATTGCTTTTTTTTTCTACAATAATGCCATACCTTTAAATGTGGCAAAGAGTGAAGAATTTGATAAGATGTTTGAAAAGGTTGCTAGGCATGGCTTAGGATTTAAGCCATCTTCTTTTTCATGAATTAAGAGTCAAATACTTGAAGAAAAAGTAGATTTCACAATGGAGTAATTAGAAGAACATAAAGTTATTTGGAAGAAGACGGGTTGTACTATCATGACTGATGGTGGACGGACAAGAGAAGGCGAACTATATTGAACTTCTTGGTGAATAGTCCTAAAAGGACTATTTTTTTAAAGTTTGTTGATGCCTCCCATATTCCCAAAACTGATAGGATATTTCAGATGATAGATGATGTTGTTGAGGAGATTGGTGAAGAGAATTTTGTGCAAGTTGTCACGACAATGTGGCTAATTATAAGCTGGGGTGATGTTGATGGGAAAAAGAAAAAACTTTATTGGACATCTTGTGCTACACATTGTATTGACTTGATGTTGGAGGACTTTGAAAATAAGTTGGAGCTTCATAAGGAGACAATTTCTAGGGAAAAGAATTTCAACTTATATCTATTCAAGAACCCTTCTCATTTCCTTATTGCAATACCATACCAAAGGAGCAGATTTGGTGAGACCAGATATGACTCGTTTTGCTACATCTTATCTCACCTTGGGTTGCCTCCATGAGAAGAAAGCTGCATTGTTGAGAATGTTTACTTCCAATGAATGGAAATCAAGCAAGTTTGCAAAGACAAGGGATGGGAAGTTTGTTAAAAATTTTGTTTTGGATAGGATATTTTGGAGAGACATTGTTCTTTACTTGAGAGTTGCTTATCCTCTTATCCATGTGCTTCGTTTAGTGGATTCAGAAGAAGCCAGCCATGGGGTATATCTATGAGAAAATGGACCGAACTAAAGAGAAAATCCAAAAAGCCTTTCAAGGTGTTCAAAAAAGGTAAACTACAATAGTCTTGCATTCTTTAGTTTAGTTTAAATTAGAATATTATTGTGTTTGTTTAGTGGCTAATCCAATTTTTCTATTATCTAGTTATATGCCATTATGGGAAATCATTGCTACAAGATGGGATAGTCAGCTTCATAGGCCTTTACATGCTGCTGGCTACTTCTTGAACCCTCAATTGCATTATAGTGATATGAATTCAAGATTGATTATGAAGTCAAGAGAGGACTATATGACTGTATGGAAAGAATTGTGGGACACACAGAGGAAATAACTAAGATTGATGCTCAACTTGAAGATTTCAAGAGTCAAGCAAAGTTTTTTGAGAGGGAAGTGGCTAAAGCTGCCCTTAAGACCAAAACTCCAACACAATGGTGGGATTCTTATAGGGATGAACACCCAGAGCTCCAAAGATTTGCCATTTGCGTGTTGAGCTTGACATGTAGCTCATCAGGATGTGAGCGTAAATGGAGTGCATTTGAGATAGTAAATTTTTAACTTATCACTAATATGATTTATATTTCATTTTAGAATTACTTTTCCAATTGCTATATGTTGAATTCTTTGTATTTGTTTAGGTCCATACAAAGAGGAGAAATTGTTTAAAACAAAAAACCATGAATGATGTTGTGTTTGTGATGGCTAATTCTAGATTAGCCAAGAAGAAGCAATCTAGAAAACATACTGAGTATAACATTGATGATTTGGATTCAAATGAAGAAGGATTGGATGGTATTGAGGATTTGGAGATCCTAATGATCTTAACTTGGCCCCTGAACAAGATGATGGTAGAGTCCATTCGAATGATTTGGAAATTCCTAATCTTGATGAAGATGATTTTGATAATTTCCTTCAAAGAAAAGGCAATGAAGAAGAGGAGATCACATAGAAGATGATGAATATGATGATCATAACCCAATAGATTTACTTTAGATGTCTTTTAATTCTAGTACTTGAATACTTGAGTTGTGTTCTTTAATGTTCTAGTTTTAAATAATGTCAAAAACTTATGGGTTGTGACTTTATGCATTTTTAATTGGAGTATTACTATGTTAATCGTGACTAATTTTGCTTATTTGTGTTGGTATATGTGTATATATTTTTGTATGAATGCAATTGTCTATTCTGGTAGGAGCTTACGCTTCGTTATGCTCCTACGCTTTACGCTCGTGCTATGCTCCTACGCTTTACGCTCTTGTTTCACCCTTCTCTCTACGTAGGAGCTTGCTCCTGACAACCTAGCTTGTTAGAGATGATCGAATGCTATAATTGCGGCAGGAAGGGCACAAGAAAAGGATTGCCTACTACGTCAGAGCATCATGCATGAGCTAGAGGCCGAGCAACTCGATGCCTTGACACCACCCTTTAACCTAGTAGTTAATGATGGTGAAGTTATTCCAGCCAATGGAGATTCACATGGGAGCGATCGAAGATAGCAAGTAAAATCGATAGAACCATGAATTGTGCACTTAGATGTCTGAAGAGAAAAGTTGGTTAGGTTTCTATGTGTTAGCCATCTCATATAACCATCAATGTCATGAACCTTGTGCATGTTATATTTCTAAGGAGACAACATTAGGACTCTTGTTAGAAATTGAGATTTGCATGATATGGGTATGGTGTGCAAATAGAATAGGTTAACTACATGATATGAATTGTTAGATGAGTTTGGAATAATAGTTGTGAATCGTTGTGCAAGTAGATTGCATCAAGATTGCTTTTAATTGCCTTTGTCTTACTTTGTTTCTAATTATGTTCATAATGTGAGAGTGATGGGGGATATCAATGTTTTGTTTGCTTTTATGACAATTAACATGAATAACTTATTATAACCTCTTATTAAAACATAAATGATTGATTCCATAGTGATGATTTGTAGCTTTGAGATGAAATGAAAGAACTATGATTGCATGAGCAAGTATAAGTAGGCTAAGGAGACATGGCATTTGGAGAATGTTCTAATTGCAATGTAATAGATTCTCCATGCTTAATATGAGCTATAATGATTTCTATTGAATTGAAATAAGCATGTAAACAATTAACATTGGATCCCACGCATCAAAAAGATTGAACCTAAGAATATGTATGTGCTATGTAATATCTAGAGCTCTTGGTATTCAGATTATATGTGTCTTTACAGAGGTCTAACATGTTCTCATTAGCTTGAATGAATTGAAGTATGCGAGTAACGTATCTATATTTGCTATGCTTGTGCATATTTATTCTGATATGTCTTTGGGACTATAAGTAGAACGGTTTTCTTTAAATGCCTACCAAAGGCATGCATGTGACTTAATATTGTAAGAAGAAAATAAAGGACCAAAACTGAAATTTTTCAAAGTTTTAGGAAGGGATATCATTATAGGTGTCTCTATCATGTTTTTTGTGAGATTTACTTTCCTTTAATATTATTTGTATCTTCTGCTATTATTACGCGTTTTGCTCTGTGCATAGTTATTGTGTTCTGTAGCAGATTAGGCTATGCAGCAGAAGGACCAAAAAAAAAAAAAAAGGCTTAGCTCTCACATAAACATAACAATAAACACCTCCAAAGTTAATCCTAAAGTAAGAAAAAAAAATTGATGAAGTCTTGCACTAAGAATGAGAGTTAAAGACAAAGATAGAGTTTTGTGCTTGTACCTGAGACATAGGAATAGAGACTCTCTTCACGGCTTTCGGTGATGATGAGATCGCTAGTGGGATTTGCCTATAGTTCGCGTTTGTGGGTCTCTTGGTAAATGCAGAGGGCTTTCACAGACGGAGTAGGAGAGAGCAGTTTTTGAAGGTCCTTGAAAATCTTATTATTGTTTCTCAAATTTTATAAATAAGATAAATTAGTCCTTCTCTAAATGTGTCTCAATAATATTCTATAACTATTTATATGTTAATTTTTATAGTGAGTTAATATTCATTTTAGTCTTTAACTTTCGCTTGTAGTCATTTAGTCTTAACTTTTAAAATGCTCAAATTAAAGAAATTATAAATGTTTAGTTAGATGTTTATTTCACTTTTGTTTAACACTTTCAATTAAATGATGATTTATAATGTAAGTGATATCTTATTATAACATGTGTTATTGAAGGAATTGGAGTTTAAATATTTATTTTTATTAAAATTGCAAAAATGAATTATTTTGATTATACTTCAAATACATATGATAGTTGTATCATTAAGGTCACCTATCATCATTAATTGATAAAATATTAAGAGTGGGTTAAGGGACTAATGTGACTTATTTGTAATATCAAGAACTAATTTAACTTGTTTTAAGTTAGAACAAATTAATGAAAAATGAGGACTAAAATAAATATTAACTATTTATAGTGTGTTATAACTTACTTCACTCCTTTAAATAAGGTTATTTAGGTCTTTTCACCATCTTTTCTCTCGCTCTCTCTATAAAAAATATTCTCACTTTAAGATTGTCTTTTGTTGCGCAAAACAAATGAGTAAAGTTTATAATCTATCATAAAAATTAATAATGTACATAAATAAGTTAAAAGAATAAGTAGACATTTTTATTAATAACTCAGATGATAATTTGATAGAAGGATAAACTTATTTTCATTTGTAAAATTTGAGGGAATGTGATAAGACTAAATTTGAAAGATTAATTTATTCTTAAATATAAATCACCAGATTAAATTGGGATTTTAGTTATATATATATAAAAAAAAACTATATTTTGCTTAGAGGACTTGCCGAAAAAGAATATCCCTTAATAGGGGCACAAACAAAACGGAGGGAGCAGATCAGGAATAGCATCATCACTGGCTAATATCCCATATTCTCATTCCCCTCTCACTGAAGCTTCTACTGTTCTTTCTCAACTGGTACACACCACCACCACACACAGTTACCCACCCAACAAAAACAGTTATGGGATTAGCCTCTGTTGTTCACAGTGGCATCCAAATGCCATTCAACTTCGATCACAGCCACAGGGTCTCAATACACTCTCCTCAACCTTCAAAATGCTTTTCTGGACTCCACTCCATCCCTCCCTTTTCTCTGGTCTGCTCTCTAAACTATATGGAAACTGGTAACACATCCCTTCTCATGTGCAAATTTAATAACATTGCCTAGCTAAGTGCACACCCTCACCGTTCATCATCAAGTTCCTTTTGAAAAAATAAAAAATAAAAAATTCACGTTTTTAACGTGACTCAACCAACGGTGAGAGAATATGCACGTAATTTTAGTTGTTGTTAAATTTGTACATGACTCAGTAAAATGGTCAGTTCTTTAGCACCTCTGCACCTAACAAGTTTTTTTTTTTCTTAAATTTTTATGTGTGACAGTGTATCATTCTCGTCATGCTCATTATCTACCAATTTTATGCTCCAAACGGGTGGATACGGATAGTAGAATAGCTGCCTCAGGTAATTATCATGTAAAACACAGAGTTTAATTTTCATGCACTGAATTTTACACTGTCATCAAATCCTCTCATTTGCATGACCAAGTAGTGGGATATGAGATTCAATTACTTTTTGTTGATGTGGCAATGCATAGCCAAATGATAGTGTAAAACTGTTTTGGCTATTAGAAATTAAAGACTAATACCTTAGTTATAACGGTTCAAAAGTTAATGTATCTCGCTACAATTTGTCGCGAGATGCGTTAATTTTTGGACAATTATTTATAGGCCGAGGGAATATTTGTTTTCTGGCTTTTGCATGTTCATATATATAGATTATTCCAAATGTTGTTTTCTCTTGAGTCGCCTAAAATCCACTAGCTGCATGAATTATTTTCAAGAAAACTATGCAGCCCAAATATTATTTATGGATAGATAGGTCTGGAAATGTTATAAGACAGCTCATGACTTGATTCGCTGCTAGGTTTGTTTATAGTTGCTGAGAACTTTGGCTCCTTTGTTGAATGAGCTGAGTTTGAACTTTCATATGTTCGACTCATTCATAGATATTCAGTTTCTAAATTAATTAAATTGCAGTAATAGTACTTCAGTAAATATATATTATTATTTGATTTTATTTTTATCGGAATCAATTTGATTTGCGAATTTTAATGTAACTTATAAATGCTCGATTAATAGTAGGTTCAATATTAGTTCATCGAGATTGGAAAGTTTGTCACCTTTCATATGGGTTGAGCTTGAGCTAAGAAAATAGGCTCAATTTCCTATTGGGTTGAGCTTGAGCCAGGGGATAGGCTCATTGCTAGCCCTATGAATAGATAACTATTTATGTTATAATATCATCTTGGAGTTGGAGGCTAGGGCCTCGTTCAGTTATCTTTTCATTTCCTGTTTTCACTTTTTCCCTCACAAAATTCTAAAAAATAGAAAACATACTAAAAATAGGAAATGAAAACAGAAACCAAACAATCCTTATTCATTTCTGATGCTTTTATTTTATATCTATACTTCGTTTGTCTTTCTTTGCTTACTTTAATTATAAGTGATAGTTGGATGAATGTACAGGTGTAAAGAGGATCAGTGCTAAACCAAATGAAGACATTGGCAACATTGAGACATCTAAAGTTAAATTCACACCAGAGTCTCCTAGCAATACAACTTACAGTTCCTCTGTTAGAACTGTAGCCTTATGGGTGGGGAAATCTCAGCCAATTAGTTGATTGGTTTTGGAATGCTTTCTCTTTCTCTTTCATTTTCTTTTTGTTGTTTAGATTTACATTGATTTAGTTATGATTTCTCATAGGTGTTTGCGGCAGTGGCATTTGGAGTCGGTTTGGGTTTTAAAGATGGTATTGACAAGGCATCTGAATTCTTTGCTGGGTATGCAGAATAATTTAATTTTTTTTCATCAACTACAAAGTCAGTGCAATTATACAGTGCTAGAATAACTAATACTATTGATGAGTCAAACACAATAATTAGCAAAGTTTCTGCTTACTTATTATCATTCGGAGTCTTCAAGATGCCTTCATGCCTGTTTTAATAAACCAGATTTCATGTCTTTTTGTTCTGCCCTGCTCCTTTTCTATATATGGCCTTACAGTAGTATGATCACTTGACTATCTAAAAGCAGGAGTTCAAAGTTAAAGCATATTGGATGTTCATTTCTAATAACTCTGGTTTGATGAAGTTTGTTTTGACACAATTTTTTGACTTTCTGATTTGATTTCACTTTCTTGAATTTTGTATTGTATTGACTGGGATGATGACTTTTAACCTTCATGCACTTTTAGATACATTTTGGAGCAAAGTCTTTCAGTAGATAATCTCTTTGTCTTTGTTCTGATATTCAAATACTTCAAAGTGCCAATTATGTATCAGGTGATGTATAAACTTTCTTGCCAAGGGTAAACCATGAGCAATATTTTAGCTTTATGTTACTGAACTTGTTAATATTGCTTTAGCAATTAAAAAAAGGTCTCTGAGTGCGAGTAACTGATCAGTTTCATTTAATGGAACTCACAGAACCGTGTACTTTCCTATGGCATTGCTGGTGCAGTTATCTTTCGCCTAACACTGATACTTCTTGGAACAGCCACCCTGCAGGTGTAGTTTTTGCATAATATATAAGTTTCTTTAACTAAAAAGCTTCATACTTTTTTCTGACCATCCTGTATCATTTATTTCGATGTTATTTCAGAGGTTTGAAGCAGTCAACCTTCTATTGGCTGCAATATTACTTTACTCATCATTTAAGGTGAAGATTTATAATTTTCAATATCTGTATTCCTCATATTTGCTTGACACAACACATTCTATGTTCATATCTTTCAAGAAACCAATGATCCTTAAAGCTTAAGATATTAGGCAGAGCTACTGAGGGATGTGAATACTTTTATGCATCTGACATCCCTGCTTGTGCTACTTTAGGCTCGAAGCATGGAAACTGAATATGCCCATTTTATCTCACACCGGAATTTAAATCTAATCATGAATCATGTAAAGGATCAATCAACCTAGAAGCTAAATCTTTTAGATTGAAGCACATGACTGATGCTATATCCTGACAATATCCTAGGAATTTTATGCTTCTTATTGTTGTACCTACAATTCTATGGACTGTGGCTTTAATCACAGCATGTTTCTTGTTTTATGAATAGCTATTTGTCAGTGAAGAAGATGAGTCTGACTTGTCTGATAACTATGTGGTGAAGACATGCAAGAAATTTATCCCTGTAACAAGTAATGTTCTCTGATCATGATTATTTCTTTCTCTTTTCCTAGTTGAAGATTTACTCTTGATTTCTTGTGTATTTTGAATTTGAGTCTAGATTCTTAGGTGGTGTTTGGTTTTAGAAAACCATTTTTAGTTTTTCTATTTTCAGGATTTTGTGAAGGAAATATTGAAATTTGAAACGAAAACTCAAAATTGAATTTTGTAGTTTTCACAATTTTCAGTATTTCCTTTAAAAAATTTGGGAATCAAGAAAACATAAAATGAAAACTGAAAGGTGTTTTCTGAAACCAAACGTACCCTTACTTTTTGAAGCAATCAAATGGAAGGAAATGATGAAATGATGGAAAACTTAATTTGAATTTGTCCCTAATTTAAAGTTTTAACAATGGCTGAATCAAAGCTTAATTGGATGACAGTTTAGGAACCTGCAATTTTTCCTTTTCTCATGGAATTGTCTGTGTGTGTCCATACTAATGCAACTCAAATACGGTTTACGTGAATAATTGTGATTTCATCAGTATTCTCAAAGAATTTGGACTGCTACTTGCATCCTGTATGGCCTGCTGCAAAATGTATGCTGAATTGCTGTATTTTGAAATTTTGGATATAGGTGCATCCTATAATCCAATTGTAGCTTCCTTTTAGTATAGGCTGAAGTATTTTTATATTGGGTTGATTTTTGTTCCATTTTGGATTGCATGATTAGAATACATAGATATAAACAGGCATACAAGCTTTTATGTTACCATGAGTGAATCAAGATTGGCAAAATATATTGTTGGCTTATGCATTTGCAATTGGCATGTGGTTGTTTGCATTGAGCTTATTCAAGTTGTATTGAATGATCATATCATTGAAAATCTTACTCCTACAAAATTGTTGCAGCATATTATGATGGAAATCGGTTCATAACAAATCAAGATGGCATGTGGAAAGTAAGTGATTTTTGAGTGTCAGTGACAAGTTTAAATATTTATTTATTTTCTGGATTCAATCAATTGTATTTTCTTGGAAAAATGCATTGAACTTTTTACTTCATAAGGATCTGTTGTTTTCTTTTAAATAAATGAAAATATTTTAGCGAATTAAATTAATTTCAACTTGATTTCTAACAGGGATCAAACATTTTGGGCAGGCCACCCCTTTGCTTCTGACTGTAGCGGTTATTGAGTTCAGTGACATTGCATTTGCAGTAGGTTTTTCTCATTCCTCTATTTTATGCGCCATTTTCTTGTCAATTTACCTTGGGAATGTTGACACGAGGTTTTCTTCTAGGTTGACTCAATACCTGCAGTTTTTGGCGTAACTCGAGATCCATTTGTAGTCTTTACATCTAATCTTTTTGCGATTCTGAGTAAGTTCTCTGGCCTCTGTTTCACTTGTGATGTAATACTAATACATCTGAATTTGTGGTTCGAACTTCAAAACTGTCTTAGAACTGGGATTTGCATTTCTTCAAAGTTATATTGTACTTGAAATCTGTAAAGCCTGCTAGTACTTTTCTGGTTTTAAGGGTATTCATCTGTTTGTTTGTTGAACACATTGTAGTAACTTTTTGACAGAGAGTTTGATGCAAAGAAGTGGTTTTTTTTTTTTTTTTTAACTTTTTTCTCTACTGCATTGCCATGTGAGATTTAGAGCACAATGAGTTCATTTTTGCTTAATCTCAGATGCGTTTCTGCCCAACAATAGTTATTGCTTTTAGTTACAAATTGATTTTCATATGAATGAGCAATAATCAAATAACCGTTATTTGTCAAATGTAGGCTTAAGATCACTTTACCCAGTAATTTCTGAGGGTATGTCAGAGTTGGAGTACCTGCAGGTAAACGTTGACTTAGTCTATTTTTATATATCTTGGTTGCTGCATAGATTTCTGCTGTTTACATGTCTATCCTTTAAAATAGCCATGCATTACTCCTGGTACTTTATCTTTCTTTGGCTTCCAGCTTATACAGGAGTTTGCTACTTCATTCTTAGTAGTGCTTGAAAATGAACTAATGCTCTTTCTGACAGAATTATCACAGACTCATATCTCTGTGTTGTATTAGGAATATTGCTATGTTAGTAGATTGGTTAGTTAGAGTAGTTACTAGTTAGTTTTACTCATTGCCTATGTAAGGCCTTATCCTCATGTATTATAGGAATATTGCTATGTTAGTAAATTGATTAGTTAGAATAGTTACTAGTTAGTTTTACTCATTGCCTATATAAGGCCTTATCCTCATGTATTACTTACCTTTCCAATCATTAGTAAAACTTTCCATTTCAATTTCCATCAATTATTTCTCTCTTTCTCTATCATGTGAAACTCAACATGGTATCAAGCCTTTTCACCCACCTTGAAGCTTCTTACCGCTGCATTTTCTCTGAGTTCCAAGAACTCACTCCTTCATTTTCCTTCACTTTTCATTACTTTCTCACTCCCCAAACAGTTTTCTTCTTCCAGAAAATACTCTTTCATTTCTCATTTCTTTTCTCATTTTCAGATCTGCAACAATTTCTAGATCCTCCATTTTCAAATGTGTGTTTTTTCTTCTTTCCAATTCAGATTTCACCTTCTATTTCCATCTCCGATGTTGCTTCGTCACCGATCTTCTTCGTCTTCCTTTCGGAGCGGTTTCAATTCATCGGTTCTGGCTTCAACCACCGCTAGCACCTCCGTCGTCGCCGGTGACTTCTCCTGTTTCGCGGTTCCTCTTTCATCGTTCTCCTGTGGTTCTTCGCGCTCGTCTTCCTCCGTTTTCGAAGATCTGGTTCGCGATTTCCGATCAGTTTGTCTCCATCCTCTCTGCTGCTGGTTCTTGCTCGACGATGAGTCGTGACGTTGTCTGTGTTCGTCTTGTTTCTTGTTCGTGTTTCTGACGAGCTCTGTCGATCTGGTCATCTCCGATCTGGTGCGGTGGCTTTAGACTTGTTTCAGTGCTTCGATCTGGTTCAGTCTTGTCCGTTCTGAGCCCATTTCTGGCCTCTCTCTTTGCTGGTTCGTGATTTTTTTCACATCTGGTGCGTTGTTGATATTTGCACATCAGGTGTTTGATCAATTGTTTGAGTGAGTTCAGATTTCTTCTACTAGTACTTGCAAGTGCGTTTTTGTACTGTTGGTGATGCCTTCTGTTATTCTTCTTTTGCTATTGAATTTCCTGGTTTCGAGATTTGGTTTGGAAAGCAACGGTTTGCAATTTCCTTGCTCTTGCTTCGAAAAGTGATTTGGTTCTGGTTCTGAAAGAATTGGCTACTAGTTTGGATTCTTTTGGATTCCATTGAGGAATGTTACTTGTTCTTGAAGTTTGTTATTGGATTTTGTTGGAGCCTCAAACTTCTCAAGCTTCTGCCTCTTGTTTAAAGGTGGTTAAGCATTGATTTAGATTCAGCCCTATGGCTCGTCCTATGACGTTAACCTCTCATTGAAAGTCCTATGACTATAACCTCTATTTTGTTTTAGCTTCTGCCTTTTAGGTGGTTAAGCATTGGTTTGCTTCTGCCATAGATGGTTAAGTGTGTTGATTAGCTTCTGTTTATGGTGGTTAAGCATCGATTGATATTTTTCCCATGTTGGGATTGTGATTGCTTCTGCCAAGTGGTTAAGTATTGATGGTAGCTTCTGCTTGGTGGTTAAGCTTCTAATGATATGGTACTTCTTCTGGAATGAGCACCGTGGAGACGTCGGATTGGGACTAGGCACCACCGCCATTACTTGATGACTTTGATGATTTCTTCAGCGACGAGTGCCATGGAGACGTTAAATTAGAACTAGGCGCCACCACCGTTGCATTCATTTTACATTCTTTGTTTGATTTCATTGTATCTTTTCTCATTTTCAGTTGTATTGTACATTCATCCCAAGCTGGAGATGCTAAAATACGCATGCTCCAGCTTGCGGGGGGCTATTAGGAATATTGCTATGTTAGTAGATTGGTTAGTTAGAGTAGTTACTAGTTAGTTTTACTCATTGCTTATATAAAGCCTTATCCTCATGTATTACTTACCTTTCCAATCATTAGTAAAACTTTCCATTTCAATTTCCATCAATTATTTCTTTTCTCTTATCACCATGAAACTCAACATGTTGACTGACTGGGAAACAGAAATTTTAGAAAGACTGATTTAGATTATGTTCCTTTGTCACTCGACTCACCCCAATCCAACTTCTGTCTGCTAATTCACCCTTAAAGGATAACAGGAAGATAGGCAATTATCATTTCCTCAAAAGGGAAAAAGCTTGGTTTGCATTAAGATCTATTACTGTCATCTTGAGTTTGATTTTAGCCGAAAACCTTTGAATTTTGTGTGCTAGTGTGAACAAATCCCAAAACCTATTGTGATTGGTTTGTAATGTCTATATGTTTTACATATACATCTAGATTTTATCATGAAGATTGCCCAATAATGTCCTTGGATCTAGTGTTTTCTTCTTTATATTCTTGGTAGTGCAATTGCTCCTATACAAGTATAATATCTGTGCATAAGCTGCTTCCTAGAATTTCATTTTCTACTTATTCATGATAGTACATGATGAATATTCAATGGTGTGATATCTGAAGATGCTTCTGTTCACTTGTGATTCCATTCTTTGCATTGATTTCCATTTTTTGGTGTTTTAGCCATCTATTGCTGTTATTCTGGGATTTATTGGATGGAAGATGATCCTGGATTATTTTGGTGAGTGTGTACAATACATAACTTGTCCATTTACCAATTTATATACTATCCATTCCATTGTTGTACTTGAATTTTCACATCTCCTCATCACTACAGGAATCCATGTATCAACGGAGGCATCTCTTGGTTTTGTAGTCTCAAGTCTTACCATAGGAGTGCTACTAAGTTTGGCCAAGAAGTCTGACTAGCTTAGAGAGAAAATTCAAACTAAGTGTAGGTTGAGCTCAATATTGATTGCATGTATTTACCTAGCAATTGCATCATCCTCATTCCTTCCCCCTCTTCCTTCTATTATCTTGTAAACCTTGAGTTCATGTTCAATGCTAAAGCATAAATTGCCAATTAAAATTAATATTTATTATTAAATACACAATTTAATAATAAATATGGCAGTGTCTTATCGATGTAGCTAATCCCACCCAATAGTGAGATAAAGCTTAGCTTCTTGTATTATTAAATGCGCAATTAAATTTTAGATTGTCATATGAGTATATAAAAAAGATGAAAAAAACAAAATCATCGGAAGGGTGAAGTTTGGTTCAACATGAAATGCTAATGTTAGATATTCCGGCCAATAATAACTGAACTTGAAGAAAATGTAAAGGTCTATTTGATTTGAGTTTTCGTTTTTCAATTTTTCAAATTTTATGACGAAATATTAAAAATTCTGAAAATTATAAATTCTAATTTTCAGTTTCATTTTCAATTTTCAGAATTTCTTTTATAAAATTCTGAAAATTGAAAAATGAAAATGAAAAGTGAAAATTGATATCAACCATACCCTAAATGTTTTCAAGTGACAGTAAAATTTGTCATTATAAAAAGTAAAATATTTCTGAAAAAAAAGAGTAAAATATTCTTCAACAAAAAAGTAAAATATTTATACAACATCTAACCAAAACAAAAATTCGGACTATTTTTTGTTTGTAAAGTTCATTTTGCAGATTGCTCACTTCAACTTTGTAATTTTGATAAAGTTGCAAGGGTTGAAAGATTCAATCCAAAGTCTCATATAAAGTAGAATTAGAAGTTTTGCAAGTGTTTTGACCAATAAATATGGTTTTGCTTATTTGGTTTAGACATTTTTTAAGAATGGAAGAGATTCATTGTATGGATAGCTTTTAGGAGCTGTTCATGAAATAAAAGATTTGCAAGAATGATTTGTAATTTTAGTCATTCAAAAGTTATAGATAGTAAAAAATTTAAGAAATCGTGGATGTAGGCATTAGACAGTAAAAGTTGAATCACATTAAATTTTGTGCATTTGATTTTGTATTTCTTTTACTTTTTGCCCCCATCAAAATTATCTCTAGTTTTTTAAGCTAAAGATTATTTAGTCTGCTTTGCGAATCATAACCCGCCTATTATTTGGCTTAAGTAGCTTCATTTATATCCTTGAAGATTTGGGTTGACAGTGTTGCATCTTCACAACTATTGTAGAGAGTATTGGATACTTATGGGTGAGGCAAACAACAACAACAACAACAACAACAACAACAATAATAATAATAATAATATAATTTATAGTCGATGATATTCAGGGATTTTTCATCCTTTTAAAATAAAAGAAATCATTGATTACATAAATACACAATTACATCTTTAATTACCAATGTGCGAAGTTTTCCCTATGTAGGAGAAATCGCTTAAAGAAGACAGCCAAAGTGGGGTAAGGACAGTAGTTATGCAGGTGTAATAATGTAAGATGCCCAATATCCAGATAAAAATAATGAAAAAATAGATGTGAATCAAATGCTCATAGACATGGAAATAAAGTTCTATGAGAAAAAACGAAAAAAAGGAGAATAATCAGTACATGAGTTTGTCACCACAAACATATTTTAAAAAAAGACCAAGGACATTGTAGTATAAGTATTTGTAACAATAAATAATAACTTACGATAGTCAAATATTAGCTAATGAGTCATGACTATAGTGTTTGATAAGACATGTCTCAAGGCCAATAGTGATTATCATTTTAGATGAGTCATCAACTAATGTGCCTTACTCATGACTTTGTCTTTATCATCCCTTAATCAATATAAGGGACAGTATTATGTAAATTAGGGGTCTTTGAGCAGCCTCCCTCTTCTATAAAAAAGGAAGCTCTATGTTATTGTAAGATATCTGAAGTTTGCAATAATAAATCCTTGTACATTGCACTATTTCATACGGATTCCTCATAAATTAACATTCCTAGCTTTTGCACTTAAAAAAAAGTAAAGAAAAGAAAAAATTGCTTACGTAATTCAGGCCGAAAGTCATAGTTTAGTAAAGTCTCCCTCAAAATAACGACTCTAAAATCTGATACCATTGCATGTAATGTTTGTTTGGAGTTGCGTTTCACGTTAACTGTTGACCAATTGACCAACCAATTTTTCATTTTACTTCTGCACCTTGCCTGTTTAAAATTTACACACATGCTTTTCTTATATCGCCTTGGTCAAACATTTTCTACCGTTAAGAAGCGAGGCTGTACCAAGGTATGTCAAAGTTTGGGTGGATGGCTGATAGATCTACGTAATATGAATGTAATTGGAATGAAATAAAATATAATAGAATCAAATCATGATTCCTTTTTTTTTGTTACAATCAAATCATATTCTTAATTCACATTTTTAGTTTTGAAATTATATTTCTTTTTAGATCCTTAGTTTTTATACATTTTTTTTTCATTGTAAGCACAGGGTCCTTTTGGTGTGAGATAACAATAAAGTAAGAAAAAAACATATCCACATGGAGTTTATCCATAATTTTTTTTCCACACTGAACACAATGTAATTTTTTTTTATTTTCAATATAATTGTCAATGTCTGTTTATTTATAACACTAACTATTTGAGACATAAAAATGTAAAGTTTAAGGATTAAATTGGAAAAAAAAGGAAATTTAAAAGAATTTAATTTTAATGAATTGAAAAAATAATGTGAAATGTTAATATAAAGGAACACTTTTTAATACAAAAGAATATAAACTTAATAATAAATGTAGCCATGATTTTATTTTATAAATAGTATCATTTTTCATCATTAAGTTATTGAATGGATGAAATGGTATCTCAAACTCTTTTCCTACTTCCTTGTTAACTTGGTTTCGTTCTTTCATATTCTTTTTCTTGATAAATAATACAAACCACTTTTGAGATTGGGTTAAATAACATTCCACCTCATTAAATTTAAATAACTAATAAAATTATTGTTTTTAATATACTTTTCTTTAATTTTTTATAAGTAGACTATAAAAATAATACATATAAAAATTCAAATATTTGATTAAATATAGTATTATATTTTTAAATTTTTATATTTGACTAAATTAATATATAACTATTAAAAAGTAAATAACATTATATTTAATATAAATTACAGTTTTAAATGATAAAGTTAATAAGGCTTAAAATATAAATTTTATCCCTGAAAAAATAAACAAATTTTAATTTTGATCCCTAAACTACTTTGTTTGATTTGAGTTCCAACATTTATAAAACTGGTTGCTTTGAGAAAGCATAAATATATTTTAGCCAATTAATAAATGTATTTCAAATTGTTAAAAAATAGGAAAATTTTATTTTTAATATTTTTTCAAAATCATTTAGTTTTAGTATAAATATTTTTATAAATGCTGGTTTTGTATAATGTTGAATTAAATTACCTAACATTTTATTAGCTAGTTCAACAATTTTTTACGCTATAATTACGCAAAATCAAATCTGTCAAATATTTATTTTGATGCTTATTATACGCAATGCGTACCTAAGAAATTACATCGCTGATTGAAGTGGTGGTATGCAAATGCAATTCCGCAATCTCCACTCTATAAAGTTTCTAGTATTATTTTATTGAGGTACATCTATCGTCAGTGATGACATGTGATTCGATGCTGTGCGAGGTTCCTATAAAAAGGATTAACTCAGTTGAATGTAGACACCGTCTTGCATCAGTTCAGATTACTGTCCAAGAGCATACATACATACATACAAGCACTATTAGCCAGTGAACAAAAACAAGATCAAATGGCAACTGCGTACGTCAATTCTTCATTTTCTCACTTCGATCGATTATGATGCGTTTGTTTTCAATTTTTTAGTTTTTATGATTTTATGAAGAAAATATTAAAAATTTAAAATTAAATTTTATAGTCTTCATAATTTTTAATATTTTCTTTCAAAAATTTTAAAAATTAAAATACAGAAAATGAAAATAAAAAACTGAATCGACAGGATAATGTTACTTTTATTTTCGTTCGAATATGTTCCTGTTCTCTAACGAACTCTATGTTTTTGGGCATAGTGGTGTGCAAGAAGCTCGTCCTCCCTCTCTAACTTCCACTTCCGACCCACCTCCTCTTTTTGATGGAACCACAAGGTTGATTTCTCGTTCTACAAGTATCCTTATTTTATAATTTGTGTTTTTGCTTCAATATTCACATATGCCAATGTCCTCATTTTGCATTTTTTTTTTTTTAAGGTTGTACACAAGTTACATTTGCTTCTATGCACAACGTGTATGGATTGCTAGGAACTACATGGTTTCTTTCTGTTCTTTGTATTCTACTGTGTCTAATGATGTATTCACGTGTTTGATGACTTTTTTCTACGAGAGATGATGTATGCATAATATAATAGGACAACAAACTTACATCATAAGTATAGATGGAGAATAAGACAAAATAAAAAAGTAGATTCAACAATATTAATATATTGAAATGAAAAAGAAAAATAATAGTGATATAAGTTTACTGTGTAATTTTATTGTACAACAAATATTTTTCTTTTTCTACCTTGACCTTAATAAGATATAAAAGACCTTAATTAGACAAAAAAAAAAAACTTATGTTGTTTGTTATTTGTTAAGTCCTAAAACTGTACACTTGTTTTGGACAAAATCTCCACTTTGGTCGTGAGAAGAATATTGGAGTATCTTGTATGTTTAGGGTGTTTTTGGTTTCCGCAGAACAGTTTTCGGTTTTTAATATAGTATTTTGATAAGGGGGTTCACTCTTTGTTTTGATCTACTTCTATATTTTATTCTCGTGTCATTGTTCTTTCTTCTGCTGGTTATAGGGGCTACAAGACAAGATCAAACTGGTTCCTATTGACCTTCAGGACAGGCCTACTTGGTACAAAGAGAAAGTCTACCCTAAAAATAAGGTGTGTAACTTGTTGATATAAGATGATAAATTGGTTTGCTAGTTTGCTATATCCAGTCGCTTAACCAATTTAATTCACCCAAATTTTATGTGTATATATACACAGGTGCCATCATTGGAGCACAATGGTAAGGTAGTGGGAGAAAGTCTTGATTTGATCAAATATGTAGATGCCAACTTTGAAGGGCCGTCTCTAGTTCCCAGTGTAAGAACTGCACACTCTTTTCCTTTTGCACATTATGGCCCCTCATTACTTTTTATTATTTAGGGTATGTTGATGGGTGAAAGTGAGAGTTAAAATTACATAAATAAACTTCATGTGTAAAATAACATATAATGCTTATCCATGTAATTTTTAATCCTATTTTTACCCTCTAACCAAGTGTATTAATGAACTAATTATGTTAAGAACACATTTTTCTAGGATCCTGCTAAGAAGGAGTTTGGCGAGCAATTGGTGTCACAAGTTGATCCATTCACCAAAGAATTGTTCACTTCATTGAAAGGGGATGCTATACAACAAGCAAGTAAGAAATATCTTATGTTTATTAGTAGAGGAAAGTGCTTTTCAAATATTATCATGTGGGCCTTAAACTTGGTATAATTTGTATCAGGTCCTGTTTTTGATTCCTTGGAGAATGCTCTTGGTAAATTTGATGATAGCCCATTCTTCCTTGGTGAATTTAGTTGGGTAAGTTGAAATCAATTCAAATAGCCTTTGAAAAAAATTTCCTTCTAATCTGTTACCTCAGGCAGATATTGGTACTACTGTTCATTATGATGGATCTGATGAAAGGAAGCGTCAAAAACTTAGTGACTTGATGCAAAAACAGTATCTGATGTTGTCAACGACTATAGCTTTATTTCATATAATGTGTAAATGCTTGTGATAATCAGGTGGATGTTGCCTATGCTACAATTGTTGAAAAATTCCATGTTGTCTTTGGTGAGGTGTTCAAGCACGACATCACTGAAGGAAGGCCTAAGCTTGCAGCATGGATTGAGGTGCGCTAGAGCCGGTTCTGTGTAAAATTTCCTTTCTGGTTTGTTGAAATGGCACTAGTTTGCATTAATTTATATTCATTTGATTATTGTCACTTCTCATTAATTACAATCACTTGCACTTATTTTAATAATTAGTCATTTGTTTATTTTTAAAATTAAATTAAAAATTGTATTAGAATTTCAATTATTGTCTCACCTTATTTATTATTTTTATTTGTAATATTTCTAAATGTTTTAATTTAAAATTCATTTTAATTTATTTTGAAAGTTATCATGGAAATTTTTAATTCATCTTGGTTCATAATTTGTTCCACATGCTACTTCTTCACTATTGTTGTAGTTCCGAGTCAAATTCATTACCTGTTATTTGTAATCTTAACATTGATTTTTTGTAAAAGTTATGAATGTATATAAAATGATTATAATACAAAATTAAGATAGAGGCTTTTGAGCATCAAATAATTAAAACCACAAACGTAACATGAAGTTGATTTTCTATCTTTATCAATTCTGTTATTCATTTTGGCAACTATTAGTAATGATCTTCTTCTAGTTCATGTCAAAAAACAAAAAATCTTCTTCTAGTTGACTTTGCCATCTTTTAGATTTTATTTAATTTCATTATTCTTGCTACTTTGAAAAATATATAATGATGGCATTCATTTACAGAAAAATAATGTTGTTATCTATGAAAATTGCTCTTAAAGAGCTCATTATGCATTACGTATGTGATTTGTGTGTTTTATTTATATTTTAAAGTGTTATATACTTTATATCTAATTAAATTTGCAAGTTATTTAAATTTTATTTCAGTACACTTTTTAATTCAAGTTAAATATTGTATTTAAGTTAGGAATTTTTGTCATGCTAGAGGTTTATTTATAGTTAGATTTTGTTTAATATTAATTAATATGGTTATTAAATATAAATTAAAATAGTTATTAAATATATTACAAAGATAATTTTTAAATTAAAGGCATGTAGGAATCTTACAAATAAAAATAATAACCAAGGAGTGATAATAGATAGTTCAAGTTCTAATACACAATTTTTAATTTAGTAAAATAAAGAAAAGACTAATTATTAAAATAGCTTAAGAGTATTTTAGAAAAAGTGCAAATAAAAACAATTAATGAGGAGTGGCAATATGCAAATGGGAGTGGCAATTGCCTCTCCTTATATGATTAAGTGATCGGGTTTGGATCCTCTAAAGTGAGTTAGAGGGTAAAGTGAAAAATTTCATCTTTAAAAAATGGTTCCACTTCTATCTTTATTAATCCAATGTTAAAATCTCTTCACTTTACTCTTTGGATCCAAATCCAAAGTGATCAAAATCAATAATGATCAATCTAAACTTGAAGAGGGTGAGCTTTGGCGTGAAGGTTGTTGCATTGGGACCTAAAGATTACAGGTTCTCTGAAAAGTGGGGATAAAACTGAGTACATCTATACTTCCCAAACCCCATCAAGTGAGAGCCTTGTATACTAGGTTGCCCTTTCATTCTTACCATGTGAAAGTTGAGACTGTTTGATTTCCGTTTTCATTTTATGTATTCTTTAATTTTAGAATTTTGTGAAGAAAATAACTACAAAAAATGGAAATAGGAAACAAAATCCTATTATTTTCTGAGTTTATACTATTTCCTTCTTAAAATTCCGAAAGTAGAAAATACTAGAAATGATTTGAGTCTGGCCCTCGATCTCATGCATTTGATAAGCAGCCTGACTAGTTCTACTAACATCTTCTGGCCTAGTGGTTAATTACAAAAGGGATATTCATTTGTGAACTAAACTTTTGCTTTTGCAGGCGTTGAACAAGCTTGATGCTTACACACAAACAAAGCTTGATCCCCAGGAAATAGTTGATCTCTTCAAGAAACGTTTTTTGGTACTATACAATGTTATCCACTTATGAATCT
Source organism: Dalbergia oliveri (assembly GCA_030441495.1). NCBI lineage: Eukaryota > Viridiplantae > Streptophyta > Magnoliopsida > Fabales > Fabaceae > Dalbergia > Dalbergia oliveri. The sequence continues at coordinate 15,657,934 of JAMLFY010000013.1, read as the reverse complement.
CTCACTATATATTGAGTTTGAAGTGTTTTCTGATTGGTTTTCTGAGTGTGTCACATTTCTACTTTTGCAGCCTCAACAGTGAATATTGGATTTCAGCAGGCATCCTCAAAGATGTAGACTGCCATCAATAAAGTGAGATTTGTAATTTTATGGGATGCTTCTTCAGTCAGATATTGGTGTGTTTACCTGCTAGAGAGTTGCAGGATAGTTTGATGTCATAATAATGTTTCATGTACCAGCTTGTTTGTTTGATGTCATAATAATATCTATGTACCAGCAGCTTGTGATTACGAATGAGATGAATTATCCTACTTGAACTATGTTAGTGCATAATATACTTTGTGGCATTTTTTACCATTTAAAAAAAATAATTATTCATAGATTCCTCTTTTATGAGATTTAATTTCCTAAATATCATCCTTTTCGATATATTGGAAAAACGGTTGATATACTCAACAATTGATTTGCATATTGCAAAAAGAACTGATCCGGCCGATAATATGTCACATGCAAAAAGAATTTTCTTTGGTCTTGTGAATTCAAGTGTACGTTTATGTTAGATATATAATCGCTTCATGACACATTCTGCACACCAAAGGTTAACCAAAAAAATAAAATAAAATAAAATTGTCCGTTCAACATTATTTCTTCAAGAAGTCTGAGTGAAGGCAACAAGAAACGAATTGCTCAATCGAATCTTTTACTAGAAATTTTTTCAAAGATCTGTTTATCATGGGAAAGTGTTATCGTCAGGATGATGGTGCTGGCGCTGGTAGAGTATTTCTCTAGCTTAAATTTGAATAAAGACAAAAAGGCTTTGGGACATTCACGGCCTTTATAATAACATTGCAGGGTTCTAAGTTTTAAATTGCTGCTGCAGATGCCATTGTTATGCAATCGTCGCAACATGCATTGCCCCGATGCGGTGTAATTATTTTTTCTTTTGTAACTTAAAATGGAATCTGTTGTGGCCCGATGTTGCCTATTGCGATTGATTCATAGGGTTTGTGACACACCACAATTGTCGCTTGATGTAGTTGTTGTCAGCCATAACCACAATATATATTGCATTGCATTAGGTGATGCGTTTTGCAATCCAAGCCCAATAGTCCATTTAGTATTGCCTTAAAGATGGAATTCCTTATAGCAGAAACGACAAGAATGGTCCTTGCAGTAGATCAAATAATTTGCAAGAGCTTTGTTAAGAAGGACGTTATTTTTATCAGATTATTATATTTTAGATAAATTATATTTTGCCTACTAAATGTTAGGACATGTGTAGTTTATACCCTAAAAAGTTAGGATATCGTTATGTATGTTTTAAAAGTCAAGATATGTGATGTGCGTTTTAAAAGTTAAGTTGTAAACTATATATGATCCAAAGTTCAATAGGTGAAATAGATTTTATCATTTAATATAACTTATTGTTCTAAAGACTATTTACACGCTAAACTCTACACTAGTTCTATTGGATCAAGCCTTTAATTTGCTAGTTATCCATACACAAAATGACAACAAGAAGGGAGATTAAAAAAAAAATTAAACGTTCCGGAAGCACAAATCGGATCTGATGGGATCCACCACAGTGGTGAAGAAAACATGCGCAAATAGCTTGAGGTTGTGGGGCAACAAAGTGAGAAAGCAAAGAAGAAGAAATAGCGTTGGAGAGCACGTGCGTGACGAAGATGAGAAATGAAGTGGCAGTGGTGGCCAGAATCAGAAGCAGGGAATCATGAACTTGAAGAGAAAGTGTTTGTGAGAGAGAAGGAATCTGAGAGTGGAAGAAATTTGAGATTTTTTCTTTTTTGCTGAAGAACTGTTTGATAAAAGAGAAAATAAGAGAAGCAAGAAAATGAGTTCTATGAACTCACATGGCAACAAAAGAATTTAGGGGTTCAAGGTAGATGAAAAGGCTTTTATACCATATTGAAATTCATGGCAACATAGAAATAAAAAGAATTGAGAGAAACTAAAAATGGGAAAATTTTATCGATGAATTAGAAAGGTAATCTATACATGTGATACGAGCCTTTTATAGACTCATAATAGTAACCACCAACTAACTAGTTTCTAACCAAAGATTAGAACCTCTAAATTTCCAAGTATCAATCATATACTCCAACATTAATGTAAAGATGAAGCATACACATCATTAGATAACATGTGCACTCATCCGATTGTCTAATATATACTATGGAGGCATTGAGCACAAATCGATTATCTTCCAACCAATTTATACGAAAACGTTGTGCTCCCGTGTCATTGTGAAGGAAGGGTCGGAAATGGATGGTGAGGTACCTGCAAGCACTCCACCAAGGGTATCAGTCTATGATGATGGGTAATTGCTAGATGGATGCGTACTTGGTTAGCCGTTGAGTACCCCTTTTTATATGAGATTTGCCGCTTGTCACCATTCCCCTTTATTTTGGGGACGTGGTTAGTGGGCTTATGCATGGACTGGGACGTGTGATCGTGGGATAGGAACGAGGCCAATGTCCAGCCGGGCAGTTCCAAGAATACTAGGTACCGGGTAGGGTCCTCTAATCGATCACGGAAGGCGGATTGACCTGGGTTAGTCTCGGTCCTTCCGGCCTTAGTTTCCGGTCTACGCCCTTCATGTTTTGGGCTAGTTCACCACCGTTTCGGGCCCATCATGGCCTTGGCCCAGATAATGCAGCTGCAACAGTGCCCTAACTCGTGTCTGACTATGCCAGGTCGAGTACCGAGTTTAAGCTATTAAGTGTGGGTTCGACGTTTGTAGGGATTGTGACGTTGGATTTTCCTTCGAGGTTCAGATTCATCATGACCCCTCTATTCCTGGCTGCGCCAAACGTCTCCTCGTCATGTCGCTTCGTTCCACTCATCGAACGTCGTGTGCCCTGTGGTGTGCGTCTCGAGTCGCGGTAATAAATGGACCGGTGGCAATTTTACCATTTCGCCCTCAATGGTGATGTTGAAAAGTCACGTTTGCCCCACACATTTCTTCTTCTTCTCCTGCGCCCCTTCCCTTTCTTTATTTTAGTAGCGTTTGGTTTCTTGCCATTTTCTTCACTCTTATACGCTAGGAGGGTATCGGTTTCCGAGGTTCTTCCTCAACCATTGGGAGGTTCGCTTCCTGAGATTCCAAGTGAGTTCCTTTTTTTCCTTTTCTTTCTTAATTTATCGTACTTTTGGTGTTGTATGCCTCTTTTTTGCCTACATTGATGGCTTCTTCCTCTACAGCCATTGTGCTAAGCCTGGTTGAGGGTTGGCACCACCGTGTGCAACTTTAGACCGGGCGGCGCCATCACATTGGGTAGGACGAAATTATTTGATTCCTGTTTTGTTGGGGGGGCCGGGTGGCTTTGGGCGTTCGGCGTGTTTCATCGCCCCTGATGGCATGCTAGGCTCGAGATTCAAGGGGAACCACCTTAGGGTGTCTGCTTTTGTCTTTCTTTTGGGCTTTCCTGGGCTCGCCTTCTCATCTTCAAATTCCATTCTTAGCTGTGGTGGTTTCCCTGAGGTTATGGGAAAACGTAAGGTCAAAGTTCCGAAGTTCTCCGTCCTCCATCATTCCTAGCTGGAGATTATCTTCGTCACTTCTTAGCGAGGCTGGGGACGCCTTCATTAGCGGATAAGAATTATCTCTCCGCCTTCCGTCGTGAAACTCGAATATGCTTGGTTTCGGAAGATGAGCCCAGATACTCCCTTGAGGCGGCTCAGCTCAGAAGAGTCTGGCGCTCGGGGGATGACGACTATGAATACATGTGGATGTATGACATCCTCTTTGAAAAGTTGGGTGTTCGTCTCCCGTTTTCGACTTCCAAATCTCCATCCTCCGCAAAATCAATGTCATTCCCTCTCAGTTGCACCGAAAGTTGGGCTATGATTCGGGGTTTTGAGATAGTGTGCGACTTTCTTAAGATTCCCCCATTTCCTAAAGTTTTTCTTTATTTGTTTGTGTTTACCAAGCCAGCTAATGGTTCCTGATCTCATTTGGGCCGAGTGAACAAGAAAGTTTTTGAAGCCTATGAAGAGTCCTTTCACCATTTTAAGGAGTTCTATTTCAAGGTTAAGGGGGCACCGCATTACCCCCATTTCTTCGTAGGCCGAATGGATGATTCCGGATTCCCCAATTTCTAGACCTTGGCACCTCGATCTCTGAAGATTACCGAGGGCTCACTGTCCTTACTCGAGCGAATCATTGTGGAATTCTTCTTGAGGTCTTGGAGATCGAATCCTATGAGCCTGAAAAGGCTTTTTCATTCAACCCTTGAGGCCGTCAGGGCATATCTTGGTTCAATACTTGTCTTTTCTAGTCCCGTTTTCAATGTTTATGCCGAGCCTCTCTTAACGTTGTCTTTTTCTTTTCCAGGTGATATGGCCTTGCATTCCATGTCAGGGCTCTGCGGTCCCAGGTATTAAAGAGGAATGTGGAGGAGCTAGCTCGAAGCTAGAGTCTGGAGGCCTCGAGTTCCACCTCGTCGATTGAATCTCGTGAGCCTGACGTGAAGAAACAGAAGCTGGAGGTTCATACCTCTCCAAATAAGGGAAGAGTCCTTTAGGTAAAGGATCATCTTCTCCTAAAGTCGAGATATTGGGGTCTAATTCTGAGGTAGGCGGAGGGGAAAGGTGACAATGATTCCCGGAGGACATAAAGAGCTGCTTTATTTTAGAGGATTTTCCCTTCCCTGAGTTTATAGAGGAGAAACTTTACTAAGGAGCAACACGTCATCAGCTCGGAGAGCTCCGCTCTCAAAGTCAACTTCAATGGGGTCAACGCTCTTTGCTCCGCAGTGGCTCTTTTACGCGGTGAGGACCTTGCTTTTGACCTGGAGAAGTCAAGATAGGAGAGGAGGAATTCCGAGCTCGGAGGATGAGAAAGAGCACCTTGAGAATATCAAGGAATCTATGCAAGAATATGTTAATGATAACAAGGAGCTTATTTTCCGGGTTAAGACTGCGAGAAGGAACTAGATGATCTGAAGTTGAAGTTTGTCGTTTCCTAGAATGAGAAGGATTCTGACTTCCTCCTTGGCGGCTTCTTAAAAAGAGTGGCTTCTCTTATCCAGGCAAACTGAGCTTACCTGCGGAGGTATCCAAGCTTAAAGCCAGCGTGGCCAAGACCCTCTCCGACTAGGAAAAGAGTGCCATGAAGATATATGAAAACACTCTTGCTTAGGTGAAGGTGGTTTGTCCGATGCGATTCTCAGAGGTGGGAATGTTCCGAATGGTTGAAGATGGCAAGATAGTATATATGCCTGATGGTGAGGCCGGTCCTGTGACCTTTTGTAATTTTTCCTTTTGTCTTGCTCCGTCTTTGTGAGATCGGGCATTTTGTAATGACTTTATTAAGATAGTGTCAACTTTTTGAGCGAGCTAGAATTAATGACGTGGCTACAGCCTTACTTTTGTATAATTCATACCCGGTAGTATAGTTGATGCATGGTTTTAAGTGTCTTAAAATGGTTACGTGCGGCTATGATTTTGGGTTTGAAATCATCCATGCCTGTTTTCTTTACCTCAGATAATTTTCCATAGGTTTTATGATTTTGGTTTTTAAGATTTGTTCATGTGGTTAAGACCTACAATTTTGGATATCCAGTTAAATCATATTTAATACAAGTCTCCGGGTTATGACCTCTATACAGGTAAAATTGAGCAAATAACTTAGATTCCATTTGTAGAGTGAAACCAGGATGGCTTTTTGTCCAACTCGGACGCATCTCGGTCTGGCCTCGTTAAAATCTCCTCGGAAAACCCAGTGGGGAAAAGCTAGGTAGGAAAAGAGTACAAGACTTCCATGCGATTTATACAATGTGTAGCTAGACATAAAACCTTCTGAGGTTCCTGGCATTCCACGACCTCGAAACTCTTTTCCTTCCATCGTCGTGAGCTTATAAGCCCCTTTTCCTAACACTTCACTGACCCTAAGGACCCTCCCAAGTTAGATGCCAACTTTCCCTGTCCGGGGGAGGTGGACCAATGTAACGGGTTCGAAAACTTGTAACATCCTCCCAAGTATAACATCATGCTTAATCCATGACATCGTACTCAAGAGTTGTTACTTGTTAATTAGGGGACCTTTCTTAATTATCTATAGCAAGAATCAATCAAATCGTGTAGTAACTAACTCGTGGTTCTATCAAAATATATAATAAGGAAACAAAGTATTTATTTAGTACAATTCAAGTACAAAAGGAAGCTCTTCTATGAGCTTTAGTACATATCTGTTCTTTACTATATTTAGATACATGTACATATCTAAGTACAATAGATACGAGTCTCCACAACTAAGTTCAGAATTCCAATTCAGTCTTTCTTGTAGGGCTTCACTTTCTGGAATTAACCTGGGGACGACACGGAAACAAACACATAGGGGTGAGAATTCTAAAATTCTCAGGAGGGCATCCCCAAAACATATAATGAAACTCATGCCATCATTATCGTCCCAAGCCACTTCGGTTTATTAATAAAATTGTGAGCATGCAACATATATCAAAGGTTCATTTTAAAGTTCAAAAGTCATTCTTCCGAAGTGGATTTATTTTAATTACTCCATCACTCGGCATACATATGTCATACTACTCAACATCATAATAATTCATTTTCAACTTTACGTGCCCTCGGTGCCTCGAAGGGACCTTTTCTTGCTCTTTTTGGACTAAAGGGACCTCTCCCATGCCCTTTACATATTCAGGGGACCTTTGCATGCCCTTTTCGAACTAAAGGGGACTTCATTCTTTACTTAGTATGTACATCATCCTCAAGCTCACATTACTATATGCGTTAGCATAGTTTCTGAATGTCATAATGTTTCCAATATATATATCATGTTTCCTTTTTTTACCATCGCAAGCTTAAAGCTTATATATACAATCAATCACAAGTAATTCTCATTCATTTCTCAAAAACCAATCTTTAATGTCACTAGCATGCATTCATGTACATCATACTTGAACCAAAGATCATTTGACTTTTAAATCAAGAGTTTAATTCATTTCTAGTACAAAGACAACATTTGGCAGAATTTAGACTTACGGAGCATGATTTATTTCACAAATTAAACAATCAATTTAAAGGCTATGAAAATTCCTTGAGATACTTCAATATGTCCACAAGGCTCCATAAAAATTTCGGGATAAAAAGATTCTCTAGCTATGATAATAAAATTCAACAATTTTAGTGGTCAGAGACCCCTCATAATCAGTTCAGAATTAGATTCTCACAATTTTTAACCCTAGAAAATGATTGAATCAGTTCAATATAAAAATCATGGGTATACTTCGAGATATTGAAAATATCTTGTAAAAATTTCAAAGGATAATTCAATCATTTTCTATGTTAATAAAATTATAAAAATTCACAGCTTCAGTTCTACTAATCAGGCAGCACAAAAGCCTTCGGTTCTTGATTTTTTTAGAGCATTAGGAGTCACAATCAGAGCTCAAGAAAATTTTTGGAACTAGCCTAGGATGTTAGCTTCAACATATGTTTTTTATAGCTCATGAAAATATCCAAAAATATGCTAGAAAATTCGTGAATAATTACTGCCAGTAGGAAAATCGAAAATCCAGCAGCCTAGAGCAAAACCCCTTTTGACAAAAATGATTTTTAATATCATTCAAACACTCCATCAAAATTCATACATCAATATCAACATAATATCAACCAATATAACAAGAAATTTCGGACCTATCTCAATCAAATCACACCAGAATAAATTTGAAAAAGAAAAGGCAAGAAAACCCTACTTTTAGAGATTTGTGGCTCTTAACTCCAAGGGATGCTCTGTAATGCTTTTGCTTCACTTTAAAGCTTCCCCAACAACACCAAACCCTTCCTTTAACCTCAGATTATGTGCCTTCAAAGTTGAAAAAGTGATGGATTCAAATTCTAACCGGTTAGATTTGTAGGTTATGATGAGTAGAACAAGTTTTGTGAAGGAAGTTTGAAATTTTAGTAAGTGTAGGTTAGGTATTTTGAGGTTTGAATCAAGTTCTAAGCTCTTGAAAGAAAAAAAAAATGGAGGTTGCTACCCTTTTTTTGTTCATGGCCAAGAATGCATCTCAAGGTGATAAGGTTTTATCGTTTTTAATGCTATTATGATATCATGTAGTAAGAATTATCTAATAGGAAATATAATTCTTTAAAAAGAAAATATGATAAATGGCTAGGATTTAATATTGTAAATCAAGATTAAATCTTAGCCTTACATTTAGCATATAAAGGATAGACATTATCTTTTTATAAGATTAAACTATCTTTAAATATTAGAAATCGCACACGGAAATCTCACGAACGGGTAAACACCGTACCCGATTAAATCAATATTACCAAAAATTAAATTCAGGTATAAAATCCTTACTCCTAACTATTTCTAACCTTAACCCTCTCTTTTCTCAATTCGGGCATTTCCTGATCCAGATATAGGTTTCGGGTCTGGTGGGCAGGTCGCCCTACAAGGTTACTATTCACCGGCTAGAAATTTTTTTTTAGATCCGTTGGGCCACCTTCATCATTGCTATACTGTCAGATTTTTGAAATTACAAATAACAAAGCTCAAATTAATTTTTAAATAATTTTCAGGGTGTTAGAACTAGGTCCCCAGCGTTGACTGCCTGGGATTACGCCTTCGTTGTATATCCTAGCAATCCATCTTTTCAGCTCTACTTCCTGGAGGTGTGCCTCTTGCGTATCCCTCGATCAGGTCAAGTTCCTCCTTTCTCTGGGTTTCGTTGCCTTGTTCTGAGTAAGCTAACAATCTGGGGCTTGCTTCCCGATTTCTCTGGTATGACGTCAGTTCCATACACCAGCCTGAATGGGGTTTCTTTTGTGGATGAGTCCGGTGTCGTCTATAGGCACATAGAACGCTACAGAGCTCATCTTCCCAAGCACCTTTAGCCCTCTACAATCTTTTTCTAAGCCCCTGCAATATGATCTTGTTCAGCTTTACTTGCCCATTAGCTTGGGGATGTTCGACAGAGGTGAAATGCTAATGATATGAAGGTCTTCCATCAGCTTTCTAAATTTTCGTTCCGCAAACTAGGTTCCGTTGTCCGTGACCATGGACTTTGGGATACCAAAGGGTTATGATATTTTTCCACATGAATCTTCTCATTGGGTCGCTATTCTGGTGGAGAGGATTCCACCTCGATCCACTTGGTGAAGCAATCTACTACGACAATCAAGTATTTGAGTTGCCCTGGGGAGAGGGGGAATGGTCCGAGAAGGTCAACGCCCCATTTCTCGAATGGCCATGAGGCCGCGCTGTCATTTCTTCGCGGGGCTATGTGGAAATGGGAATGCTCCTAACATTTTTGACATGTCTTTACAAGCTCGCGGCTTCGGGTCAGGGTAGGCCAATAGTATGGCTTTGAAACCTTAGTATAAGTGCTCATCCTCAGAGATGATTCCAGCTATACCTTCGTGAATTTCTCGGAGCACATATTCCGCCTGTTCTTTGTTCAAACATCTCAATGGCTAGACAACCCCTTCTTGTATAGTTGCTCATTTATGATTGTGTAGTACGGAGCCTAGTGAACCACTTTTCGGATTCGTTTGGATCATTGGGTCAGGTTCTGAGCTTAAGATACTCGAGGATCCCTGCGCCCAGTTCGAGGATGTATTTCAACTTCCCTTCTTTATGATCTCGTTGCCTGAGCATTTGGAGTATCAAGCTCTTGTTGTTCCCCCTGGGCTTTGTGCTTGCTAACTTTGATAGAACATCTGCTGGACTTTTTTCTCCCTAGGGATATGCCTTACTCCGACTTTGTTGAAATCACGAGACATGCTTTTTTTCTCCAAGTCCAAGCTTTAGCATGGGGTCTAATGCAGATATCCCCTTCGATTTGTGAAGTGACGATTTGTGAGTCACTGCACACCTCTAGTTCTTTAATGCCCACGTCTTTCGCCAAATTCAACCCAACAATAATTGCCTCGTATTCAACTTGATTGTTAGAGGTGGTAAAGTCAAAGTTAACTGACATTTCAACTCAGACCTCATCATCCCTTTCAAGCATCACTCCTGCCCTCCTGCCTCGGAGGTTTGAGGATCCATCGACATACAGTGTCCAGCTTCCTGGCTCAAGCCGTTCGTCGTCCATAAACTCTTACAAATTTGGCCAGAACTTGCGCCTTGATAGCCGTTCTTGGCTCGAAACGGATGTCGAATTCTGAGAGTTCGATGGACAGGAGATTATTCTACCTGTGAGTCTGGCTTTTGCAAGATTTGGCAGATTGGCTGATCGTCCTTACCAAGATCGAATGGGCCTAGAAATATTGTCTCAACCTCGAGATGTGAGGATGAGGCAAAAAGCAAATTTCTCAATTTTTTGATATTTTATCTTGGATCCTGTAATGCCTTACTCGTGAAATACAGGTTTTTGTTCTCCTCCATTTTCTCGGATCAATGTTGCTCAACGGAGGCATCCCGCGGAGGTAAAGAATGAGGACTTCACTGGGATTGGGCTTTGACAATGTTGGGGGTGTGGCAAGTGTTGTTTGAATTTCTAGAAAGCTTCTTCACACTGCTCAATCCACTGGAAACTTTTGCCCTTTCTAAGCAAGTCAAACAAAGGTAATGATTTCCGCGCTAATAGTCATAGGAACCTCGAGAATGACGCGAGCCTTCCTGTAAGCTTCTGCACCTCTTTTATGCTCGTGGGGCTTTTCATCTCAAGGATGGCCCTGCACTTTTCCAGGTTGGCTTCAATACCCCTGTGGGTAAGCATGAATTGAGGAATTTGCCCGCATTTACCACAAAAGTGCATTTGGAAGGATTTAACCTCATTTGGTGAGATCGGATGCTATGGAATATTTCCAGGTCCGATATGAGGCTTCGGTTTCTTGTGTCTTCACCAACATGTTATCTATATACACATCCATCTTCATTCCCAAGTGCTCTTTAAACACCCTGTTCATTATCCTCTAATAATGGATCCCGCATTCTTCAACCCAACGGCATGACCTTATAACAATGATTGGCCATTGGGGTGATGAAAGCCGTCTTTGTTCATCCTCGGCCTCATAGGGATCTGGTTATAGCCGGAGTAGGCGTTTATGAAGCTTAAGAATCGAAATCCGGACACTGTGACAAGGCTATCAATGCTAGGGAGTGGGTATGGGTCCTTAGGGCAAGCTTGGTTCAAGTTTGTATAATCCACACACATACGGAGTTTTCCGCTAGCTTTCAGAACCAACACCACGTTTGAGAGCCATGTAGGGTAAAAGACTTCGCGGATGAATCCGTCTTTAGGAGATCGGAGACTTGTTCCATGACTACGCGGGCCTTTTCTTCTAATATTCGCCTTCTTTTCTATACCACGGTTTTGAGTCGAGGTAACTGAGAGGTGATGACTCATGAGATCTGAGTTTATTCCTGGCATCTCCCAGGGTCCATGCAAAGAGGTTCACGTTTATCTTCAGGCGAGATCAGCTCCTCTTTTTCAGGGGATAGTAGGTGCTTGTTTATTCTAGTGGTCCTCCGGGTCTACTCTAATTTGTATTTCTTCAAGCTCTCCTTCTGGCTCTAGTCGGTTGTGTGTTTTCTTTTCGCATATCCAACTCTACCATCATCATCCCTGGGTATCCCTCTCTTTTTTCGGTCGAGTTTGGAGGCTGGCATTATAACATTGCCTTGCAACCATTTGATTGCCCAAAACCATAATGACTCCTCCCTTTTCGGAAGGGAACTTCATTACTAAGTGTGGGGTTGACACAACTGCTCCGAGCTTGTTGATTGTGGGGCATCCGATGATGGCATTATAAGCTGATGGGCAGTCCATAACTAGGAATCGACGGGCACGTCTTTGCTTCCTTTTTGTACCTATGGTGATGTGAAGTGTGGCGAACCCTCGGGCTTAGTTGTAGCACCCGAGAATCTAACGAGCTCATCAGGATAAGCTCGAAGGTCGTTTCCCTTAGCCCCAACTTTTCAAAAGCTGGTTTGAATAATAAATCCGGGAGCTCCCTAATCCACTATAATCTGCTTAACTTCTCATTCAGCATTATTCCGAGATGACCATTGGGTCATCGTAACCGGGATGATTCAGGGTTGTCTTTTTCCAGAACACCATGTTAGGAGATGATTTCTTCTCGTGACCCGCCTCCCAGGGTGGAGTCCAGCCTCAAACTTCCTTCAATGCCCTCTTCCTGGCTGATTTAGAAAATCCTCCCCGACAAAGCCCCCAGCAATTGTATATATGGTCTTGGTCGCCCTAGTTCAATTGTGATACACCCTTTTGTCATACTCGCTTCTCCTACTTATGTGCTTACCTTCCTCCTTCCCATCTAGGGACCGTCTTCTTCTTCTTCTCGGGCTTCTTTGAGTTACTACATCCGGGCTAGCTTCCGGCTTTTATCAATTCTTCCACGCATCCGGAGATCTTTGTAATCCTCCGTTTTGTGCCCGAAGCTCCCATGAAAGTCACAGAATTCTAACTTGTCCGTGTTTCCTCTTGGCCTGATAGGTCATGGCCTCTTGAGGCGTTCGTGTTCTGGATTTCCTTGTAAATCTCGCTCAAAGATACATTTAACGAGGTGTAGTCTGTAAATCTACCCCGCGTCCTGGACTCTTTTCTCTGAGGCCTCTCTTCTTTTCGAGGCTGCCTTTCCTTTTCTCCCCTTTCACCTTCTCTTTTGCCAACATCATTTCTTCCATGTTGATGTATTTCTCTACTCTTCGTAGTAGTTCCTCTATGCTTCTGGGTTCCGTTTTTGAAAGCGATTGGGCGAATACTTCCGACCTTAATCCTTGTATGAAGGCCACCAATGCCGTTTGTGGCTCTAGCAAGGCTATTTCCAACGTGGCCTTGTTGAAATAGTCCGCATATTCTCAGAGCTTTTCTTTCGTCCCCTGAATCCCATGAGACTGGTCACGACTTAGGCCTCCTGTGACTAGCTGAAAATTGAGCCAGGAACTTCTGGGCTAAGTCGGTGAACTTCTGGATAGAGCGGGGGAAGTCCATTAAACCACTTCAACGCAGATTTCTCCAATGTAACAAGGAAGGTTTTGCACCTTCCTGGATCCGTTTCATCAGGTACATCTGAGAGCGGAGGATGTCTAGATGGTTCTGGGGTTCGTCATTCCATCGTCCAGTTTGATGTCATTGGGAGGTTTGAATTCGTGGGGAAGTGCGTACCGCATGATTTCCTTAGAGAAAGAGGAGATCATGTCTTCTTCATGCTTTCCATGCTATCCGATTCCATTGCTACACATCCGATTTCTGGTGCTAGCTCTCGGGTTAGAGCCTTCTTCCTTTCTCCAAGCTTCTTCGTCTGCCCCGTATTGTGTTCATCACTATTCCGGGTCTTCTCCTATCATCATTGTGGCGTCTTCAGAAGCGGGGTGTATGGCTGCACCGCTCCCTAGGTCGGGTTGAGTTACACGTATGTTCCGCCTCTTCTATGGTCTTTAGCCTCTCTTCCAGCCTTCTCGCTCTTGCTTGCTCGTACAACGTCGTGTTTCAGCTTCGCATGCTCTTGCTCGCTCTTGGGCGAGGCGGCCATTATTCTCCTTTCCTCTTTGAGTTCATTTTCAAGGGCTTGTACGCGGGCCGAATGCGAAGGAGGTCGACCATCATTTTCTTTGAGGGTAGAGCTTTTCCTCGCGATGCCCTTGAGGCGCGGCTGACATCCTGCTATGGTTGGAACTCTAGTTAGTGTTAGGTGGGGGTGTCGCCACGATGGGGTGCTTCCAACGGGCATTTCGGCCTGTTGGATGATTGACGCATCCACGGTTATATCTAGCCGCGCCCATCTGTGTGGAACGCTGACTCGACGAGGCCGCCCGGTCATCTGAGGGACCTGGAGGCGAAGCATCTTTGGCTTAGGGAGAGGTCTCTCCGTTGTCTTGGTCCTGGCCATGGTCCTTGCAAAAACACGAGAAATAACAACGATTTCCGTCCGGCAGAGCGCCAATGTAACGAAGTAGTATGGAGGGAAGTTACTTGTGGATGATGCGTTATACGAAACACTGTGCTCCTACGTCGTCGTGAAGGAAAGGTCAGAAATGGATATTGGGGTACCTGAAGCACTCCACCAAGGTCTCAGTATAGGATGATGGGTAGTTGCTAAGATGGATGCGTACCTAGTTAGCCGTTGAGTACCCCTTTTTATATGAGATTTGCCACTTGTCACCACTCCCCTTTATTTCGGGGACGTGGTTAGTGGGCTTATGCATGGACTAGGATGTGTGATCGTGGGATAGGAACGAAGCCAATGTCCCAGCCGGCGGTTAGAGAATACTAGGTACCGGGTAAGGTCTTTCAATCGATCACGGAAGACGGAAGGCGATGACCGTGGGTTAGTTCCTGGTCCTTCCGGCCTTAGTTTACCTGCGCCTTCATGTTTTGGGATTGCCACCATTTCGGGCCCATCATGGCCTCGGCCCAGATCGCAGGCCGTAACAGGTGTCAATCGATTTATTCATAAATTGGTGGGTTGAATGCTAGCCAATTTCTCTTCAGTTTTGCAACATATAGGCTGGGTGCCAGATGATCTCCCTATATGTAAAAAATGAGACCAACTAGGAAGTTAATCTCACAAAAGGAGGACTTTTACATAATTATTTCTTATTTTAAAATGAAAAAAAGCCTATATATACTTTGATATCTCGAGTCTTCATCAATGACTTGTTCACATACATCATTATGAATTGGGTTATATATATAGTTCTAGTCCGTGAAGTTACATTTGTGATTCATTTCAATCTTGAATTTTAAAATGATTCAAATTGGTCCTTGATTTTACAAATGTAAGTCATGTTAGTCCCTCAGTCTAGATTTATTAACATTTCATCAGTAAAATGCCTGATATGTGACGTTAAGTGACACCTAGTCATATCATATGTCATCTAATGTGGTATGGAGGCTTAAATGACTCAATTGATGTTTGAAATTATGCAGAATGAGTCATTTTATTGTGAAGTTTACAACAATAATGAATCATTTTGAGTAATTTTAGATACCAAAATGAGTCATTCAATTTCTGTACCATATTCAAATGATACATGATATGCCTAGGTGTCTCTTAAGATTACACATCAATCATTTAACTGATAGAATATTAACGGATCTCGACTAATACACTAACATGACTTACGTTTGTTATTCAATGACCAATTTGATTCATTCTAAATTTCAAGAACTAGAATGAACATTAACTCTTTCATATATAGAATAAGTTGTCTCCATAAATACAATTTATACTAGGGATAGTAAAAAAACCCGCTTAAGCAGGTATCCACAAGGATTATCCACAATGGGACGTAGATGAGGACAAGTTTGATCCCTGAGAATAGGGGCAAAGTCCCCATTTACTAAATGGGATGGGAGTAGGGGGATGAGGTCCCTACCCATGGAGCCCTGCCAAATCTCGATTTATGTGAAATCACTTAGATATCTACTTATATATATATATATATATATATATATAGACATACACACACACACATACATACATACATATGTATAAGATTAATATTTTATTTTGCAAATAGTTTTTTTTTTACCCTTGAAATCATGGATGTAATTTTGATATAGTGAGTAGTGCCAATGTAAAAAAGGTTTTATACAATCATCCAATTATATATAGACATATCAGCAAATATGATTAACTTTCACTCATACAACTTCAAAAGTCATATAAATAAAGAGAGTTAATTGGATAATAGTGGGAAACCTTTTTGTATACATAAAAATTAAACTCTTAAGTCATTGTAGATATGATGAAATGACATCTCAAACTCTTTTCCTACTTCATTGTTAACTCCATTTTCTTCTCAGAATCTCTCTCTCTCTCTTTTTTGGTAAATAACATAAATCACTTTTGAGATTTGACTAAATTGCACTCCTCTTTATTATTACTCAAAAATTGCACTTTACCCTCATTGAATTTAAATAATTTGAGTAAATAACCTTTTTAGTTCTAACATTTTCAATTTGACATCAATTTGATCATAATAAAATTTTTTACATCAATTTAATTATAATGTTTTAATTTTGACATTATTTTAGTCATTTTGTTGGATATCAATTTTGATGGAATAATTAAATTGATGTCTAAATAAAAAAATATTAGGTCTAAATTGATGTCAAAACTAAAAATGTTAAGGAGTAAATTGATATAAAAATTTTTATTAATATCAAAAGTGATATAAAAGTGAAATGTTATGACAACAAAGACTCTTACTCTAACTAATAAAATTTATAGTTTTAATATAATTTTATTTTAATATATAGTGTATGATGAAAAATATAAATATAAAAATTAAATATTTAAATAAATGTATTATATTTTTAAAACCTTTATATTTGACTAAATCAATAAATAGCATAGAAAAGGTAAATAATAAATTACATTTAATGTAAATTATAATTTTGAATAATAAAAATAAAAAATGCTTAAATATGTTTTTGCTCCTGAAAAAATAAGTGAATTTTGATGTGATCCCCAAAATATTGTTTGTTTAGTTTTAGTTTCTACATTTGTAATTGTATAACTGTTTGGTTGTAAAATTGCTTAGTTTTAGAAGCCATAAATATATTTCAGTTAATTAATAAATTCTTATTGGCTTAAATATGTTTATGATCCTTAAGAACTAAGCAATTTTGCTTTTGATATTTGTAAAAAAAAAATGTTTGGCTTTAGTTCAAAAATCTATAAAACTGTGGTTTTAGTTTAAGTCAATTATGATTGTCATGTAAGATTAAATGATCTGACCTTCCATTAGTCAGCTTAGTATTTAACACATAGTTTAATGACATGGACTATAAACAGATAGTTTTACTAATGTTTGAACTAAACCAAACAAAAATTTTTTAGGGACCAAAACCAAAATTCGCTTAATTTTTAGGGAATAAAAGCATATTTAAGACTTATTATTTAAATTAAATACAATTTATTATTTAGTTTACACGCTTCAAAAACATTGTTATATACCTTACTTTTTAATAATTATTTATTAACTTATTCAAATATAAAAGCTAAAATATATAATACTCTATTTTTAAAATATTTTAATTTTTACTTTTATTTTTAATCATATATTATATAAAAAGGGAAATTTATTTTAAAATAATAATTTTCAGTAGTTGATTAAATTTAATTGGGTGGAGTGTAATTAAATTACCTAAACTACCTTTGGGGTTTGACTAAATTGCCTCCACCTCACTTTTATTCAAAAATTGCACTCAACCATATTAAATTATTATTTTGATATAATTTTTTCATATATAGTATATGATGACTATAAAAAATAAAAATATTTAAATATTTTAAAAAATATAGTATTTATTTCTGTTACTCAAATTAAAGAAAGTGTTATATATTTTAAATTTTTATATTTGATTAAATTTGATAAATAATTATTATGTTGTTGTCTATGTTAGAGGTGGAGAGTGGAGGAGTGTCTAATATTTGAGTTGAGATGAACATGCCCAATCTTTTTCATGTCATAATATCTATATTGAAAGGAGATTTTTTTTTTTTTTGTAACGAAGTGGGATCTAAGTTGATGGTAAAAATTTGACAGACAAAAAACTTTTATATTATAAGAGTTTTTTGGTAGAGTTTTATATTATTATTTAATTACATATAAATTTTTTTCAAAGCTATCAATACATGAAACTCTTGAAAAATTACTTAAAAATTAAACTTGGTTAAATATTTGTTTTGATGCTTATGATACACAATGCGTATCTAAGGCTATGATTGAGAGTTTCACAAAGGGTAGAAGGAAATAATCATTAATGGAGTAGAGAAGAAAGGTAAGGAATGGAGTGGAAGGTAAAGGACCTTTATTATTTGGAACTTTATAATTTAAGTGGGTAGAATGGAATGATGTATAAATTTATTTTCCATTTTTACCCTTTATTTTATGGATTGTTTTTTCATATAAGAGATTGAAAGAAATGGTAAAATAGGAAAATTACCCAAAAAAGCCTTCCTTTCCATCGTGTCCCCAATTTGGAGGGTCTCTAAAATCACTGTGGAGGAGGGCTTGAAGACCCTCCTTATCCATGCCACATCCTCACTTCCAAACACCAATCTCCTTGACTCATCCCTGCTTCTCTTGCCCATTCTTTTCTCCATTATCGTCCCAATTAGACCCTAAAATTAACATCACTGATTAAAGTGGTGGTATGCAATTGTGCAATCTCCACTTTATAAAGTTTCTAGTTGGTTTAATTAATCCAAAAATCCTTATAGTTTCACTAAATTTTCAATTAGATCCCTAAAATTTTCAATTAGATCCCTACAATTTTCCCTTCCAAGGCTGTCTCCATCCCCAACAAGCAACGGTGTTCCAAAACGAACCATTTGCACCAATTCTTAAGTTGCTTCCCCTGGATACCATTCTTTTCGTGTGCTTTTGTTCTCCTCCCTCCACGGGCCGTCCTTGGCCTTTACCCTTGAACTCTACGATGGGATTACATGTTGAAGCTCCTAGCTTGGTAATTCCCACATTAGGATGCCCATTGTGTATAGGCCCAAATGTTTTTCTATGGCCCTTAAGGACAACCAAAGCTTCTCCACATATCGAGCCTTGGCCCATTAGATCAAAGACACAAGGCCAGTCTGCATATGTGGAGCTCCCATGTTTGGGCCTGAGCAATTAACTTTAGAAAATGTCTTGCAGAACTCTAACCTTCTGCATTCCAGCTGGGCCTGGCCCATTAGGTTAAAAAATGAGCTCCCATGCCAAAATGTCACTTTAACCCTAACTCCCCCTTGTTCATTTGCAATGCTTTTGATGGAGGGGAATGGAGTTGCCGTTTCTTGCTTCCCCATCTCCAATTGGTTCCCCCCGCGATGGCTCTCCAGTTGCCACACACGAGTCTCGATCAGGAAGTTTCAGTGGTGGGAGTTGGGTTAGCAATATCAAAACCCGAAACCCTCCACTGTTCTGCTCTCTCCTGTCTACTTTTCACTCATGTCGCCTATGAGGTCGCGGCCTCCGTCTCGGCGCGCTTCCGCCATCATACTCGGCTTGGCCTTGGGACCTCAACTTTCCATTGCGGACTCCGCGCCACCAGTCTGGTGGTTCGGCAGCACCAAAGCCTTCCAGCGATTGTGGGCTCTTCTTCCCTCTGTTACCCACCGGAGTCCAACGCATGTCCTCTCCTGCTAAGCCTCTTCTTTCAAAGCCAGTGTCACCACTAGAGCTCCGCCCGCTAATTTGATCACCCCTCTGTGCCTTCCATTTATCATCACCTTGAAATCCATTAGCTGCTTGACATCCTTCAATGGTCCCTCTTCGTTCACAATCTCCCACTCCAATGCTTCCTCAGATTTATGCGTATCATCACCTTCATCATCAACGTCCTTTGGTTCAGCATCCCCATCTTCTTCCTCCACTTCATTTGCATGTTGTGAAAAAATGCGCGAAGTTCAGGAGGCCAATCGTCCATGGAGGATCTCCTCCTTTCCTCCACCACCAATCTTCATCACCCTCCCAAAAAGATAGTCGACGCTGATGCGGTGGATCTTCCTCTTACTAGATTTTGAATTTTCTTCAAATGCTGCTCCATCTCTATCTTCTGCTTCATTTTCTTCTTCGACTCTGACTCCACGCAGCAACTCGCATGGGTTTTGGCACAGTGCTCCCAAGATCAGGACCTCTAATACCATTTGATAGGTACCAAGCCATATGAGTAAATATTATGTGTGTATTGAGAACAAATAGAAAATGTAAAATAACTCAAAGTATTAGAAAGAATCTGAAACTCTCCCAAGTCCAATTCTAATTCCCAGATACCCCTCTCAATATCCCTCCCCTTGCCTATATAGGCTCTGCCCTAACTAATTAGAATATTCTCTCTGTCTAGGTGGTAGAGTTAGTTACAAAACTCCTTTACCCATAGTTTACATACATCAGCAGCCCCCTAGGTAACATGTGTATCCCTGTAGAGACTAATAGCCCTAACATCAAATATTACAAGACTTAACACATTTGCAGTAGGTTTTTCTCATTCCTCTATTTTATGCGCCATTTTCTTGTCAATTTAGCATGGGAATGTTGACACAAGGGTTTCTTCTAGGTTGACTCAATACCTGCAGTTTGTGGCGTAACTCGAGATCCATTTGTAGTCTTTACATCTAATCTTTTTGTGATTCTGAGTAAGTTCTCTGGCCTCTGTTTCACTTGTGATGTAATATTAATACATCTGAATTTGTGGTTCGAACTTCGAAACTGTCTTAGAACTGGGATTTGCATTTCTTCAAAAGTTATATTGTACTTGAAATCTGTAAAGCCTGCTAGTACTTTTCTGGTTGTAAGGGTATTCATCTGTTTGTTTGTTGAACACATTGTAGTAACTTTTTGACAGAGTTTGATGCAAAGAAGTGGTTTTTTTTTTTTTTCATTTTAGCATTTTTCTCTACTGCATTGCCATGTGAGATTGGAGCACGATGAGTTCATTTTTGCGTAATCTCAGATGTGTTTCTGCCCAACAATAGTTGATGCTTTTGGTTACAAATTGATTTTCATATGAATAAGCAGTAATCAAATAACCGTTATTTGTCAAATGTAGGTTTAAGATCGCTTTACCTAGTAATTTCTGAGGGTATGTCAGAGTTGAGTACCTGCAGGTAAATGTTGACTTAGTCTATTTTTATATATCTTGGTTGCTGCATAGTTTTCTGCGGTTTACATGTCTATCCTTTAAAATAGCCATGCATTACTCCTGGGACTTGATCTTCCTTTAATTTGGCTTCCAGCTTATACAGGAGTTTGCTACTTCATTCTTAGTAGTGCTTGAAAATGAACTAATGCTCTTTCTGACAGAATTATGACAGAATCATATCTTTGTGTTGACTGACTGGGAAACAGAAATGTTAGAAAGACTGATTTAAATTATTTTCCTTTGTCACTCGACTCACCCCAATTCAACTTCTGTCTGCTAGTTCACCTTTAAAGGATAAAAGGAAGATAGGCAATTATCATTTCCTCAAAAGGGAAAAAGCTTGGTTTGCATTAAGATCTACTACTCTCATCTTGAGTTTGATATTAGCCGAAAACCTTTGAATATTATGTGCTATATGGAGGAAATGAGAAATGCAGATGCAGAAGACTAAATTGTTTGGTGGACTGCTGTTGTGGGGTTACATTTGGATTGCAGATTCACATCTTATATGAGTTATTGTTTATGTGATTCCTTTTCACAGCAAATTTCTGTTGTCCATTTGACAAGCATCATTGGCATCTCTCAAACAACTTACTGTCAAAAGGTTTTGATACACAGTTTGTATTTGTTGGTTTGAATTATGACCATTAGCAGAAGTTGTATCTACACTATTAATAAAGATGATTCACTTTTGTAACTATTTTTTTATGTCTCCTAATTCTATTTAATTTTACTTTGAAGTTCATGAATTCAAATCTTCCCCATATTTTCTGATTTCTCCTTATCCACTCACTTATTCTTTTGAAAAAAAATAACTACCTCACTTTAAGTAATTTACAAACAACAAATTATTTAGTGAAATTTAATTTATCATTATAAAAATATTTAATTTTATTAATATTTAAAGGATAAAAAATGTGGAAGCTCCGGTCAAGCTGCTAGTGTGAATAAATCCCGAAACCTATTGTGATTGGTTTGTAACGTCTATATGTTTTACATATACATCTAGATTTTATCATGAAGATTGCCCAATGATGTCCTTGGATCTAGTGGTAAATGAGAACATGTTGTAAACCCTTTGTTTTCTTCTTTATATATACTTATGGTAGTGCAATTGCTCCTATACAAATATAATATCTGTGCATAAGCTGCTTCCTAGAATTTCATTTTCTACTTATTCATGATAGTACATGATGAATATTCAATGGTGTGATATCTTAAGATGCCTCTGTTCACTTGTGATTCCATTCTTCGCATTGATTTCCATTTTTTGGTGTTTTAGCCATCTATTGCTGTTATTCTGGGATTTATTGGATGGAAGATGATCTTGGATTATTTTGGTGAGTGTATACAATACATAACTTGTCCATTTACCAATTTATATACTATCCATTCCATTGTTGTACTTGAATTTTCACATCTCCTCATCACTACAGGAATCCATGTATCAACAGAGGCATCTCTTGGTTTTGTAGTCTCAAGTCTTACCATAGGAGTGCTACTAAGCATAGTTATCGAACCAACCTGATCGACTCGGTAAGGCACCGGGTTCCTGGGTCACTGGTTCAACCAATTAAACCGATTCAATTAAATAAATATATAAAATTATAGTTTAAGGCAATTTAATATGTAATATATATATTTAATGATGCATTAATAAACAACAGGCACATGGCCTAGTGGCAGCCATGCTTGTCTAGCGAATTTTGGAGTCTTGTCCTGGTTCGAGTCTTGTGGAAGGCATTTTGGATCAATATTTTGAAAAAGTCTAACCCAGCTAAATATACTATACATATAACTAAACGCATAATATATAACAAAGGCATCAATAGCGTGGTGGTGTTGCGGCGCTTCTCTTCCCCAACGGTCATAGGTTTGAGTCCATGCTTTGATGATTTTTGGGTTGCCAGATTTTTCATGGAGTGTCACGTGTATAGGCTTGGGTGTGTGCGGTTCACCTTTGGTTCAGTTGGTTGGCTCGGCGATTTGGAGGCGGCTCGGCCCAACCTGGGTTTGACCAGGTCCCTCACTGGTTTTTGGTTCAAACCAGTGGTTTTTTAATAACTATGCTACTAAGTTTGGCCAAGAAGTGACTAGCTTAGAGTGAAAATTCAAACTAAGTGTAGGTTGAGCTCAATATTGATTGCATGTATTTACCTAGCAATTGCATCATCCTTATTCCTTCCCCCTCTTCCTTCTATTATCTTGTAAACCTTGAGTTCATGTTCAATGCTAAAGCATAAATTGCCAATTAAAATTAATATTTATTATTAAATACACAATTTAATAATAAATATGGCATAGTCTTATCCATGTAGCTAATCCCACCCAATAGTGAGATAAAGCTTAGCTTCTTGTATTATTAAATATGCAATTTAACTTTAGATTGTCATATGAGT
Organism: Dalbergia oliveri; assembly: GCA_030441495.1. Classification (NCBI taxonomy): domain Eukaryota; kingdom Viridiplantae; phylum Streptophyta; class Magnoliopsida; order Fabales; family Fabaceae; genus Dalbergia; species Dalbergia oliveri. The sequence continues at coordinate 15,634,929 of JAMLFY010000013.1, read as the reverse complement.
ATATAAAAAAGATGGAAAAAAAAAATTATCGGAAGGGTGAAGTTTGGTTCAACATGAAATCCTAATGTTAGATATTCGGGCCTAATAACTGAACTTGAAGAAAATGTAAGGGCCTGTTTGATTTGAGCATTCACTTTTCAGTTTTTTAGTTTTTCAGATTTTGTGAAGAAAATATTAAAAATTTTGAAAATTATAAATTTCAATTTTCAGTTTCATTTCCAGTTTTAGAATTTCCTTCACAAAATTTTAAAAATTAAAAAACTGAAAATGAAAATTAAAACTGATATCAAATTGGCTCTAAATGTTTTCAAGTGACAGTAAAAATTGTCATTATGAAAAGTAAAATATTTCTGATAGAAAAAAAGTAAAATATTCTTCAACAAAAAGGTAAAATATTTATACTCCAATAGAATTTGAACCTACTGTTATTTTTAAGTTCTTATAAGGGTGTATTGCGTCTTCTTGCGTAGGGAAATTTTGCAATGCAAGGCTTAATGTGCAATCAAAATGTTTCAAGTCGAGCTCTTAAATTTTTTAAAAAGAAAGTAACCATCGTAATACAAAAAAAATCACTTTAATTTGGCTTTTTACGGAAAAAATATATATATATATATATACGGATTTCCATTGGTTGTGAGATTATTTACCTATATACACCATTTATGTGTTAATAGTAAAACGACGTACATGTAAACGTATAAAAGATACAAAACGGCTAACTATTAGCCGAATTACATGACGAATCGGCTAGCTGTTGGCCTAATTACACTGACTAAAATCGGCCGCTGTTGGCCGAATTATGTCCCTTCCTCGGCCCATTGTTAGACATTTTAGCGTTCCGCATGCCTATAAAAATGGCTCAAATGAATACCGATGAGAAACATATGTGAGAGGAATTTGTTGGAATTTTATTTTGGTGACTAAGTGGGTGAAGAAAAAAATGGAGGAAGATTTTTTATGTTTGTTCATCATAATTGTGAGATAATTCAAAACTCACAAGATGAAGTTCAATTTTGCTGTTCAAATCCACCACTTATCATTGTCCGTTCATCCATGACGCTTTCTGAGCTTCATGTCAAAATTCTCCACAAGTTGCGTGCAAGAGATAAACAAATAGTTCAAATGATATATCGGCTACCTATGTTGATTAGGCAAGGTGCAGTTCGTTATGAGAGTTACAGTATTGAAAGTGACGATGACTTAAGGATGATATTTGATTGTCACAACCAATTTTCTAAACTTCATGTTATGGAGGTATTCGTAGCTCTAGGGGAGTTGCAGATAAACTCTGATAGTAGCACTCCTGTTCAAGCATTTGATGAACTGCTTTAGCTTAGCCTTCTGGATTATTTTGATGCCAAGTATAGTGGTTAATGAAAATATCAGAGAAGTAAATGAGATAATGTGACAAGTGGGCCAACCTTAAGAGAATTGGCAGTGAGGTTGGTAGAGAGGTTCAACTTGAAGTCCAATTGCCAGGTGTGAGCCTTACAATGATATGGGTTTTGAAGAGGAGTCGAACGAAGGTAAAATGTTATTTGCAATGTTACTTGTAAGTTTTTTTTTGTCTAACTTTTGGGATTTAGTTTTTAGTATTATCTAAATTTTGTTGTTTTAGTGGTTAGTTTTAGTATTCAATGTAGTGGTTAGGGTTTAGGGTTTTTAGTAAATAATTTAAATTCTCGTTCATGCTTTTATTGTATTAATTTTTTTGATGAAGTTTGTGCTTAGTTTATTATTCAGCACAATTGATTATTTACTTTGAATATTATGATATTTTAACTTACTTTAAACTTGTCAGTGCCGCAAGATGATGATGATGATGAGATAATACCTTACCTAGAGTCAATTTAACATAGTCTCTTATGCGATCTGAAAGTCAACGGATTGGCCATTATTCAAGTTTGAATATGGAAGCAACACATGCGGCATTGGATGCAGGTTCAGTGGTGTTGTCAGTTTTGGGGATATTGTGCAATTATCTGAAGAGAACCCTTTGCAGGAAGGGCAAAGTTCCCAAATGAACAGTAGTGCTACTTGAGTTAAAAACTATAGCATCCAAAGGGGAGTTGAGTATAAGGTCCACGAGTCAGATTAAACAAAATATCAAGGAAAATGCAAGCATTATGGGAATGGGTACAATTGGAGCATCTGTGTGACACTCTTCAGAAGAAGGGAGTTTGGGAAGTTTGGAAATAATGGAGAGCACACTTGTTTGGCGAGGGAGTTTCAGTGCAACCCCCACTTGGATGTTGATGTGATAACTTCTTGTATTTTTTTGTTGTTGAAGCTGACTCGACCATTTCTATTAGAGTGTTGCAAGCCTCAGTGCATGAAAAGTATGGATTTACTGTTTTACAGGAGGGCATGGCTGGCAAAATAAAAAGTCATTGCTCAAATTTATGGAGATTGGGAAGAGTATTTGTTAAGCTTTTGAAGTGGTTACTTGGTTTGCAATCATTTATATTTTTAATATATTTTTTAATAAATTAAATAATTTTTAATATATTTTTTTACCATAGACTAAAATCCATAAGCTAAACAAATTTAATTAAATATGCATATTATAAACTAAATTAAATTTATAGACTACAAAAAATTAGTCTACTCCTAAAATTATTTCAAGCAATTAGTTTCATGCACATTATAAACTAAATTAAATTTATAGACTATAAAAAAAATATTATTTCTAAAATTATTTCAAGAAATTATTTCATCCATATTACATAAACTATATTATTTTCACCAACTAGTTTCATGCATATTATATTATAAACTAAACTAAATTTATATACTACAAAAAAAAGTTTATTCCTAAACTAAATTTCAAGTAACTAGTTTCATACATAGTGTATTATAAACTAAACTAAATTTATAGACTACAAAAAAATGGTTTATTCCTAAACTAAATTTCAAGTAACTAGTTTCATACATATTATAAACCAACTTAAATTTACAGACTAAAAAAAATTTGTTTACTCCTATTAGAGTTTTTCAAGTAATTAATTTAAGCAACTACAAAGATTAAATATACTTCAACTACTCAGATCCTACAACTACATAAATGAAAATAAATCAACCACACTATTCAAATAAAAAAAATACAATACACATCCAAAACAAAAAAAAATAGACTTCTTAAATAAATACATTATCCTGTATCAAATAAATAAAATACACTATTAAGCTAAACATAATTACCTGTGCATTTAAATTTGTAGAAATATGTCCACACTGATCCTAACGATATAGATTATTTTGTTCCATGTTCGCACTTTGCACAACAACAACTCTGAAAAATCAAAATTGAAACATAAACGATGAAGTCCACCACGAAAAGGACCTTGCTTTTATAGTGGTCTTGGGGAGCAATTTAAACTGTCACGAAAACATAATTCGGCCAGCTGCTTCACGAAATGCAATTCGACACACGTTGGCTGAATTACATGCTACAAAGCCTGCAACCATTGCGCCATGTTTAGCTGTAGTTTGACTGAATCAATTCAGAGCACTGTTGGCCGTTTTATAGGCCTAAATGCCTGCATCTGCGCCATCTCAGGAGGCTTGGCAAACGGTGCACTTTTGGCCGTATTATGCATGCAGTGAGCAATTCATTTAAGTATTGGCCAAGTTGTTGTTTTAATTCGTTTCACAGTGAAACGAATTGCTATAACTCAAAAATTGGTGTATGTAAGTAATTAATCTTAACGATGAAGATTAGGAAATATTCTTTTTTTGGGTAAAAACGCCCTTTAATTTCTTTCACGTTTAAACATTTATTAAATTACAGTAATTTGAAACATTTTTTAATTTATTTTGATGTAAAAAAATAAAAATGTGAAAAATGCATAAATAACAATTAGTAATTTAAAATATTGAGAAACATGTCATCCTAAATGATTAAATAACAAGTGCATTATATTGGGTTGCAAATAACATTTCTCTTGTATCAACTATAACACCTTGTACACATATCGCTATCCCTCCAAAAATGAGGGCACCCATTCGTGTGATGTGGGCACCCACAAAAACTTTCATCTACCACTCAAAGTCTTAGTCCTTTCCTTATCCTCTAGATGCAGAATTCCAAAGCCAATCTGTAACATCTCATGATATTTTATGGATTGACAAGTCCACAAATCAACATAAGTCTTCTTAGCGTGCTTTGTCCTCACTCACACACTCCTTGGGAAAATTTCCCATGAGGTTACTCATCCCAAAATTTCTCCAAGTCAAGCACGTTAACCGTAGAGTTTTTTAGTGATGGGCTACCGAAAAAATATGCATCTTGTTAGTATATGTAGTACCAATCAATTTATATAAGTAATCCAGTCTAGTGTGTAATCAGGGGCGTGTGACACGATACTCCGTCACAACTATTAATAAGGAACGGGGGATCGAAGTAGTAGAAAAAGAAATATTTGATGAGGCTCGTAATATTCGCCATATATCATTGTTACTCATCTTGATAAATTTCAGATATTAGAGTACATATGCTTAAGTAGAAATAATTTTTTTAATAAAAATATATATTATTCTCTGATTTTTTTTTTGTTAACATATTATAATTTTTTAATAGGAACATATTATAATTGTTTTATTCAATCAAATATCTATTTTTAATAACCTTTGAGTTTAATTAATATATGGTCAATGAAAAAAATATGTTTTCATTCAAAAATATGTTGTAGCATTATTTCTAGAGTTTGATTGAAAATATGTGTATATATTGTCAAACTCTCAAATAATGTGGCAATATATTGTGAATTTAATTTTGATTTATTAAAGTAGTTTTATTGATCAATCATGTGAGTGATATATGCATTAATTCTAATAGAACCTGAACATACGGTTATTTTTAATCTTTAAGGGTTTTTAGCATGGGGAATTTTAACAACGCATTGTAATCTTCAATGTACAATCAAAATGAAATCATAAAACTTAACAAAGTTGGTAGCTAGTTAGATTTCTTAAGCATCTAGTTAAGGATTCGTAGTTGATGAATGAATAGCTCCAAAAGAGATGAATCACCCTCCCTCATTCATGTTTGTTTTCATTTTTGACCTAAGGATAGTTCCATGTAGGATGCCTTGCCACAACTTATGAAACTAATTGCATAAGCAGTGGACTAACTCATTGTATTGTCATCTTGGGTCTGAAGGAGCATTGCTCAAGGATGCATCTAATATCGATGCGTTCTTGAACAATAAGCCCTTTCAAATGCAAAAGAGAATGATGTTCATTCTGTTTTCTTTCCACTTGTCAAGCCAAAATCTTAGTTATTCCAATACATGAGCTATACCCCATATGAAACACATTGACAATGGCCTATTCAACCTTTCATACGAATACTAAAACACAACTAAACTGTAACCTTGTACTTCATATTAACTTTGTTAGGTGATATCGAGATCTAGATCAGAGATAGGTACACCCCAAGTGTAATAAACACTTTATGGATGTGAGCGGAAGCGCACCAAATTGAAGAGATGAAAAATGAAGCACTATGAATAGTAATTCGGGTGGGACCCACGTGTCACTATTCATGTGAATAGTACCACACAGTAAAGCTGTTGATATTGCTCCAGTGGGACCCACGTCACTATTATAAATAGTACTATAGTGGGACCCGCTTCACTCCAACAAGATAGATCAAGAGAACTGCACACCAATATTTTAACGTGGAAAACCCTCTGATTATCTGAGGAAAAACCACGGGCCAAACTCCGACAAATATCCACTATATTTAAAGAGTAATTACAATATAGTGTATCTCAGTGAGACTCTCTTCTACTACAATTTGTAGTATTACAAAGATCTAGAGATATACCAAAACCCCAGTGTATACTCACACTACACTCTTGAAATTTTCTTACATACACTCTCTATTTTTCTCTCACTACAAGAAGCTTACTCTACTTCTTCTTCTACTAGTGCTAAAACTTCTCAAGCTGGATGCTTTCTCCGTTGAAAGCCTCGGCTATTTATAGAGTTTTTGAGGTTACTGCATGTTACTATGCACATGCACAGTAACTTCTCGTGACTTCTGCTTCGTGGAGGATCACATGTGGAGTTCCTGTGCATTGACTTACATAGTAACTCTCGTGATTTCGGTGGAATTACTATGCAAGTTACTATGCATGCATAGTAACTTTGAAAAATCAAAGCCATGCCTGACAATTCTCCACCTTGGCTTGTATTTTTCAACGCCTTCAACCTGCAAATATTAACCAAGTCCAAGCAATGCTTAAACTTGTCAATCGGCAATGGTTTTGTCATCATGTCTCTGGGTTCAGCTGTGGCTATCTTCGCTGCAGCACCTTTGTTAATACTTTCTGACAAAATGAAGTCCAACATCAATATGCTTAGTCCTTTTATGATAGACTGGGTTTTTAGCCAAATGAATGGCACTTTGACTATCACAATGTACAACTGGTACATTTTGATTCAACCCAAAACTATCCAAAAGACCGTGCACCCAAATGCTTTCTTTTAAGCCTCAGTCAACGCCATATACTCAGCTTCAGGATTGACAATGCCACTGTAGATTACAATGTCGCCTTCCAGCTAATAGTACATCCAAAGACTGTAAAGATATAGCCTCAATGACCTCCTTTTATCCAAGTCACCTGCATAATCAGAATCTACATATCCCACAACTCCACGATTCTTCTGACCTTCAAACACCAAACAGACATCGGTAGAACCTCTCAAGTACCGCATGATCCATTTCACAGCTTCCAAGTGTGCCTTTCAGGTTTGCTCATAAATTTGCTTACCACACTCACTGCATGTGAAAGATCTGGTCTAGTGCACACCATAGCATACATGAGACCCCAACTGCACTAGAGTAAGGTATACGAGACATATGCTCCACCTCTTCCTCAGTTTCGGACATTCCTTTGAAGATAACTTAAAATGTGCAGCCAATGGAGTGCCAACTGGTTTGGCCTGATGCATATTGAAGCGTTGTAGCACTTTCATAATGTAGTTTTGTTGTGTTAAGCACAACCTGCCACAATACCGCTCCCTGTGAATCTCCATTCCAAGAATTTTCCTTGCCTCACCTAAGTCTTTCATCTCGAACTCTTTTCCAACTGAGTTTTCAACATACTAATTTCAGCCTTATTGCGAGCTGCAATTAGTATATCATCTACATACAACAACAGATAAATCGCGAACCATCTGGAAGCTCTTTAGAGTAGATGCAATTATCATATTGGCTTCTACTATATCCAGGACCAATCATAAATGCATCAAACCTTTTGTACCATTGCCTCGGGGATTGCTTTAAGCCGTATAATGACTTCTTCAATAGGCAAACATAGTTCTCCTTACAGAAACTACAAACCCTCTGGTTGACTCATGTAGTCTGTCCTCTAGCTCACCATGTAAGAACGCGTCTTCACATCAAGCTGTTCCAGCTCCAAGTCAAACGTACTCACAATAGCTAATAGGATCCGAATAGAGCTATGCTTCACCAGGAGAATACTTCATGGAAGTCAACACCCTTCTTCTGAGTATAACCCTTTGCTACCAGTCTCGCCTTGAACCTTGGAGGCTCAATGCCAGGAATTCCTTCTTTCTTTTTGTAGACCCATTTACAGCCAACTACTCTTTTCCCTTTGGAAGTTGTACCAGCTTCCATGTCTAATTTTTGAAGAGATTCAATCTCCTCATTCATTGCTATCAACCATGATTCGACTCTTTACTCTCTCCTGCATCACGGTAGGTACATGGTTCATCTCCAACTACACCATCCGCCATAGCCAATGCAAAGGCTATAGGATCTGCATCTAATGAGTCGAGTGCACGGGCGAATCAGATACCTTTTTGGTTTCTGAATTTCTCATATTTCTCTCAGTAGCAATCCTGTATGGCTCTGCTGGTTTGTTCACGTCTCCTCATAATCAGGTTTATCTTGTTGTTCTACTTCAGGTTGAGCAATACCTGAAGTACTCAGCTGATTCATTACATCATTTTCTTGCTTCACCTTCCCAGTCAATCTCTAGCTCCACCTGCTTCTTAGCACCATGATTTGTCTCTGCCTCATCTAGGTTAGATTCCTTCTTCTGATTTAGCATTGTCGCCTCGTCAAAAGTGACATCTCTCCTGACAATGATTTTTGGTGAAATTGCCTTCTCTGGACACCAAGTTCTGTAGCCTTTCACCCCTCGTGCATACCCTAGAAATATACACCTTCTTGCCCTCGCCTTAAGTTTACCATCACTCACATGGGCATATGCAGGACAACCAAATATCTTCAAATCAGAATAGTTTAGGTCGAGGACCATACCTCTTGTGGAATCTTCAGATCAATAGCAGTTGATGGAGATCTGTTTACCAGGTATACAGCTGTATTGACCGCCTCAGCCCAAAAAGATTTGGGAAGTGCAGCATTGATTCGCATGCATCTTGCACGCTCCAGAAGTGTTCTGTTCATCGTTCTGCAACTCCATTTTGCTGTGGTGTTCCTGGTCCAGTATGGTGCCTCACTATACCAGCATTTCTAGAACTCTGCAAATTCTTTACTGCAAACTCTCGCCATTGTCCGTTCTCAGTCTCTTGACTGACCGCCAGGTTTGCTTCTCGACCATGGCCTTCCATTGCTTGAATTTGTCGAACACCTCTTCTTTTTCTTCAAGAAATAAATCCAGACTTTCCTGGAATAATCATCTATTAGAGTAAGAAAATAACGAGCTCCACCTAAAGAGTTAACAGCTGGACCCAAACATCTGAGTGGACATACTCCAGTATTCCCTTGCTGTTGTGTTTACCAGAACCAAACTTCACTCGTTTATGCTTTCCAAATACACAGTTTCACAGAAACCAAGTTTGCAATTCTTTAGGCCTTTCAGCAAGCCTCTCCCAGCAAGTATGGTCATTCCTTTCTCACTCATATGACCAAGCCGCATGTGCCACAATCGTGTAGCATCATCATTTCTTTCAGAGGATAGAATAGCAAGTTCCATCGATGTGCCTCCCAATAGATAGATTTCGCACTGAGCTTTCCTTTCAATACCACCATTGAGCCTTTGATTACCTTCAAGAAACCACCCTCTCCAATGAACTTGTACCCCCAATTATCTAGGGCACTCAACGAGATCAGGTTTCTACCCAGCTTTGGTACATGCCATGCTTGAAACGTCCTTTTAGTACCATCATCCAAATTTACTTGCACATCTCCTTCACCAGCAATTGGAATAATTCTATTATCTCCCAATCTAACTTTTCCCTCCCGCTTTTTATAGGATGAGAAAAAGTTTCGATTAGGTGTCATGTGAAAAGATGCACCAGAATCAGGATCCATTGGTTTCCAGGATCACCTGTGAATACTGTCAAGGCCGTACCAGTTCAGCATCACTATCATTCAGAACTTTCAATTGTTATGTTGGCAGAATTTCCTAATTTCTCCTTTCTTTCTGGGCAATTTCTTTTGATATGTCCCGTCTGTGACAATGAAAGCATTTTATAGACTTATGCTTTCTGGACTTTGATCTTCTCTTGCTTTTGCTTTCTGATCCTCTTTCTTGACTACGTCCTCTCGTCACGAACAACCCATCTACAAGACCTTCAACATGGTTGGATACTAACTTCTAATGCTCCTTTATCATCAGTGATTCTTTGACATTTTTACTGAATATGGATCTACCATAAAGTATGGTATCACAAAAATTATCATAAGACGAAGGTAGTGAAGTCAACAAGATCATAGCTTGATCAACATCTTCTACTTTAATTCCAGCTGCTCCAACATCAGAGATCATTCTGTTGAAGTCGTCTATATGCTCTTGCATTGATTTTCCTCCTGAATATTTGAACGTGTACAGTCGCTTCCTCTGATAAAGCTTGTTGGACAATGTCTTTACGGAATATTTTCCTTCCAAAGCCTTCCATAGTGAATCAACGGTTTCTTCTTCCATGACTTCTCAGAACATTGTCCAAGACTCAACTGTATTGTACTCAGTGCTTTGGCCATCATCTCCTCCTTCTTGTCATCAGGTAATGACTCGGCAATTTTTCTTTGCCCTCCAACGCCTTTGCAACACCTTGCTGATTTAGCAATGCCTGAACTTCAGCTTCCATAGCCTGAAGTCGTTGACCCGTCAAACTTCTCTACTTCAAATTTTGGCACTGACATCTTCGATCTAACACCAAGTGGCTCTTCAAGCACCAAGGAGAAATTCTTTGATGTGAAGATCAGACTAGCTAACCACAGAGCATACTAAGAATAAATCCCACGGTACCAAAGCTTTGATACCACTTGTTAGGTGATATCGGATCTAGATTAGAGATAGGTACACCCAAGTGTAATAAACACTTTATGGATGTGAGCGGAAGCGCACCCAAATTGAAGAGATGAAAATGAAGCACTGTGAATAGTAATTCAAGTGGGACCCATGTGTCACTATTTATGTGAATAGTACCACAGGTAAACCTGTTGATATTGCTCAAGTGGGACCCACGTCACTATTATAAATAGTACTATACAGTGGGACCCTTCACTCCAACAAGATAGATCAGAGAACTGCACACCAATATTTAACGTGGAAAACCCTGATTATCTTGAGGGAAAAACCACGGCCAAACTCCGACAAATATCCACTATATTTAAAGAGTAATTACAATATAGTGTATCCCCAAGACTCTCTTCTACTACAATTTGTAGTATTCCAGAGATCTAGAGAATATACCCAAAACCCAGGTATACTCACACTACACTCTTGAAATTTTCTTACATACACTCTATTTTCTCTCACTACAAGAAGCTTACTCTACTTCTTCTCCTACTAGTGTTAGAAACGCTTCTAGCTAATGCTTCTCCGTTGAAAGCCTCGACTATTATAGAGTTTTGAGGTTCCTGTGCATGTACTATGCACATGCATAACTTCTCGTGACTTCGGCTTTTGGTGGAGGATCACGGAGTTCCTGTGCATGCAGGTGACTTACATAGTAACTCTCGTGATTTCGGTGGAATTACTATGCAGTTACTATGCATGCATAGTAACTTTGAAAAATCAAAGCCATGCCTGACAAACTTTGCCTTTCCAATTTTCTATGGCAGGTAATAAAATTAAAGCTGTGACAAGTTGGCTGCATCTTCCTCAGATGTTAGTTCCAAGTTTGTCCGAGGAAGCGGAAGATGAGTAGGATAATGGTTCCAACGCACAACTCTGGTTCTGCCACCACTTCTCTTCGGAGAATGCTGATTTTATCTCAACAGGAAACCTAGTCTACTGCCAACAATGTGTACAACCCCGTGATTAGTGTCAACACGTATTATTATACTTTCCAATCCAATCTGCCATTCAATTATCCACAGCATGTCTTCAATTATATGCTGTTTGTGATACTGAGTGCAGTTTTGCCAGTAACTTCAAGTATACTAGCTGCAGGTTTTGCCACCAGTCCTGTAATTCCTAAAGCAACTCCTGCAATTAAGAAATAAGAATCAGAAAAGCAGTTAGCTGCCAGTAGAAAATAATATTACATCGAAAAATTGTCACCCACGGTAACTGTATCAGAAACACAGAAAAATAAGTTTAAACCCCAATTCGTCAAGAATTACATAAAGGACAAATGTAAGAAAGAATGAAAATATTAATTATGTACCAAAAAAAATGTTAATTGTTATGATTTCAATGATCTAGGCACTCATTTATACATCACATTTCTAGCTCACATAAAGGAAAAAGTAAAACCAACAGCAGTTTGCTGTATAAACGAACATTTTTACATTGTAAATCACTTGAAGTGGTTGGCGGTTGTAATGCCTAACTAGAATCTCCTGACTGGGTTCTCAATGGCCGAATGATGTTCAATAATTAAATTCTTCAAATAAATTTGTGCTCCCTCAACATCAGCAAGAGCCATAAGAGCTCTCTGTAATTATTCATAATCACTTGTCAAAATTTGAATGCTTTATAAGTGAGGAGACTTTTTTAACAAGAAATAAAAGAGGAAATTTATTATGAAGTGAGAATCTGAAGGAGGGTTGGGAATCTGCCTAAATAACTTGAGGTGAGATTCTCGCTAGTTTGAACAAATGAGGAGTCCTTCAGCGACACCCCGCCATAGCAATATGAAGTTTGCATGATTCCACGCTGCAGCCCCGAACAATATGACCCCTTGTTCTATCTCAACACGGAAATCTGCCATCCTGCAAGCATAAAGCATAATATGATTAGACTTAAAAGTAATAAACAGCAAGAAACACCAGAAACATAAACCGTAAAGAAGCAACAAACTTAGAAAACAGAAACCTCAATTTTATGTATTCAAACGAAATGAAATGTCTTTCATCCTCCACTTGGACATTTACAGGCTGAACACGGGAATAGAAGAGAGAACTGCTGTAACAATTCATTTGATTTAATTTTTACATTCTTGCTCTTGCATCACCGTCCCTAGATTTCACGTTGTCAACAGGGTAGGACCTGTATCCACTATCCAACGACAACATAACTGGATATGGAGTGGAGCACAACTGGTTGTCAATTTGTAAGAATGTTATCTGCAATGGAGGATTTTGACAGTCCAAACTTTGTCGTGGGTCCAATCTGTGTATCCTTAATACAACCAAAAGCAATTCCTAAAGAACTAAAAGCATGATTATCAGAGGTTGAATTGATAGAAGATATCATAAAATGAAAGTTGGCTGTTTGCGTACCTGTGAGTATGAATTAATAAAGATATCCTAACATATGGGATAAAAATTGATATTTTCTCCTTGTATACTCCGAAGGCTTAACTTATTTGTGATCATATATCCTTTTAAGTTCTGTCTGCATTATGTGGGACACTTGATTTCTTCACATATTTTAAAGATTTAAAATATGATAATTTGAATCAAGAATACTAAGGACCTGCAGGTTTAAAACATTTTCATTGAGATGAGAGGAAGGGCTGCGAATTCTGAGCTAAGAAGGAACATGATATATTCAGGTCTCCCGATACATTTTAAGAGGGAACTTTATGGCATTCAAGTTGTGTCCTAGTGAAATGAGCATTGATATCATAACAGCTCGGGTAATTTCCCCTGCAATACAATATAATAGTTATTTATATAATAATATCATCTAGGTATTTATAGTTCATTCTTTCCCTCCAATTTCTTGCAGCATTAATTTGATTTTCCCTCTTAGATATGATTTCTTCCTTCTTTTTACGAAAGGCTTTTGTTCTAAACCTTTAGTTCGATGTAAAACTAAGAAAACGCTACATCTCAGACTATATATTAGGCTTTATGGCTCGTATACAGGATATTCTTTTAGTTTCAAAATAGGCAACTGCGTTTTATTGTAAAGTAGCCTAACATTTTCCATCGAAAAAAAGTAGCCTAACATTATCATAGTCTCGGGTTCACGCTAAACCCTACGTGGCAACATATCAACCATTCAAAATATAATTTGAATTTATAAATATATAAATATGATAAAAGCATTGAGATTGTATCACATGTGAGATTCACCATAAACTTGAGCTTATATTAACATTTTTCTTGACAATATTGGAAATGCTTATTAATCAAAACAATAAAAGATAGTTCTGGTTGTGTAGTTGGTTGAATAATAGATCTATCGTGCAATGTTTGATAGCTATGGTAACTGAAGTTGAATCTATTGTCATATATGACAAAACTACAAGAACAATGGGGATGTTAGTTGATAGTAAGTCTACTCCATTTTCTAGATTTATGTTAGTTTTATGGAATCAGATCTGGTGTAAAAAACTGTTGTCAGTTTCAATTTATGTAAGCTAGCATAAGGATGCAATACCGACATATCATAGGAGTCATAGGACACAGATGCGAGCAAGACTTGCAGGAAAAATAAATATTTGTATAATGACTTAATTAACTTAAAGAAATACCAGAACTTACAAGGTATCTTCGATATTTTCTATATTTTAACGTCTGGATAATATGACTTCAGAAATGACATGGCCACCCATTTAAATGTCATATGATGATTATCTTATATAAATATAGTTAATCAGAGAACTCACCATACTAAAGAAAACGAGTAGATGTAACAATTCTCGTGCTCGAACACAATAATGTAGAAACTGAACTAAAAATGAATTGAAAGCTCGAAAAACAATTTAGAGAAACACAAATATGCAACTCCACAAGTCTGATAGTAAAGTTCAAAACATAAAATTAAATCAAGAAACAACACTGCAGCTAGTGTTCATGGCTGACATTGTTCCATTGATTGATGAGTTGAGAACCATGCTGCAGTAGTTATGAAAGGCAGGCTCAGTAAATGGACTGACAAGAAAGAGAAACGACTTAGGAATGCAAAGAGGGTAGAGAGGTCCATACCTTGAGGGAAATAACAAAATTGGTTACCACACTCTTGCCACTATCTATTGGGTCATTTGGGCCCATTGTACTCATTAAAGTAGGACATTCAACCGATGAGGGAGTTGAATGGCATTAAGTTATGAAAACTAGTGCACAGAAAATTTAATCCAAGACATAATACATAATCATGAAAGGTACATATATAGAAATACATCAGAGTGGTTTGAAATCAACATTTTAGCAACTAGTACTGCTAGCTAAATTGTTTGATTTGGAAGGAAAGTTGATTTTTACATCAGCAAGAGATCAGTAATAAGCATATACTTCCATGATGTTCAAAGCCAAAGGATAATCCAACTCATATTCTCGTATAGAAGCATTCTCGTATGTATTGTTTTGTTTGAATTTGCAGGGACAAGAAGTCGGATACCTTTCTAAACAAAGAAGAAGAAGTTTATGACGATTTTATTCCACTAACATAAAATAAAAATACTAAATCATGGATGGAAGTCACCAACTAGATTGTAGTTTGTACCACATATCATCAAGAAAATGAAAATAGGCATACCTCCATGATCTATATATGACCAAAGGAGCAACCACTCCCCAAAACCCCACAATAAATCCAAAAGCCATGCTCACAAAAAACCAATTCACACCATGCTTGTTGTTCCCTATGTCATTATGATCAGCATCAGGAACTTTCCATCCAAACTGCAGTTAACCAGCAACGGTGGACCACATAAATCGTTTCCTATAAAACTGGATGCTTCAAAGCTTTGCAGTTGAGTGCCTGTTGGGATTTCACCCTTCAAATGATTATAAGACAAGTCTAGCTTTTCCAGAAAGCTCAAGTTTGTTATGGATGAAGGGATATCCCCTTTAAGTTGATTCCTCGAGAAATCAATGGATTCAAGAAACCTCATATTGCCAATGCTTTGAGGAATGTGGCCACTTAACTGATTTTTGGACAAGTTCAAAAAAATTAGCCCAGATAGGTTTGTGATTTCTCTTGGTATCTCTCCTGACAACTTATTGTCTGAAAGATCAATGCTTTTCACCAGGCCAAGATTGTTGCTATACTGAATTCCTATTCCTTTCACCCATACAAACACACTAACAATAGGTCCATCTATGATGTTTATGGATGAATATTCTACACTGCTTGTATTTATCACCATGGCACTCAAGTGGTTGAAACACTTTGGTATATTGCCAGACAGACGATTGTGTGCTAGGTCCAAATCTTGAAGGAACTTCATATCACATATTTCATTGGGAATGTTACCCGAAAGCTTGTTGGATCTTAGGCGAAGAATTTTCAAATTTACGAGCCTTTCTCCAACCTGTGCTGGAATAACTCCAGTAAAGTTGTTTTCCCCAAGATCCAAAGAAATCAGCTTGCTAGTAGTGTTCTTGAAAATGAAAGGAAATTCCCCGAAGAGCATGTTGTTATTAATGTGCAAAGACTGTAACTCAGCCAAAGAACCCATGGACGAGGGCAAGTTCCCAATAAAATAGTTGCTTTGTAAGTGTAAACCCACCAGATATGACCACAATTTCCAACAATCAGGTATATCTCCTGATAAATTATTTGACGCAAGATTGAGAAATTTTAAGTATTTTGGCTTGTCATGTTTTTGGCAAAGGAAGTCAGTCATGGACCCAGAGAATGAATTGTTTGAAAGATCTAACCACTCCAGACCAACAGGCAAATAAGGTATTTTTCCATATAAGCGGTTTGAACTAAGATCAACAAATCTGATATTCTCTAACGTATTTGGGAGCTTATCGTGGATTTGATTATGAGAGAAGTCTAAATAATCAACATAAGTAAATGTTTTCCAAAACCAAGTGGGGATGGAATCTGAAATCCCTGTGTTGGACATACCCAAATATCTAAGATCCTTTTGAGAATGAATCCATGATGGAAAGCTTGGACCTACTTGCCACGAGCTCATGTCCAAAAAAACAAGTTGAAAACTTGGTTGCCAGTTGGGGTCCACTTTTAAAGTGAGATTGTTACTTGATGCAAGCAAGTACTTTAAATAAGTAATTGCAAGGTCATCTTCTTGGACAACTCCTTGAAATAGATTGTCATGAATGAAAAGATGTGAGAGTTTAGGGATTGATTGAAGAGTTTTAAACGGATTCCCACTGAGTTGATTTTGAGACAAATAAAGCTCTATTAATGACGCAAGTTTTCCAAATGACGGAGGAAGTTCACCGCTGATTGAGTTGTTGGACAAATCAAGTATGACAAGATTATTGAATATCACAATTTGATCTGTGAAAGAGCCTGTGATTTGAGAACTAGAAGCTTCAAAGATTTTGAGTCCGTGTGAAACACATGGAGTGAGAATTTCTAAGATTTCAGAAATTTGTTGGTTGCATTTGAGACTTGAAAAAGATCTCTTTCAAGTTGCAAAGATTTCTCAAAGAGTTTGGAATCTTTCCTTTTAGTTGATTATATGATAAATAGAGGCAGGATAAAGAAGTCAAATTTCCAAGAGAGGATGGAATTACTCCCTCAAGTTGATTACCCCACAAGTCAAGGTTAACTAGAGATTTCAAATTTCCCAAAGAGGATGGAATCACTCCCTCAAGTTGATTATCCGACAAGCCAAGGTTAACTAGAGATTTCAAATTTCCCAAAGAGGATGGAATCACTCCCTCAAGGTAATTGTTTGACAAATCGAGGCTAACAAGGGAAGTGGAATTTCCCACAAGATAAGAAATATTCCCACCCAAGGTGTTGTATTCTAGGTTCAAAAACTTGAGATGATGAAGACCATATAACCAATCCGGTATAGACAAGAATGAATTCACAGACAAATCAAGATTTTGAAGCATAGTGAGGTTTTGAATACCATCAGGAATTGGACCACTAATACTAGAGGAGGAGGAGGAGGAGTAGTAAATTGAACCCAATCGAAGAGAAACAAGTTTGCTCAATCCAAAGATCCATTTGGGGGCAACAGAAATGGAAAGAGAGAGCAGAGATGAAAAATTAAGTGTGGGTGGTTGATTATAATGACCAAGAGTACATCCTAGCAAGTGTAACTCCACCAAAGAAGGGAGAGCTTGCATAGTTTGTAGCCAGTCAAATGATCTAGACAGGTTTACCCATCTCAAATCAACATATTGAAGGCTAGAGAGACTTGAAAACCAATTAATATTTTCAGCAACAAGCCCATCGTAATCACTTTGAAGCTCAAGATGGAGCAACTTTGTAAGGTTCCCAATCTGATATGGAATGGTTCCATTGGCAGCAAATGACAGGTCAAGATAGAGCAAATTGGAGAGATTCCCAATCTGGTGAGGAATCTTCCCATCAAAACTAGCACCAGAGAGGTTAAGGTAAGTTAAGGTGGTGATTTCACAAAGGAAAGTAGGAATTTGCATACCTCCAAAATAATTGCCGCTCAAGTCCAAGTAATTCAAATGCTTCAATTCAACCAAAGAATGATTTATCTCACCACCAAACATCAACCTCTCATAAGCATCATATGCTTCTTCATATTCGTCATCGGAATAGAAATCATCTTCATTAGGTGGTGAAGTGTTGAGGTGAAGCTGAAGAACGTGGGGAGTGAGATGACTGCAAACAACGCCATCCCAGTGGCAGCAGTTGGGATTGGACGCATTCCAAGAGGAGAGCCTGTTTGAAGGATCCTTGAGATGATGCTTCAACCTCACAAGTGCTTCACGCTCACTCGGAATGCACTCAATCTCATTCTTATTCTCAGGGGATGATGATGATGATGATGATGATGATCCTGTCATATTAACGCAAACGCCAAAATCACAACACGTTAGTAAGGTAATTAGGCAGCAAAGCAGAAGAACAAAGGAACGCATAAAGATGCGAGTGCAGGCATCCATGTCCGCAACAATAATTAATTATTAATACGAAACAAGTTGTACTGTGAGTGTTTGTTGTGTTTCTGCCTTACTCTGCTTTCCGTTATTTATATTGGCGCCATACCGCATTCATGAAAGGTAGTAGCTGTTGCCCTTTTTTCCCTTCATTTTCCAAACGCTCCACCACGATATTTATTTATTTTTATATTTTTTTCAGTCATTGTATTTATTTATTTATTCGCGCCATACTCATACATTGTCTTCTACACATTCATCAAAAAGTAATAATTGTTCCATAAGCATCTTTTCAACTTCGTGTCTTGCTTGTGTATTAGCTCTATTTTCATTTTCATTTTCATTTTCATTTTTAATTTCATATTTTATTCGCAAGATTCTAGTAATAAAAAATAATATCATATTTCGAAATTAAAACTAAAAAATTTTAAAATTGAAAATAGAAACCAAAATCACCCTAACATTTCCCATCAAAGCCTCATAATGCACCTTGCACTTTGTCTATTTGTTTCTTGCTTACTACTTTGACAAGTCTCTAAAACTTCATCCAGAGGTAGAACACATTTATAGGATATGTGTAACACCTAATAATTAACCAATACACCTAGGTTGTATTTGATTAATTACTAGACTTTACTCTTTGCTTGTTCTTTCATCATACTTTGAAAATACTTAGTGAAATTACGAGCCATTTTTTTTAAAAAATATAATTGAAAACGTGAGTCGCACATAACGTGAACAATAATCGAAATAAAGCGAATAACGTGTAGATATAGCATGAAAAACACATCATATTGGCTCCATCATATAACATCTATAATTACATAACACATAGATAGTTTGCCTACCAACAGAATAAGATTAGGTGTAGGCAATCTAACAAAACAAATAATATATGGATGGAAGGACATCCATTAATGGCACCTAGTAATAACACTCCAAGGATAGGGATAGATATTTGAAATATACGAGTGAAACTAGGATCAAGTTCAGCTAGGTGAAACCCTCAATGTGATTCACGAACGCTTCCTTCGTTTCTTGAAGACGAGATGGAAAGAAAAATAGAGGGAGTGAGAAACTTATAAAAGAATCTCAGTAGGGTACTCACCTTATGATGCATTGTGTCATCATCATCGTCCCCAGGAACCTCGGGTTATTATGAAATAGTGAGCATCCTGAGATTGATTTATTAAGTTCGAAAATATACTTTACCGAGGTTTGTCGGTTTTAATCATGCGTCTTATAATGTATCATAAACTTAGCATGTCATGTTTATAATAAACTTTTCCTTTCATTAACACATCATATTCCTCATCTTCATATCATAATAACATGCGTATAAGAACATCATATTTCTCATCATCATCTCATAAAATGCTATGTACAGAAGAACATCATACCATAATAGCTATACACAAGACATGGTGCACATATTTCATTCCTTTAGTGTCCTAGGTGACTTAAAATCTTGTTATCATCATCATTATTTTCCTTGGGGCCACCCTATACTCCACCCTTTTGGGAATAATCTAGGTTATGAGCTTATACCTTGCTAGTCGTCACCGCACATACTTATCCCTTTTGATAAGTAAAAATTTCATCTCTATCATTTTGAGAGAACGGACTAGGGGGCAAGAATCACCTTTTCAGCACCTATAGTTTGACGGGTCCAAAGGATCATTTTCTCATATATTTTAAGTCACATTTAAGTCTTTGTATGTTATATCATAATACAATTCTCAATTCATAATCATTTATAACATTTTCTCGTTTATAGTCTTATTTTGGAATAATATATATACCAACTGTAATCATGCATCCGGGAGATTCCAGGAAGAGAGGTGGGTCACAAATGGACACGCTTAAATACCAATTTTTCCTAACCAGAACCTTTCCAAATTACACTTTTATAATATAGTTTCTTCCAGCAACAAGGGTAAATTTTTAAATAACAAAGAATATTTCATTATTTCATGCATAAGCATTCTTATTGTTTGCAATAGTAACTATAACATGCAAGCCCGGAATCATTCAATGATATCAAATACTTAATAAGCATCAAATCACTTCATAGACTTATCATTTCAAATTTCAAAGAACTATCATCATAAATTCTTCCAAAAGTCTTAAACATCTGAAACGTTAAAATCGGGTAACCTCAATTATCACACTAATTAATCATGCATCTAAAGGATTCATTATCATCATTACCATTAATTATAAGCCTTAAGAACATTATTAAACTATATGGGACAACATAGGCAGCAAGTTATATTTAAGGCTTCACGTGTGCTAGAAGTTGCATTTTTAACCCTTTCTCATTACCGGCTTTCCTTATGGTGCTAAAATCAATTAGTAAACCAATTATGAATCATTCTCCCTTATATAAACACAATAGTACTTGGTTCTTAGGGCTGCTAAAGGTTCTGACAGAACGCACAAATTTTATTCTCTAGAGTTCTAGAAATCTTGCTTTTACGGTTTTTCTAGGAAGCTAGTTTTATTTCTAACATGCATAGAATCGTTCTCTTAGCAATAAATCATAATCATCACAACTTTGAACATATTAAACCATCATCATACAGTAGTACTAAACTAGATAGGTAGCCGAATCATGAACCTCATATAATTGCATAAAACCACATTTCAAGTATACATAAAGTACTAGTTTCCCGTATAATTTTTGCAAAGCTTCAAAACTCCTTTAGTAACTAATTCTTTTTGTTAAACTTTAAAGAAATTATAAGACTTTAAGCCTCCGCAACCATGAGGCCGATTTATACATTAAAAGAATGTTCATGATTAGAATTTTCTCTTAAGATAAAAGGAGCAAGTTTTGAGCTTTAGAGATTTAGTGATAGCTAGAATTATAAACATGCTATGCAACCCATTTTAATCTTGTCTTTATTAGGTGATAACTTGGAAATATAAACATGATGCAAGAAACGGAGGCGGTAGTCCACACTGGACCAGTGGAGGGAAAGAGAATCTTAAGAAACTGAAGGCGGTCCGCATAGGATAGAGGGAGAAGAGAATTCTTATTAAGCTCCAAACTCAAGACTTCTTAAAGAATGAATTCTTTGACTCCAATAATCTCAAGAAAGCTTTAGAGTTTTTATTATCATGGTTCCAACTTTGCTTGTGATACTTGGGCAAGTCTTTGAGCTCTAGGATCTTTAAGTAATGACATAAAAAGAAACATGTCATGCATTGATTCTTTTAGCCATTATAAAATAAAGTGATAACATAAAATAAATATGAGATGCAACTTCTTTATTATCTTTAGAGATTAAGTGACAACATGAAATGCAAACTTGGAAATTTAAACATGAGTATGCAAGTCCATTTATTCATTCTTGAAATTTTAGTGATGACATAGAAAGTAAACATGATTATGCAAGGCATAAACTTAAACATGGATGCAAGTTCATTTGATTTCTTTATTAGAACTCTTTCAAGACTTTATAGAAATACAAATTCAATCCAATATATATATCTTAGCAGACAAAGTGAGAAATATCTTTCAAGTTCTAAACTCAAGATCATAAAAACATCATAAAAATATTATTCTTTAAAGTTTTGCATCAAGTGGAACTTTCAAGCTTTAGAAGCCTAACTTGTGATGGATTCACAACCCACCCTCAAGGTCCTCATCATCAAGCCATCATCTTAGTCCCACCTAGGCCATATGGCCGAATTGTTCAAAGAAAAAGGAAAAGAAAACCAAATGGAAAAACTAGAGAAAATCCATGAAATCATCATTTTGAACCAAGAATAACACTTAGCAAAGCATAGAAATAAACTTAAAAACAACTCCCTATCTAATTTGATTTGAAGGAAAGGAATAGGACTTGGTTTCCTTGAGTGAAATGAAAGAAAATCTCTTTGAGAAATGGGAGAAGAATTTCGGCCAAGAAGGAGGATGAAAGAAAGTTTTTGGTGCTCCTAAAACTAGAATTTGTGTAAGTTATGAGCAAGGCTTCCAAGGCTCCTCAAGTAAGCATATTTATAGAGGAATTCAAGCTCATGTATGACAAGAGGAGGAGGCATAATTTTCGGATTTTTCATGGGGAACAAAGGGAGGAAAATCATTTCTTGTTTAAGGCATGTTTTATGCCATGTTTTAGGGAATTTTTTGGCATTTTGTTTTAGTGCATTATCTTGCAATAATTCTAATGATTATGGCTGAATTATTTCATGCATTACAGCCTCATGGAAGAGGGTTTTGTGTGTTCCATGTATTATTTAGGTATAGGCAAGGTATTCATGCAATTTAGAGAATTTACGGTTAAGAGCTTAGGTGAATTAGTAAGCAATTTGAGTGTTTTAAAGCAATTTTAGGTTCTAATCAATTTAAATAAATAATTTTAACTCTAGATTAATAATTAGAATTTAATAAGCTTTAATTTGAGCCTAGCATTGCTTAGGTTTGTTAGACGAATCAAAAATCTCAAAATTTGTAAAATTGCACAAAGAGGGGCAAAACGGTCATTTTATTTAAAAATTGCCCGAGACCACCCGAGCTTAACCAATGGTTAATCATGGCTTAAAAACACCTTTTAAAACATCTTAGTGAGGTTCGTCTCAGTCGGCACACAATCGGATTAAAGGGAGGGCGCTTTGGTCATTTCGCGTAAAGCTCAAAATTATTATTCTTCTCCTCTATTAACACACATAACACAAACAATCCCTTATTATTATCAAAACATCCACTTGAGGACGGGTGGGGCCCACGATCCTCATTTTCTAAGTAAAATAACCTCGGGGCATTTTGGTCATTTTACACGTACAGAAATTCGGTTTCAATACTTGACGAATTGCTCCTAACTTCTCTTCTAACGTTATATTCCTTTATTAAGGATTGTTTGGTCTCAAATTTTATATAATATTTACCTACGATAATTGGTAATTCCTAATGACAGTAAAAATTACAGTAAAAATTGAGGCGTTACAATATGTGTTCATAAAAAAATTATATATTAATCTTATGCTTGTTTTGGACTCCTTGAATAAATATAAGTGACAAAAAACGTTTTTATTTAACGTATCATTTACATGTGTCTCTTCGAAATTTGGCTTAATTAGTTTTTATTAAAATGTTTCATTTACATTTTAACAACACTTTTTTAATCAACTAATATATTAAAAAATCTTACACGCATAATATATTTAAGTTAAATTACAAATATTGTTATAGCTTGACCAAAAAAAAATATTGTTATAATTTTTTTTCTTTGGCTTAGAAAGTTCTTCTTACAACAAATTATTTTAAGAATAATCTTCTAAATAAAGAACAATTAATACGTAAATGTTTATCGAAGTAAAAATATGTTTAAAGATTTAAATTTTTAATGTTACAAGTAAAACTCATCTAAATGATAACAGCATCAAACTATATATCCTTATAACTATACTCTACACAAGTCATATTTACGCATTTATTCCGTCCAATTTGTATATTATTATGCTTTTAACCTTTTAATTTCACTGGATGCTCACGCAAATTCTCTTTCGTTCTTTCGTGACATACGAGTAATAGGTTGTCTTGTTACATATCATCATGTTCATATTATCGATTCTTAAGCACAGAACTTGTTGAATTTCTACACTATTTGAAATCGATTATTTATTGTAGTCTCTTCAGTAGTTTTTAGAATATTCTTTCACTAAAACTAGATCCCATCTCTCTCTTTTTTTTTATCTATCTAGTTTACTAACTTCCATTACGTTTTATTTTTTAGTCTTTGTTACAAATTGTTTGATTTTTTTTTTTTAAACTTTTACTCATATCTAAATGCTAATGTTTCTAGTGAATAATTAGTCATTTCCCTCCTCATTTAAAATTGAAAGGTTCAGGATATTTATTAGAAATTTGAAGTTCAGTAAGTAAAATTTTCAAGATTCAATACTCTTTTTTCGGTCTTAATCCTTTTGATGCTTCAATTAGTTAATAGTAATATATCTTTTAGTTAGTAATCGTTTTTCACTTAATTATTAATCTGTTTTCAAGAAGGATATGTACTTGACAAAAAACAAATAAATAAAAAAATAGTCTGATTACCCGTTCCTTACTCACAAGTCATCCATCCTAAAGTCATGCACTTTTTGTACGTCGTCCATGATGGAAGGAACACACTGACAATGAAGGGAAACCAAACACAAAAATGATATATGAATGTAAGTCTGATTTTGAAATTCCACGATACCACTTTCTTGAAAACTTTTTTGGGCCCCATCAGTATTTGTTTTCTTTTCATTTCATGTTTTCCTTTAAACCAAACCGATGAAGACTCACCAATTTCTCTCTTTCCTCTTCTCTTTTTCTGTGTAGAACTAAACCATGTGTCGGAAGATTGGAGATGGAATTCCTTGAAGTCTTCATTCTTATCTCTTGGACATGGAATTCCAAAGCCAAGCCCCAAGTAATATGCTGGAAGATTGGAGATTTATGGAAGAAACAAATTGTCTTGACAAGTAGTAGGAAATGAGGCATTTGGTGGAGCTCATAATCTTCTTCGACATGCATATTATTGCTACTCATCTTGATAAATTTCATTAAGATATTAGAGTATTATATGCTCAGTGAATAATTTTTTTAAGGAAATGTACATTAGTCTCTGAAGTTTATGGTTGACATATTATAATTTTGGTTTAATTATACCGTAGATCCTTATAGTTTCACTCAATTTTTAATTAGGTTCCTATAGTTTAAAAGTTTCTAAGTAGATCCCTATAGTGTATAAGATTTTTATTATTCCTATTATTATAAAAAATAGAATATTTTTTGGAATATAGAATATTCTAATTCCATCTCTCTCTCATATAATGGAGGAACCTGATTAAAAATTTTTAGACACTATAGAAACTTAATTTAAAATTGAGTGAAACTATTGGGACCTGAAGAATAATTTAAAATTCAAAAATATATCTTATGCCTAAACATACCATCAAGGTCATAGGATATTCTTTAATAAAATAAGAGTAAACCCTTAATTTGGTCCTCCATGAAAATAACATTGAATAAATTAATCTCTCAAAAAAATTGGCCCATTTTAATTAGAATAGGATAAATTAATCCTTAACAATTTATAAAAACAAGTCAAGTATTATGTGATAAAAATATATATATAAATAGGAAAAAAAAAGCCAGGTTTTGAAAATTAAAGGATTAAAGGATCAACTGTTAATTCAGAACTGCCTACTTTAGAGTTATGCCTAAAAACCACCCATTCAAAAACCAGATAAAAGGAATAAAACCAGTTAGAAGGCCAAACAGCCTGGCCCAACCAACGATTAGACAATTTTTTTTTATATAAAAAATATGCAAAATGGCATCATTTTGGGTTTACCCTAAAATCTCATTTTTCCTAATTCTTTTCCTTTTCTGATATGCAAAGTAGTAACTTGAGAGATTTGATCTATATGAATAATATTTATTTTGATTAAAGGATGAATTATGTTATGTTCTATGAGTTTTGTTGATGCCTAATTTAATTTTTAATTATTTTATGACATATTTTATTTTGAATTGTTATATATTTATATAAATACAGATTTAATTATATACCAGTTATATTAGTTGGACCCAATTAAAATGGTTGAACCTCTAAATCTTTGCCCTGATCAATTAAATATCCAATGCAAATTTCAGAATTTTGCAAATAAGTCCTTTAAGATGTTGAAAAAGAACTTATTTGCTCTATATTTTTGTTTTTGAGGGACCAAAAAGATTTTTTTCTTGAGAAATTAATTTGTCCAATATTATTTTTATGTAGGATTAAATTAGGGATTTACTCTAATATTTCAGTTATGAATTAGTATTATAAGACTACAACTCAGGATCCAAATTCAATTTCTATTGCCAAACATCCAGTTCTCCAAACAATCTTCGATAAAATCTCAAAAAGGTTATTAATTTGTTTGATTAGAAAAAAAAAACTATAAAAATTCAAAACTCTTATTCCCAAACATACCACAAAGGTCTCAGGACTTTTAATAAAATCTCATCACAATGTTGGTTTATTTGTCTGATAGTATTGAATAATTTAAAAATTCGAAATTCTTATAATTCTCAAACACACACCATAAAAGTCTCTTGGGTTATTCTTCAATGAAATCTCACATTGTTTATTAATTTATGATAACATATCATAAAGGACATTCTTTAATAAAATTTCACAAAGGTTATACACGAATTAGTATTATAATCGAACAACTCATAATAAAAAAATTCCTGTCGCCAAACATACCATAAAGTTCTCCAAACATTCTATAATAAATGCTCACAAAGGTTATTAATTACTTTGATAAAAAAAAAATCATAACCCTTATTCCCTAACAAACCACAAAATTCTCAGAACATTTTTTGATAAAACCTCAAAGTTTATTAATTAATACGATAATAGAACAACTCAAAAATCCAAAACTCTTATTACTCCCATACAAATCTCGGACCATTCTTTAGCAATTCTCATAAAGTTTATTAATTATATTGTAACAAAAAAAAAAACCTCAAAAATCCAATACTCATTCCCAAACATAATATAAAGGTCTTCAGATATATATTCTTTAATAAAATCTTACAAAGTTTATTGATTAGTAGTATGAGACTATATATAACGACTCAAAAATCCTCATAACTCTTATTCCCAAACATGCCACAAAGGTCTTAGGATTCTCTTTAATAATTAATTTCTCACATGTTTAACATGTAATAATTGAAAAATCTAAAATTCTAATTATATTCGCAAACATTTCTTAAAAGTCCCATGCTATATATTCTTTAATATATGTTATTCATTAAGTAGTTAGTATGATAATTGAACAACCTATTTATTCGGCATTTATTCCCCTAAACCATATAACAAAGAGTCACCACTACCAAATGATATAATATCCAATTATTCTTTAGGTCTCTATAGTTTCACTCAATTTTAAATTAAGTTCCTATAGTGTGTAAGAATTTTCAAAGGTCCTATTATGTGAAAAGAGAGATGGAAATAGAATATTTCATAATCCAATAAAATATTCCATATTTCAAAGAATATTATGTTTTTTTATAACAGGGATTAAAAAATCTCATACACTATAAGGATCTAATTAGAAACTTTAAACTATAGGAATCTAATTAAAAATTGAGTGAAACTATAAGGACCTCGTATAATTAAACCTATAATTTTTTTAATAGGAACATATTAAAACTTTTGAATTCAATCAAATATTTATTTTTAATAACTTTTGAGTTTAACTATATATATATATATATATATATATATATATATATATATATATATATATATATATATATATATATATATATATATATATATGGCCGGTGGAAAACATACATTTTCGTTTAAAAATATGTTGTATCTCTATTCCAGAGTATGAATAAAATATGTTTATATAATGTCAAACTCTTAAATAATGTGACAATATATTATGAATTTAATTTTGATTTACTATCGACATACAATTTCTTAATTAAAACTATCATTTAATTAAGTATTATTGTTTGTGAAACTCTGGAAGTACTAAGTGAAGACCCAACAACTTATATTGATAATTGTATTAATAGTATAAAATACTTCTTTTGAATATAATCTGTTATTTTAGAGTTTTTCGCACTTTAAATTACGTGTTCATTTAAAAATCAATAAAATATCTGTTTAAAAAAAACCAATAAAATAGTTATTTATTCTTAACTTTATCTTTGATTACATTAATTATATTTTTAATAGCACGAATGAAAAATTCAAATAGTTACAATTTTAATATAAGATAGTTTTATAAAATAAACTTATTTTTTATTCTTAAAGTAGTTTATTAATTTTTGTAAAATTTTAAATAACAAAAATATTAAAATAGGTAGGATAATTAATATCATTTTCTTCAAGGTTTGACACTTTGACTAAATTTCAAATGTTATTTTCTATGAAACAATATTTATTTTAAACATAATATAAAAACTAAGGAGCCTCACACAAAATCTAAACATATCATTTGCGGAAATGTCAAATATCTCTTAAGTCTTAATCCTTATCCCTTGGACACGGACCATTCACATCAGGAATTCCAAAGCCAAGCCCCAGTTAATAAGTTGGAAGATTGGAGATTCATGGAAGAAACGTAGCCTTGACAATTAGCAGGAAATGAGGCATATGATGCTACTCATATTCTTCGTCATTCATCGCTCATGATAAATTTCAGATCAAAGAGTAAAATATGCTCAAATAGTGAATAATTTCTTTAAGAAAAGGTACATTATTAGTCTCTATAATTTTTTGTTAATGTATTATCCTTTTTTTAATAGGATCATATTCTCTCTCTATTTTTTTAATAAAATCAAATATTTATTTTTTTTAATAACTTTTAATTGATACATATGATCAATGAAAAAAAATACATTTTCATTGAAAAATATGTTGTAACACTATTTCTAGATTTTGATTAAAAATAATGTGACTAAATTACAAATTTAGTTTTGATTTACTATCGGTATAAAAGAATTTTAAACTATTATTAAATTATGAATTCTTATTCAACTTAATTAGTCCGACCTATTGTGGCCCAACCCAATTCATAAAATCACACCATGGTCCAAAGTGACTACGTCGCTCAATCATGTGAGTGATATATGTATATACGTACTTCTAGTAGATTTCTTTTTTCTTTTATGGGGGAATCCAGTAAAATTTGGATCTATTGTGTATAAAACGTTTTCTAGCGTGGGGAAAATTTTGTAACGCAATACAAGGTTTAATGTACAATCAAATTGTTGCAAGCCGAGCTGCTTAAATTTTTCAACGAGAAAGTAATCATCCTAATGCACAAAAGTCACTTGATTTCTTTCACGTTTAAACATTTATTAAATTGCTATTGTTTACATTTGAGTTTTTTTGTTAACAAAAATAGAAAATGTGAAGAATAAAATGCATACATAACGATTAATAATTTAAAATATTAAGAAATGTATATCAAAAAAAATAACGCATGCAATATATTGGAATGCAAATAACATTTCTCCTATATTAACTATCACACATTGTACACCCATCACAACCCCTCCAAAAATGAGGGAAGAAAAAAATGAAAATAAACACCGTTTTAATAACAGGGAGTAAAGAAACAAAGTAGTCACAGTTCTGCACAAACTATTGGAAATATGTACATCCCGGAACAAATGGGGAACGGGAAGTAAACAAAAATACAATGCGCAAGCATAATTACAAAATAGATAATTTGAATCAAGAATACTAAGGACCTGCAAGGTTTAAACATTTTCAATGAGATGAGAGGACGGGCTGCGAATTCTGAACTAAGAGGGAATTGAACTTGACGTATTCAGGTCTCCCGATACATTTTAAGAGGGAACTTTATGGTATTCAAGTTGAGTCCTAGTGAAAAGAGCATTGGTATCATAAAAGCTCGGGCAATATAATACCGTCATCTAGTTATTTATAGTTCATTCTTTCCCCTGCAATTTCTTGCAGCATTCTTGATTTTCTCTCATAAATATGACTTTCTTTCTTCTTTTTGTGATAGGCTTTTATTCTAAACCTTCAGTTCAATGTAAAACTTCAAGGTATGATTGTGAGTTTGAATTTTGGAGGATAAGAGAGGGAAGGGGAGAACTTGTAGTGTAAAATCATATTATAAGTTCTCCCATTCTCTTTCTTCCTCTCTAAAACCTAAACTCACAAACATATCCTTAGACAACTACATTTCAGTGTGAGTGTTAAGTAGCTCTTCCATTTCCAGCCTAATACTGTTTATATATAAACTTGGAAGTGCTCATTAATCAAAACAATAAAAGATAGTTCTAGTTATGTAGTTAGTTTGAATAACAGTTCTATCTTTCAATATTGGATGGCCATGGTAACTGAAGTTAATTTGAATCTATTGTCAGATATGGTAAACTACAAGAACAAAGGAGATGTTAGTTGATAGATAGTAAGTCTATTCCATATTTTACAGTTTGTTAGATTTATGGAATTAGATCTGGCATAAAAAATCATAGTAAGTTTTAATTTATGTTATATATCCAGCATACGGATATAATACCCGCTTATCATAGAACACAGATGCGAACATGAAATGTAGGAGACATAACTATTTATGATAGCTTAATGAACTTAAAGAAATACCTGAACTTGGCAAGATATCTTCGATAAATTTTATATTTTAACATTTGGATAATATGACTTCAGAAAATGACATCATGGCCACCCATTAAATGTCATATGTTGATCAATTGATTATCTTGCATGAGTACAGTTAATCATAGCATGCACCATACTAAAGAAAACTTGTAGATGTAACAATCCTAATGCTCAAATAAAATAATATGGAAACTGAATCGAAACTGGACTGAAAACTCAGCAACCACTTAAGAGAAATAGTAATATGCAACTCCACAAGTCTGATAATAAAGTTCAAAACATAAAATTAAATCAAGAAACAACACTGTGCTAGTGTTCATGGTTGATAATGTTCCATTGATTAATGAGAACCATCCTGCAGTAGGATGAAAGGCAGGCTCAGTAAATGGACTGCTAAGAAAGAAAGGACTTGGGAATGCAAAGAGGGTAGAGAGGTCCATGCCTTGAGGGAAATAGCAAAATTGGTTACCATACACTTCCCGCTATCTATGGGGTCATTTGGACACATTATTGTACTCATTAAAGTAGGACACTCAACCGATGAGGGAGTTGGATGGCGATAAGCTATGGAAAGTAGTGCACAGAAAATTTAATCCAAAACATAATACATAATCATGAAAAGTACATATATACAAATATGAGAGAGTGGTTTTAGCAACTAGTACTTCTAGCCAAATAGTTAGACTTGGAAGGAAAGTTGATGTTCACAGCAGCAAGAGATCAGTAATAAGAATATACTTCCATGTTGTTCAAAGCCAGAGGAAAATCCAACTCATTCTCGTATAGAACCATTTTAGTACTTTATTATCACAGAATTGTCCTACCAAGAAAAAAGCTTAGTAAGAGTTTCAAAAGTTTACTATGAAACACTAACAAGAACAATAACTAATATAACGATATTGTTTTGTTTGAATTTGCTGGGATAACAACATGAATTGGATACACTTCTAAACAAAGAAGAACAAGTTTAAGATGATTTTATTCCACTAACGTAAAATAAAGTTACTACATCACGAATGGAAGTCACCACCTAGATTGCAGTTTGTACCACATATCATCAAGGAAACGAAAATAGGCATATCTCCATGATCTATATATGAACAATGGGGCAACCACTCCCCAAAACCCCACAATGAATCCAAAGGCCATACTTACAAAAAACCAATTCACTCCATGCCCATCACTATCTTTCTCATGGTGATCAGCATCAAGACCTTCCTCATCCAAACTGCAATTGACCAGCAAGGGTGGACCACATAAATCATTTCCTATAAAATTGGAGGCTTCAAAGCTTTGCAGTTGAGTGCCTGTTGGGATTTCACCCTTCAAATGATTATAAGATAGGTCTAGCTTGCCCAGAAAGCTCAAGTTTGTTATAGATGAAGGGATTTCCCCTGACAGTTGATTCCTCGAGAAATCTATGGATTCCAAGGACCCCATATTGCCAGTACTCTGAGGAATGTGGTCACTTAATTGATTTTTGGACAAGTTCAAAAAATGTAGTCCTGATAAATTTGTGATTTCTCCTGGTATCTCACCTGATAATTTATTGTTTGAAAGATCAATATTTTTCACCAAGCCAAGAATATTGCCATACTCAGCACCTATTCCTTTCACCCATATGAACACGCTAATAATAATTATTCTGCTTGTATTGCTTTCTTCGCGGATGGATGAATATTGTTCACTGCTTTTATTTATGACCATGGCACTCAAGTGATTGAAACACTTTGGTATATTTCCTGAGAAATGATTTTGTGCAAGGTCCAAGTCCTGAAGAAATTTCATATCACATATTTCATTGGGAATGTTGCCCGAAAAATTGTTGGATCGAAGGCGAAGAATTTTCAAATTTACGAGCCTTTCTCCAACCCATGTTGGAATAACTCCTGTAAGGTTGTTTTCCCCAAGATCCAAAGAAATCAAGTTGCTAGTGTTCTTGAAAATGAGAGGAAATCCCCTTGAGAGCATGTTGTGATTAATGTGCAAAGACTGTAACTCAACCAAGGAACCCATGGACGAGGGCATGTTCCCAATAAAATAGTTGCTCTGTAAGTTCAAATCCACCAAATATGGTAACATTTTCCAACAATCAGGCATATCTCCCGATAAATTATTTGACGCAAGACTAAGAAATTGTAAGTGTTTCAGCTTGTCATGTTTTTGGCAAAGGAAGTTAGTCATGGACCCGGAGAATGAATTGTTTGAAAGATCTAACCACTCCAGATCAACAGGCAAATAAGGTATTTTTCCGTATAAGTGGTTTGAGCTAAGATCAACCATTTTAATATATTTTAGACTCTCTAACGTATTTGGGAGCTTATCGTGGATTCGATTATGAGAGAAGTTTAACTCAAAAGCATAAGGAAATGCTTTCCAAAACCAAGTGGGGATGGAATCTGAAATCCCTGTGTTAGACATATACAAAGATACAAGATCCTTTTGTGATCGAATCCAAGACGGAAAGCTTGGACCTACTTGCCACGAGCTCATGTCCAAATGAACAAGTTGAAAACTTGGTTGCCAGTGGGGTCCACTTTTAAAGTGAGATTGTTACTCGATGCAAACAACTCCGCTAAATTAGTAAAGTTTGCAAAGTTATCTTCTTGGACAACTCCTTGAAACAGATTGTCATCAATTAAAAGACTTGAGAGCTTAGGGATTGATTGAAGAATTTTAAATGGATTCCCACTGAGCTGATTTTGAGACAAATGAAGCTTTCTTAATGATGTAAGT
The DNA here is from genome assembly GCA_030441495.1 of Dalbergia oliveri. Classification (NCBI taxonomy): domain Eukaryota; kingdom Viridiplantae; phylum Streptophyta; class Magnoliopsida; order Fabales; family Fabaceae; genus Dalbergia; species Dalbergia oliveri. The sequence goes on along the minus strand of JAMLFY010000013.1, from coordinate 15,601,845 downwards.
TTTCCAAATGACAGAGGAAGTTCACCGTTGATTGAGTTGTTGTGAAAATCAAGTGTGGCAAGATTATTGAACATCCCAATTTGATCTGTTAAGGAGCCTGAGATTTGAGAACTATAAGCTTCAAAGGTTTTGAGTCCACATGAAACACATGGAGTGAGAATTTCTAAGATTTCAGAAATCTGTTGGTTAAATTTGAGACGTGAGAAAAGGATTTCTTTCAAGTTGCAAAGATTTCTCAAGGAGTTTGGAATCTTTCCTTTTAGTTGATTATCTGATAAATCAAGGTGGGATAAAGAAGTTAGATTTCCCAAGGATGATGGAATAGCTCCTTCAAGTTGATTAAAGGACAAGTCAAGGTTAACTAGAGAATTCAAACTTCCTCAAAGAGCCAAAGAGCTTGGAATCACTCCCAAAGAGCTTGGAAATTGAAATTGATTCGACAAGTCAAGGTTAACTAGAGAATTCAGATTTCCCAAAGAGGATGGAATCACTCCCTCAAGTTGATTATTTGACAAGTCAAGGATAAGAAGGGAAGCCAAATTTTCCACAGCATCGGAAATAGTCCCATTTAAATGGTTCTCAGGAAGTTTCAAAAACTTGAGGTGATGAAGACCATATAACCAGTTAGGTATAGAAGATGAGAATGAATTGTGAGACAAATCAAGGCTTTCAAGCATAGTGAGGTTTTGAATACCATCAGGAATTGGACCACTAATACCAGAGCGGTAGTGATATAGGTCAAATTGAAGAGATGCAAGTTTGCTCAATCCAAAGATCCATTTGGGGCCAACAGAAATGGAAAGAGTGAGCAGAGATGAAAAATTAAGTGTGGATGGTTGGTTATAACCACCGAGAGTACATCCTACCATGTGTAACTCCACCAAAGAAGGGAGAGCTTCTATAGTCCGTAACCAATCAAATGATTCGGATAGGTTTACATAACTCAAATCAAGATATTGAAGAGAGAAGAGACCTGAAAGCCAATTAAAATTTTCAGCCAGAACTGGCCCATTGTAATTATCATAAGAACTTTGAAGGTCAAGATGGAGCAACTTTGTGAGGTTACCAATTTGATATGGAATGGTTCCATTGGCAGCAAATGACAGGTCAAGATAGAGCAAATTGGAGAGATTCCCAATCTGGTGAGGAATCTTCCCATCAAAACTAGCACCAGAGAGGTTAAGGTAAGTTAAGGTGGTGATTTCACAAAGGAAAGTAGGAATTTGCATACCTCCAAAATAATTGCCGCTCAAGTCCAAGTAATTCAAATGCTTCAATTCAACCAAAGAATGATTTGTCTCACCACCAAACAACGACATCACATAAGCTTCATCGGCTTCATCAATGTCATCGCAATCAAAGTCATCATAATTAGGTGGTGAAGTGTTGAGGTGAAGCTGAAGAACGTGGGAAGTGAGATGACTGCAAACAACGCCAGGCCAGTGGCAGCAGTTGGGATTGGAAGCATTCCAAGAGGAGAGCCTGTTTGAAGGATCCTTGAGATGATGCTTCAACCTCAGAAGTGCTTCACGCTCACTCGGAATGCACTCAATCTCATTCTCATTCTCAGGGGATGATGATGATCCTGTCATATTAACGCAAACGCCAAAATCACAACACGTTAGTAAGGTAATTAGGCAGCAAAGCAGAAGAACAAAGGAACGCATAAAGATGCGAGTGCAGGCATCCATGTCCGCAACAATAATTAATTATTAATACGAAACAAGTTGTATTGTGAGTGTTTGTTGTGTTTCTGCCTTACTCTGCTTTCCGTTATTTATATTGGTTGGTTAAAGGTGGTGGCTGTCACCCCATTATTCTCCCTTCATTTTCCGAATGGGCCCCCGCTATTTATTTATTTGTTTATTTTTATTTTTTAGTCATTGTATTTACTTATTTATTCATGCCATATTCAAACATTGTTCTATATATCCATCAAAAAGTAATAATTGTTCCATATGTATCTTTTCAATTTCGTGTAATGCTTGTGTATAAAAATTTTGTCCTTAAACTACATCTTCATTTTAATTTACGAGGATGGTATTTATTTACTTATTTATAGTCACTTTTCAAAATTTTATTGTTTAGATTTATTTATTTAAAGTTTATTTCTGCATGCATCTAAGTGGAATTCTCACGATTCAAGCATCTGAGCTTTTGCAAAACTCACTGGAGGCTTGACGAGGTAAGTCTCTAACCTTTGATGAGCACACCAACCATTGAATATTCTAAGTCATAACAATTATATTCTATAAAAATTATGGAACGGTGTCAAATCAAGTTTTATAAATTTAAAAAATATTTCAGTTTTTATCAAATTAAATTTCTATAAAGAGAGAAAAATTGACTTTGTCATTAATTTTTTCGGTTAGTTTTAATTGATAAACTATATAAAACAGTGTGCTAAACATTTAATAGATATGAATTAATTGATTAAATAGAAATAAAAAATAAAGGATCTAAAATAATTTTAAAAGTTACATTTGAGTGAAAAAATTCAAACACGTTAGACATTTTACATATAATTATTTCCTGTTTCCACTTTAGGATATGTTTGGTTTCAGTTTTATTTTTATTTTTTAAGTTTTTCAGATTTTATAAAGAAAATATTAAGAATTATTAAAACTACAAATCTAGATTTTAGTTTTTATTTACAGTTTCAATATTTTTGTCAAAAAATCTTGAAAACTGAAAAATTGAAAATGAAAACTAAAAATTGAAACCAAATAAGTTATTAGTTTTTACAATTTAATATATTTATATGTATCAGCTATTAATTTTATTTAATAAATAAAGATTAATAGGCATACGTTTTAATTATGTGATACTTGGTTGATATAAGCTGTGAGAATAATGTTATCTATGAATAACATTACCTTGGTGAAAATTAATTTTTAAAGTATTATACTCATAATTTACGTCTGCTAAAGTCAATATATTTCTGTTTAGCCTTTTGTAACAGAACACCAAAATATTGAATAAAGATACATACATATTACTTATTGCTGGGATTTAACTCAACCTTTCACTTACACAAAAAGCAAAAGTTTTATAAGAGTGTTATAAATATGGTCTTTGATTGTTTGGGTTGAACATCCTCCCAAAATGAGAATGATTTATAGTAGTTTTAGGAGTTATTCATATGGTGAAAAATTTGTAAAAATATTTGTAATTTTAACAGTTTGAAAGTTGTAGTTAAGATCAAATCTAGTTATATATTGCGTGTTTTGTCTCACTTGTGTGTGTGTATTCTTTTTTTTTTTTTTTTGTTTCTTCCGCACCCCAACACTTTTGGTAGGCTGAGTATTTTGGTGACCTTAAGTTTAGTGAAAGTCATCCATTAAGTATCGTTCTATTACTGGCACTGATGTTTAAGGTTAAAGTCAAGTGATGTAAAAAGTCAAGTCAAGGTAACAAAAAGGAAAATTATTAGACGACGTCAGTTATGGGATAAAAAGTCCAATACGCAACTTTGAATTTTCGTAGTTTTCCATTTCTTCCTTATATAAAAATCATTAGATTGGTATAATGGAATAATGTTAGTTATATTGTTATATATATTCTTGTTTGATGGCTGTTCAAACTGTATAGGTCATATTGTCAGTACTTTTTTATTGAGTCTACTTGTAGACTATTAATAATATTATCTTACTTCCATAAAAAAAATAGTATTATCTTACTATTTTTTGAAAAAAAAACTACAAAATTAGATTATGATTCTCTCTTTTTCTTCAAATATGTGTCATTTTTAATTTCAATGACAAGAATTTTCTTTTACTTTAAAGTTTTCACGTAGTTTAATAGCAATTTGATATGAAGTAAACACCTTACACTCAATTTGGTTTGTTTTATTCTCTACATCTATTTTTTATTTTTAGGGTATGTTTAGTTGCAGACTAAAAATGGAGATAAATTTTTCATGGATGAAATTCATGTATAAATTTATATAAAATTTTATCCATAAAAGTTTACACTCTAATTTTATCTCATAACCAAATACACTCTTAGTATTAATTGAAGAAATGTCATCTTGTCTCTTATTTTCATGATTTTGTCAAAAAAAAATGAAAACAAGAAAATTTTGAGTTTGTGTGATTACTATTTTATTTTTTATTCTTAATATATTTCATGATTTTTAAGATCTTGAGAAAGAACAAGTGAAAAGAAAAAAAACTTCATATTACTTATTGTTCGGATTCAACTCAAACTTTCACATAGAGAAGAAGTGGCAGGTTTTACAAGAGTGTTGACTTATAAATATGGTCTTTAATTGTTTGGGTTAAATATCCTCCAAGAGTGAAAATGATTCAAAGTAGTTTTAAAAGTTGTCCATATGATAAAAGATTTGTAAGAATGATTTGTAATTGTAACTATTTAAAAGCTACGGTTAAGACCAAATCACATAATATCTTGTGTGTTTTATCTCATTTGTGTAGTTTTTTTTTCTTCCGCACCCCAACACTTAGATGGCATTTGTTCAGCTTCTTAGAACAGAAATACATAAACATGAAAACATAAACCTGTTTAGTGGTAGAAACAAAAAATTGGGACAAAATAATATAAAATTTCTGTACCTCCAAAATATAAGGGACAGTGAGATAGGATAAAAGACGAAATTTAATTTTTTTTATTTCAATAATATCTATATACATATTTATTATTTATGTCTTCATCTCTACTGTCTCTATTATCTAAATTTTCCCTACCAAATGTTACCTTATGGTATGCTAAGTATTTTGGTGACCTTATCAATATATATATGTATTCTTCATGTGCAAAGCATTTATTGCTATACAATATATAAATATGTAACTACAATTACAATAATAATAAAATATAAAATATGTTATTATATTTATATTTATAGTACATGATTTGAATGTCATTGATCTATTGAATATGGGAATTGAATCGGCCATTTTATAATGTACATTAAATTTTTCATTTTATGAAATTATTGTATTGAATGGTTAAAATGCTTGCAGGTTGCACCAAACTTTTCGTTTTATGAAATTATTATTGTCCAGTGAAATTGAGTTGTACACATATTATAACGTATTGAAAGCTATAATTTATAGTTTAGACCAATGTATTAATTTTGAAAATGAAATGCAATAAATAATTCTCATAATAACCAATTTAAAGTATACTATAACAACCAAAAAAATTAAATGGATTTACATTATGAAATAATATCTTTATCTTTGTATAGTAGTTGTATATGAAGAGTAAAGGTACTGCATTCATTTATCTATATATATATATATTTCTTATTTGTTTTGTCATCTATGGCCATCAAAGTTGTATCAACTAAGAGATATTATGAAGTAGATCCTTTTACGCTTGCCAATGAATCTTGGAGTAAACATGGGGTTTGATTTACAGTCCCATGTCATCGCAATGATACATTGAATGTGCGAGCTCTAGGCACTTTGATGTTGAAAATTAGAGCTTTAAGACATTTCAGTGTTTCATTTTTTAAGAGAAACACATCTTTTCATGACTAAGATCTTTCTTGCTATGCAATTCATTTTTTCATGGAATAAAATTTTGATGAAGGAAGTTTGATCATTCTTATATCTCTCATCACACACGGTAGTTTCATCTCTTTTATCACTTGCTTTCATAGTTTATTGATTTTTCTTCGTAATATTACATATTTTTACTTTTTCATGGAATAAAATTTTAATATATGGAAGTTAAATCATTCTTATCCCTCTCATCACAAATGTTTGGAAGTTCTTTTTACTGTTTACTTTTCGATATAATCATAAATGTTTGAAAGTTATTTCCAACATTTTAATTTTTCCACTTAAATTAAATTAACTTAATTTTGCTATTATTTTCAGATTTTTTAGGAAATGTAAATGTTCAACTTAATGGTGATAATGCTACTCGAGATACTTATACAAACTTAACTTCCTTAATTATAACAAAATTATTAAAAAAAATTAAGTTTATATTCTTATTTACAATTGATTTTTGTATCTTACAAAACTGTCTTAAAATTATATAATAAACTAGTCGTTTAACCAATAATGCACGGGGTAATATTGAAAAATAATTTATTGGTAATTACTAAAAAGAAATAACAATTTAATTAAATATACCATATCATAAATTGAATATATAAAATTAATTTTAAAAATAAATTAATAGTTAAATAATTAAATAATGAACAAAATATAAAAGAGTATAATAAAATTTAATATCATTTGGACAATTGTATTCAATTAGAGCACAAAATTTATCTATAAAATCCTATTCAAAATTGAGACAATAAAATTGTGTAACTAAATTCAAATTAATTAAATCCAAGATTAAAAAATTTAATTCAATAATAGCATATAAAGGAAAAAAATGGAATTGAACTTTACAATCTTGATTCAAATTTTGAATTAGCAACCCATAATTGAAAAAATAATCATAAATATTTTGTAAATTGGATTTTTTTTTATTGAAATATATCAATAATTTCATACCAAGATCATTACATTCCAATAAAATTATTAGTATTGATAACTAATATATATACATATATAATCTCCAACGTTTTAGAAATCTATATCATTAAAACTACCTATATTAACCATCAACATATGTAGTAGCTACGTCATTCATATTGTTTTAGCATGAATCTAAAAAAAATTATAATCCTATGCTTCCAAGCTTTATTACCATATAAAATTAGTCATATTACTTATAGTCAAATTGATGTCCTTCTTAATTATAATATTCTTCTGGAACAACTTGTACAATTCAATGTGTTTATTGAAGGATGTTTCTTGATCACATAACTTGTCCCTCTAATCTTGTACTATTTTCAAAGTTTCTGAAACAATAGATAAAGACAATTCAAATGTGATAATGAATTGTACAAAAATAAACACATAAAATAAAGAAAAGTATTAAATATATAATAAAAGATGAAAAATATAAACGTAATAATAATAAAAAATTATATACAACTGATGGTAGTAAAAATTATTATATATTAAAATAAGGTGTACTACTTATCCATATCAATTTTGATGACATTGAAAATTGTTTTTTTTCCATTTCTCTCGATAAATATAGAACTTTGAATTTTCATAATTTAGATATTCTATAAGTGAAGAATTCTAATATGAAATTAGTATGACTTATTGTTAGAACTAATATGGAAATCATATTGATAGATTAATTAATATTATATTACTCTATAGATTAATACTAATTATATTATTGTGTAGAATAAATAGAGGACCATTGTATTAGTTGCAAATACAAAAAAAAAAAGAATTATTATTTGAGTTTGTATTATTGATGAGCCATAGAAAGATAAATATTGATACACGATGGAGTGATTGTAGGAAATATAAATTATTATGATATTATTATTATTATAATTATAGATAGATTGTAAAATAATATGCATTAATTTAAAGAAGATTTGAGTTTTATATCAAAATATGTGTCGTTAAATGTATTTCTACTTTTTTCTAAAAAATTTAAAAATACCTGACATTACAATTATTGTTTAATATTCCTAAATATTATATATATGGCCAGGTTTAACATTTTTTTAAAAATATTTTAGGTGACGATTTGTTTATGAAATTGTACGATGTATCATTTGGACAAATATTTAAATTTTAATTACAATCAATTAAAATTTTGAATTAATGACATATTTTAAAATTCAATTTCAATAACACACCTTAAAGAACATCATAACAACAAATCCAAACAAAACAATCAAAACACATCCATATCCAATCCAATAATGCAAATTGATAAAAACATATATTATATATAAAAAGGATGAAAGAAAAATACTATTTTGCTATATTACACATCATAAGACACATATGTCAAAACTCTAATATTGATGGTGTTGTTTGAAAATATATATGATCAGAAATATATTAAATTGACAAAACGTTGTAAATTATAGAAGTAGAACGAATCAATTAAAAGAGAAAATTAAAAGAATGAAGTAAATAAAAGGAATATAACAACTCAACTGGTACTATATTCCTATGCATAAGAATATCCTGATGAATACAAAATATTTAAAAAAAGATATCAATCTTAAAAATTCAAACTATACTATTTGTTTACCACAATTGATATAACAATATATAATAAATAAAAGAATAAAAATTTACAATGAAAACTATCAGAGAATGAATAGATTAGAATAGTGAAAGAGTAGGAAAAAAAAGTAAATTTAGAGAAAGGAATTAAACTCATCTAACCTGAAAAAAAAAATAAGAAATGAATAAACTCATCTTTAAACATGAGGTAATGTTTGATGGCATTGAAGTTGTCATCAACAACTACAAAAATTCCACAATGGATGTTAGTAAGAGAAGAGAAGTGAGAAAGATGGAATGAAATATATCTTATAAGAAAGAATAAAGAGTTGTAGAATAATGATAAGTAAATCACAAAATGAAATCAATAATACTACTTATAGCGTAAAATAAGATAAAAATAAATTAAGACAACAATTAAGGGCGATGAAAAGCAAATAATCATAGAGTTGTTCACATAGAAAATTTAAAAAACTAATGTATGAAGACAAAAAATAAAATAACCTAACAAATTAAAAAAAATATTGAGAGGCACAAGTTCCAAGTCAAAAATGACCTTAATAAAAATTTATATTGGAAAATTTGAAACTTAGTATTTATTATTGTAGATATGAAAATATTATATATTGATTTAAAGTTGATATTGAATTTGAAATTTAAATTTTGTATTTTTTAATTGATTAACTATATGAATTTTGAAATATATTTTCTATTTTTGAAGAAAATAAAGTTTAAAAAAATAATGAAAAATGACACATAGTATGTAAATATGGAAGAATAAATTTTATAGAATAAAGATTCAAATTTTTTAAAAATTCAACAAAGATATAAAAATGCAGGTAAATTATAACATAATAGTTTTCTCATATTTAATAGGTTCGGTATTTATTTTATATTTGATTTTTTTTTAATTTAGAAATATTTCCTTATTTAAATATGATTGTGAATTTTGTAATTGATATTTATTGTACATGTGAAAATATATGTATTAATTGAATATGATTTCAATTTAAAATTTAAATTTTTTTAATTAATTGTATTCATATTATATGAAATATTAAATATACCTTTTATTTTGCATAAAAGAGTACTCTTTATTTAAGAAGTAAAAATAATTTTCTAAACAATATATAGATAAATTCATCACTCGACTGAGTGCAAATCATTTTTTTTTTTTTGGCGAAAAAGAGGGTTTAATTCCAGTTTGTATTTGTGGGGACAAGAATTAAGGACAAATGTAAATAGAAAGAATAAAAATATCAATTCTTATCATTTCGATGATATTGGCACTCATTCATCATACTTCACATTTCTAGCCTACATAAGGAAGAACCAAAAGCAGTTTGCTGTATAAATTAATCTTTTACCTTGTAAATCTCATGAAGCAGTTGGTGGTTGTAATGCCTAACTAGAATCTCCTGAATAGATTCCCAACTGGCCATATGATGTGCAACAGTTAAATCCTTCAAATAAATTTGTGCTCCCTCAATATCAGCAAGAGCCATAAGACCTCTCTGTAAATATTCATAATCACTTGTAAAAAATTGAATGCTTAAAAAGTGAGGAGCCATTTCAAAAAGAAATAGAAGAAAATATTTATTGTGAAGAGGAAAATAATTCACAAAAGGAAAGGAGGATTGGCAATCTGCCTAAATAAAAGATAAAACAGATTAAAAAAAAAGTAACAGTGAATTCTTATATCTCAGAAACTCTAAAGCATTACATAAAAGGAAAAAAAAAAGTGTGTAATAAAAAGCATAGGATAATTATGGTAAAATTATTGGTGATTAAATGGTTATGGTATGCAGCTTAAGTTGGGAGCTCTGTCCACATGGACCACAACTTCTACAATGCAGTATAAGGAGTTAATATCAATTATCAGTTATCCCTTATCAATGTCAGATGTATTAATCATTTCACTACTAGGGATTGTAGGGTTTACCAATATTAGTAAGGAGGTATCTTGAGTGTTTTTTTTTTCTGAATCAGGGTTCTGAATTAATTTAAGGATGTCAACTTCTCATTGATTTTTAATTAAGAGAATATTTCAGAGTCTTTGGATAATTTCCGTAGATAACAAGCAAATTGAATGGAGGAGGCCTGAAGAATTTTGACTAAATGATGTCATATGAGCCTTTTAGGAATCTGAGGCTCTAAATGTGTACGTCAAGGAAAGGCTGACTGGTTGATGCTAGGATAGCGGATCCCTACAAATGTCCTTCAGATATAAATCAAGATGCAATGTAAACATAATAGACTCCTTAGATTGCAAAGAAGCTAACATCAAATCAAAATTAGTGATGATAAAAAAGCCCTGGTCCAGGAAAACAAAATTACTGTGAATGCTCGAAACTCAAGTGATTACCACCTCATATCCAAGTGTTATTTGTAAAAACAGAAACAGCTGTCTGCACCATCCTGTGTCAGCGTACGGCACAACACAAAAGTTAGTACACCTTTTATATATATATATATATACACACAAATAAACAAAAGTATCTGCGACTGAAGGATTAAGCAACGCAAAACTTTACAGATAAATAATGAGTCACCAATATCCAATGCTAAAGCCATGAAAATTTAACACCACAGATTTTCCTCATGTGAAAGCTAGACGCACTTTATTTTAATAATTAGAACAGGATACATGAATCGTGGTTCGGTGAATGAACAGCTTAACCCACGATCCACGACTTTGGACCAAACACCTCGCAACATCATTCAAATGTGGATTAACCTGCAGGTCGAGTGGGTTGTGGCCTCCAGGTTAGTGAGCAAACCTACTAACCCGCTCTTTTTTTCCATAAAAAAAGATGGAAGAATAAGGTTATTTAGGAACCTAATTTTTACTGAAAAAAAAAATTAGAGAAATAATAAGTACTTGATTTAAGCAACGTGTAATGCTATATAGCTAGAATTACATGCAAGATTTTGCCAAGATTTAAGTAGGGTGATTCAATAAGTCAAATAAGTGAAGACAGTTCATCCATCCAAAGGTTAGAAATAAAGCCAACATTATTCTGAGAAAAATTCCAACAATAAAGTTCTGGCAGTTTAGTAGTTTCCTTGACCATTTGTCTACTCAAACATATTTAACATGAGTATGATTTATTTTAATTGTTGCACTTGCATTGCATAAATAAGGGCTTGTTTGGAAGTGTTCTTGGCTTTGCGTTTTAAAAACAGTTTTGTAAAACAAATTTAAATTCAATTTTAAGAAATAAAAGAACAAAAGAAATTGTTCGACATCTTGTTCTTGTTAGAAGTCTATGAATATCTGTAATTAGTAATATCATATTATCTAATTAGGGAATATATATATTTGTAATTAATGTGTATTTATTGCTCAGTATCTATATATACTCTCTCCACTGTGTAGTTGAGACAGATTCCTCATGTCTTTCTCTCTTTCTATGTCTCTCAATATGGTATCTAGAGCCCAAGAAAAGAAAACCATACTCCGTCCCATCAGGAAGGCTCACTGCCCTTTGGTGAAATATTTTTTTCCAGAACCGTGTTTCCCTTTTGGTTTGCCCACTTTTCCTCTCCGCTATGCCTCTATTCCAACGAACGCCTCAGTCTACCATCCTTCTCACCGCTACGAGTTTTTCAGCAATGTTCCCACCTCAACCCAACCCCAAGCATCGCCCCTCCCTGCGCAGCCTGACGCGATGGTCGGTCCCGATCCGACCGTCCACGCACCGTCACGCGCGTCGCTATGCCAATGCAATCCTGTTCATCCGTGGCCATCTCCACCACGCATGTAGGCGCGTCCGGAAGCTTTCCCTTCCACCACCGCGAAACTGGGACACCCTCCCCTTTCTGGATCTACCGCCTTCTTGCCATCTGTGCACTTTGGAGATGTCATTTTTGGAAATGCCACTTTTGCCCCCGTACTTTCATGACCCATGGCTGTCGTAACTCTTCCTCTGAAAATAAAGGTGTTCCCAAGACGAGCCTCCAGGACATTCACTCAGTTATGTCGTGTGCCTCTTTCCATTGACAAACTTGATGGCAACAACTATGATACTTGGGCATCGGACATCCGCCTTTGGCTGACGGATAGGGCTATGCCGACCATCTCACCATGAAGGCTGTAGAATCCCAATGGCTGAGCGCCTTTGGGTTAAGATTGATGCCAAGTTGTGTAGCATTCTCAAGTCCACCATTGCTCCTTCCATCAAACAAATCTTTCGGGCTCATGTCACTTATGAATATGTTTGGCAAGGCAAAAATCCTCTTTACCAATGATAGTCAACATCTCTACCTTGTTTGTCAGGATCTCATAGGTGTCATTGCTCCTCGCGAGCTTGATGGTTCTATATCCTCTTATTTGGGTAAGTTTCACGCACTCTCCATGACTTCAACGAACTCTTGCCCCCTGATGCCCCAGACAAAGGAATTGGAGCAACCAGTTCTTCTTTATGCTCATGGCCCTTTATGGTTTACCTCCAAAGTACTCTGGTACGTGGTAAGCTTCTGGGATCACCGGACTATGCCACTCTCTCCATAGTGTCTGCCTCTCTACTTCGGGCTCTTGCCAAGCTATCCACTCAGATTGCTCCTTCCTGGGTTTCGATTGATACCTCTCCCTTGTCACGCACAGGTGCCAGTCGAGGCCGTTCTAAGTCCCGCCCCAAGTGTGATCACTGTCATAAGTTAGGCAACTCCATTAATCGTTGTTATACTTTGCATCCTCACTTGTGCTCGACTGTTAATGTTGCAGGCCAGTGTTTCTACTACCTCCAACTCACCTGCTTCACATCGGCCGCTCAAGCTGGTTATGCTAATTTTCTGAAGTGGCATCAGAACTTTGGTCCACTGCCTTTGTTGCATATCCTGGTAATTCTTTTGCTTGTCTCTCTCAATCGACCTCATTGGGTCCTTGGGTTCTTGATTCTATTGCCACTAATCATATCTCCAGTAATAAAGCTTTATTTTCCACACTTTCTACTTCTGGATATTTACCCATTGTCACTTTGGCCAATGGTTCTCATCCATCTCTCGAGGTGGGCATGCCCATCCACCCCTTGTGTTCATTGATTCTCTCCTTTATGTTCCTGGTTCTCCATTCAACCTGCTCTCTGTTTATCGATTAACTAAAGCCCTTAAATGTATCATTTCATTCACTGAAGATTTTGTTTACTTGCAAGGGAGCACGGGATGGATGATTGGCACTAGATGTGAGTCTCGTGGCTTCTGTTAGCTCTCCCCATCAAGTGTTTGCTCCCTCACCAGTTTCTCACCTTCCACGCCTAGTTAGGTCATCCCAGCCTTGCCAACTCAGCGCATGGTGCGGCATGTCCAAACTGTCCAATTTGCCTTGTGAGTCATGTCAACTTGGGAAACACACTGGAATCATTTTCCTGATAGTGTTAGTAATCGAGTTCGTCTCTCTTACTTTAGTTCATTAGATATTTGGGCTCCAAGTCGCATGGTGTCTAATTTAGAATTTCGTTATTTTGTTACATTTATTGATGACTATTCTCGTTGTACTTGGTTATTTTTACTTAAAAACAAGTCTGAGTTGTTCTGTATTTTCCAATTTTTATCAAGAAATAAAACTCATTTTTGTATTCCTATTCGCACTTTACGTAGTGATAATGCAAAAGAATATTTGTCTCATGATTTTCAGCAATTTTAGCTTCTCATGGCATTCTTCACAGACATCCTATGTTCATACGCCTCAACGGAATGAGATTGCCTGAGCGCAAGAACCATCATCTCATTGAAACAACTCGTACTCTCCTTCGTCATAATCATGTGCCTTTTCATTTTGGGGGGATGCTGTTTAACCATGTTATTTAATTAATCGCATTCCCTCCTCCGTTTTTGGTCACCAAGTTCCCCACTCTATCTTATTTCCCCATGACCCCTTGCATTCTCTTCCCACACATTTTTGGGTCAACTTGTTTTGTTCACAATTTCACTCCTGGTCTTGACAAACTTTCTGCACGTTCCCTTAAATGTGTTTTCTTGGTTACACTCGGTCTCAAAAGGTTTTCTGTTTCTCCTACTCGTGATTACCTTGTCTCTCAGGATGTTGCATTTTTGACACTATTCCCTTCTTTGAGCCATCTAACCATCCTACCTCTCTTGTTTGTAAGGAACTCCTCTTCCACCGCCCCTATGCTTTTGCCACCCCTTATCCCTAAGCCTACACCCCGTCCCCTTCAGTCTCTGTCATCAGAGCCATCATTCAGCTGAGCCTCCCACCTCAAACACCCATTGCACCTCTCGCCGCACCCGCTCCTATTACTTCCCGAGCATGTCTTGGCTGATGTGGACTCTCCTCAGATGCCCAATCCTCCACCGCCTCCGATCTTACCGTTGCTCCTCGTCTTCCCCTTGCCCTTCGTAAAGGTATTTGTTCAACTCGTAACCCATCTCCTCACTATCCTGCTTTCATTATCACCATTTATCTTCTTTGCATTATGCTTGTCTGTCTTCTGTGTCTATTCAGGTTAGGCGAGGCCTTCTCCCATCCTGGGTGGAGACAAGCTATGATTGATGAGATGTGTGCACTTCAGGATAGTAGTACTTGGAACTGGTGTCTCTCCCTAGGAAAATCTGGTTGTTTGTCGATGGATTTTTACGGTTAAAGTGGGTCTTGATGGCCAAATTGATCATCTTAATGCCTGTCTTGTTGCCAAATGGTACACTCAGATATTTGGTTTGGATTATGGTTAGGGATGGCAATGGGGCGGGCAAGTGGGGGGATACCTCCCATTCCCCGCCCAGAACCCCCAAAAAATTCCCCGATGAAACCAGATCCAATCCCCATCTGGGGAGAATCACCACCATCCCCGATACCAATCCCTGATCCACGTGGAGTAAGGAGATTGAAAAATTGAGGGAAAATGCATGTTAACCCAAAAATCTTCCATAAATAGCCCAAATTTGAAAAAAAATGACTAAAAATAGTTAATTTAACATTCGAACAACATAAATCTTAAAAACTTAGTCTTTACAACATTAAATTATCAAGTTCAACTTACAAAATAAAAGTAAAACCACAAGTTCATGTCAACATAAACAAATCATCATGTCCAGAAAACATAATGTCTAAAAGAACCAACAAAAAATAATTAAAAAAACAAAAACACAGAAAACATGTTGATGGATTCAGGTCAATTAGTCCAACACAAAAAAAACATGTATGATGCTTTGCCAAATAGTCTTCATAATCATCTTGCTTGAGTGGTGCTGTTTGCCTACAAAAAGAAATACAAAAATTTCAATTCTAGAAAATTAAAGCTACAAGGAATTCTATATAAGATTTCATTTCCATACTGTATCATCCATATCTTTGTCCTCAAGTATTATGAGACATGATCTTTTCCTTTCCTTTTGAAGCAACTAACAATTATAACAAATTAAGAGGAAATATTAGAAATGTTAGCAAACACAAAAGATGGACAAAATATAACATAACATTACCTAGAATTATAGTACGCAACCAATCTTGAGTATACATCAATGCCTCAACTGTATTTGTATTCAACCTACTGAGGACTTAAAACACGACCACTAGTGCTGAAGGCCGACTCAAAGCTACTGTGATATATGGGATGGCTAAAAAGTCTTTTGCAATTCTTTGCAAAGTTGGGTATTTAATGCCAACATTTTCCAATAACCCAATATGTCAAAATTCTCTTCATTTGATTGATCAAGCAAGACAGGCTCTTCCAAATAACAATCCAACTCAGACTTGACATTATCCTCTCCAGCAGTATCTTGAACATATTTTAAGTAATTACACTTCCATTTTCTCTTCTTGAAAAAGAACTACCATCAGTGACCATTGAAGAAGAAGTAGAATCACTAGATGTAGGAACCTGCCTCCTAATCCTATCTTTAGCTTGATATTCATTCAACAAATCTTCCATTAAAATTTTCACTTTTTCTATTTCTCTCACTTTCATTGTCATATATGATAGGAAAAAAGTAGTTCAACAACTTCATATTATACCTAGGATCCAAAACAGCCCTTATAGCCATCACCTCATTAATTATTCCCCAATACTTATTAAACTTTGTAATCATTTCTGATGCTAAAACTTGGATAGTGAAATTGTCAGAAAAAAGCCATTCATTCAAAGACAATCTAATTTCAGATTTTTGGAAAATAGAGATTGGATGTTGGATATTGAGTGCCAGGAAAACAATTCAGTCACACTATAAAACACTTCCAATTTATCACAAATTTATGATGCCATATCCCAATCACCATCACTTGGCAAACACTTATAACTAGTCTCACGGACTTTCAAATGTTTGAAAACTTCTTTGTAAGGAAATGCAGATGCAAGCATTAGATATGTGGAGTTCCATCTAGTTCTACAATCAAGACATAATTTTCTTGAATATGGAGTGTTCAATTGTCTACAAGCTTCAATAAATTTCTCCTCCTCTTTGGTGTTGCAACCCAGGATGTAACACTTTCCCTAATCTTGTGAATAGATTCCTCTATGGTAGACAATCCCTCTTTTACAATCAAGTTAAGTATATGGGCACAACAACGCATATGGAATAATAACCCACCCTTCACAAACAAAGAAGACGGAATCTTTTCAAAGAAACGCTCAATCATTGCATCATTAGTGCTACAATTATCAACAGTCAAGGTTGAAATCTTCCCATCCAAATTCCAATCAAATAGACAATCAACCAAAACTTGGCAGAGACCTCGCAGTATGTGGTGCAGGCACATAAATGAACCTAAAATAAATCACTAAAACAGTAAATATCATAGACATATACAAATATCAATCATCATGACCAATAAATGAAATAGCAAAAATCAGGATTAATTAGTTACCTCACAAGTCGACTTTGCAAAGTCCAACTATCATCAATGAAATGGGTTGTGATAGACATGAAGCCTGAATTTTGGTTAGTTGCAATCCACATATTTGTAGTTATTGCAATCCGACTTTGAATCTTTGAAAGCAACTTTGTCATCTTTGTCCTCTCATGGTCATATAAGTTCATTATATCTGACTTTACAATGTTCCGTGTAATTGGCTTAAACAAAGGTTGTAGAGTACTACAAAACCTTCTAAAACCAATGTGATCAACCATTGCCAATGGATACTCATGCAATACAATCATCTTTGCAAGTTCTGACCTTGAAAAATCTTGATTGAAATTGATGGTTCAGATACTCCTGATTCAACCCCATCTCCAAATGAACTTGATGGTTCAGCCATAATATTAATTTTTGCTTGCTTTGGACCCCTCAGTTCGAAGCTTGCAAGTCCTTATGTGATCATGCAAGTGTTTGGTACCTACTTTAGTTTCTCCTCCAAGAACTTTATCCCAATACTTGCAAATCGCCTTCCACTTTTCATCAATTTTCTGTCTTTTAAAGTGGTCCCAAGCTTTTGAAGTTAATCCTCTTTTATTAGGACTTCCTCTTACATTGCAATTGTGTTTAATGACAGGTTGTGTTTCAGTATGAGAATGAGATTGAACTTCTTGGTCTTCTTCAATCAGATTTGAAGGTAGTGTGGGTGTAGCCTGACTAATTGATGGTGGTGTGGTATAACCGTATTGTTTCCCATAGGGTCAGAAGAGGATTGACCAGGAGTTCTCATCCTACAAACAAAGGACCAAAATCAGAGACACAAAAAAAAGACACCCAAATAAAAGATCAAAGACCAAAAACACAAATAAAAGATCAAAGATCAGGACACAATCAAAGACCAAATCAAAAACCCAGAATCAAAGATCAAATCCAACAACCAAAAAGAATTGCTCACACAATCAAAGGGACCAAATCAAATGACCTAAATTCAAACAACAATAAGAATCGCTCGATTACGTGAAGCCTCTTCTTCGATTATCTGCAACAACAATAACATGAAGAAAAAAAATGAAGAATGAGAAAAATGAAGTAATGATGGTGTGAAGAGCAAAGAAAAGAAGAATGGAGGGAACCTTCTCGGTGTTCCCGGTTGGTGGCTCATTGTCCTGGCTCGCCCGCTCTGGTCGTTATTCGCTCGCTGGTCGCGTTCCCGATGGTGGCTGCCCCTGGTCGTGGTCGCGTTCCAGCTTCGAGTTCGCCATTGCCTGGCTCACGTAATGGTTGCTGGATCGTAGTTGCTGGCGCTCCCGGTCGCTCGTGGTCGGTGGCTCACGGTCCCTGTTCCGGCTGTCGTGGCGTTCCCATTAGTGGATGCCCCTGGTCGCGTCGCGTTCCGATTCGAGTTCGCCGTTGCTGGCCGCGTGGTGCGTGGCTGCAGCGGCGCTCCAGTCGCTCGGTGGTTGGTGGCTCTCCCATTCGCGTCGCGGCGCGTTCCGGTTGGTGGTTGGTCGTGGCTGCTGGTCGCTGAGTGAGAGTTGAGAGGTGAGAGATGAGCTTGAGCCTTGAGAGCTTGAGAGTGAGAGTTTGAGAGACCGAGTGTGAAGGCTGAGAGCTTGAGATTGAGAGGGTGAGAGTTTGAGAGTGAGAGAGAGTGAGAGTTTGAGAGTGAGAGTGAGAGATTAGAGAGAGTGAGAGTTTGAGAGTGAGAGTGTGTCGAGGAGTGGTAGTGACGCTGTGATAAGAGTTTAAAATTATAAAATAACCCTTCGGCGGGACCCGGTGGACGGAGGGGATAATCCCGTCCCCGTCCCGAACTCACCGCGGGGGAGTTTAACCCCATCCCTTCCCCACGGGGACAAAATCCCCGACTGCGGATCCGAATCGGGATCCCCGGATACCCGCACCTCCAGGTCCCATTGCCATCCCTAATTATGGTGATACTTTCTCCCCTGTTACCAAGATGGCTTCTGCTCGTCTATTCTCTATGGTGCTATGCGTCGTTGGCCTCTTCATCAGTTGGATATTAAGAATGTCTTCCTCTATGGTGATCTTGAGGAGGAGGTTTATATGGAGCAACCTCCTGGGTTTGTTGCTCAGGGAGTCTTCAGGTCTTGTTTGTCGCCTTCGAAAATCACATGGTGTTAAGCAATCTCCTTGGGCTTGGTTTGGAAGGTTCTCCATGGTGGTTCAATTGGTATGACTGGAGTGAAGCTGCCACTCTGTGTTTTATCGTCATACTCAAAGAGGTTGTACCTACCTAGTTGTGTATGTTAATGACATTTTCATTACAGGGAGTGACACTCATGGCATAGCACAGGTCAAACAGCACTTGTGCAATCACTTCCAGGCCAAATATCTTGGCAAACTCAGATACTTCCTAGGTATTGAAGTAACACAATCCAAAGATGGCATAGTCCTCTCTAGAGAAATATGTTGGTGACATTCTAAAGGAAACGGGTTTACTTGCTATAAAACCTGTTGATACTTCTATGGATCCTAATATCAAGCTCTTGCCAAATCGGGGGCTACTATCTAACCCTAGGAGATATACAAGATTGGTTGGAAAATTGAACTATTTCAGTCACTCGTCAGACATTTCTTTGCAGTAAGTGTGGTTGGTCAATTCTTAAACTCACCATGTGAAGCTCAATGGGATGCTGATAAGCATTTTGAAGTATGTCAAAGAAGCACCAGGGAAAAGCCTTATTTACGAAAATAAGGGGCATACTAAGGTAGTTGGGTATTCTGATGCGAATTGGGCAAGATCCCCTTCTGATAGGTGTTCCACTTCCGGGTATTGTATACTCATTGGAGGCAATCTCATATCCTGGAAGAGTAAGAGCAAACTGTAGTTGCGAGGTCTAGTGCCGAGGCAGAGTATCATGCCATGGCCTCAACCACATTTGAGCTTATCTGGCTTAAGCAACTCCTCCAAGAACTTCAATTTGGGGAAACCAAGCACATGACACTCGTTTGTGACAATCAAGCTACTTTACACATTGCTTCAAATCCAGAGAGAAGATTTTATCTGGAGACATCACCACAAGCTTCGTTAATTCAAATGACCAATTAGCAAATGTTCTCACCAAATCATTAAGAGGTCCTAGAATAAGTTACCTGTGTAATAAGCTACGTGCATATGATCTATATACCCCAGCTTGAAGGACAATGTTAGAATCTGAATATTTGTAAGTAGTAATATCATATCTGGAATCAGGGAATATATATATTTGTAATTATTATGTATTTATTGTTCAGGATCTATATATACTCTCTCGATGTAGTTGAGACACACCGATTCCTCATGCCTTTCTCTCTTTCTATGTCTCTCAACAGTTCTCAAAATAGGCTTTTTAAACATGACAAAACGAAAAATATATGATGGATTGCTATTTTTTAAAATAAGTTTTAAAATTGGAAAGACCAATCTTGACAGCGCTTATAGAGTGGGAAGAGCAACTCATTTTCCTTCCACGTGGATCACTATCTTGAATCCCCTTTCATAGAGCATCACAATTCACAAAAGCCTTTTATTTTGTCATGAGGTGGGATTCGAACTATGCGTTGAAACTAATTAAATAAGACACTTCATTATTTCCACCATCCCTTTCCCTTTTTGTTAAAACAAATTCTCAAAAATAATTTAAAGATGTTCTCTATGTTGTGTTTTTAAAATCGATAGTCAGCTTTTAAATTTTAAAATTGGTCTTAAGAAAATAGTTTACCAAACAAGTTTTTTGGTTTTTTGCATTTTAAAAATCAAAAATAGTTTTTAAAAATCTTTGCCAAAAGGCCGTAATTTTGATAAAGTAGAATTAGAAGTCTTACAAGTGTTTTGACCTATAAATATGACTTTGGTTGTTTAGTTTAGACATTTTTCAAGAGTGGAAGAGATTCATTGTATAGGTAGCTTTTAGAAGCTGTTCATGTGATAAAAAATTTGTAAGGATGAGTTGTAATTTTAGTTATTTAAAAGTTATAGATAGTAAAAAATTCAAGAAGTCGTGGATGTCGGCATTAGACAATGAAAACAGAATCACATTAAATTTGTGTATTTGATTTTGTATTTTGAAGCTAAAGATTATTTAGGCTACTTTGGGAATCATAACCCGCGTATTATTTGGCTTAAGTAGGCATCATTTATATCCTTGAAGATTTGGGTTGACAGTGTTGCTTGCATCTTCACAACTATTGTAGAGAGTATCGGATACTTATGGGTGAGGCAAACAGCAACAACAACAACAACAATAATAATAAGAATTTACAGTCCATGATATTCAGGGATTTTTCATCCTTTTAAAATAAAAGAAATCATTGATTACTTAAATACACAATTACATCTTCAATTACCAATTTGCAAAGTTTTCCCTATATAGGAGAAATCGCTTAAAGAAGACAGCTAAGTGAAGGTAGTAAGGCTATGCAGGTGTAATAATGTAAGATTCCCAATATCCAGATGAAGATATTGAAGAAATAGATGTGGATCAAATACTAATAGACATGGAAATAAGGTTTTATGAGAAAAAACGAAAAAGGAGAATGATCAGTAAATGAGTTTGTCAAATATTAGTTAATAAGTCATGACTTTAGTATTTGATAAGACATGTCTCTAGTCAAATAGTGATTATCATTTTAAATGAGTCATCACATAATGTGCCTTAGTCATGAATTTATCTTTGTCATCCCTTAATCAATATAAGGGACAGTATTATGTAACTTAGGAGTCTTTGAGCAGCCTCCCTCTTTTCTAAAAAGCGAAGCTCTATGTTGTTGTAAGATATTTGAAGTTTGCAATAACAAATCCTCATACAAAAGATATCCTCAAATCCTAACCTTTGCACTATTTTATGCCCATTCCTCATAAATTAACACTCCTAGCTTTTGCACTTAAAAAAAAGTAAAGAAAAGAAAAAATTGCTTACGTAATTTCAGGCCGAAAGCCATAGTTTAGTAAAGTCTCCCTCAAAATAATGACTTTAAAATCTGATACCATTGCATGTAATAGTTGACCAACCAATTTTTTATTTTACTTCTGCGCCTTGCCTGTGTGAACTTTGCACACGTGCTTTTCTTATATCGCCTTGGTCAAACATTTTCTACCCTTAGGAAGCGAAGTGGTACTAAGTTATGTCTTGGGTGGATGGCTGATAGATCTACGCAATATGAATATAATTGGAATGAAATAAAACATAATAGAATCAAATCATTATTCTTTTTTTTTTTTTTGGTAACAAATCAAATCATATTCTTAATTCACACTTTTAGTTTTGAAATTATATTTCTTTTTAGATCCTTAGTTTTTATACATTTTTTTTTTCATTGTAAGCACAGGGTCCTTCTGGTGTGGGATAACAATAAAGTAAAAAAAAAAAAAATCGTATTCTACATGGAGTTTATCATAAATTTTTTTCCCACACTGAACACAATGTATAAATTTTTTTTAAAGTTTCAATATAATTTTTAATGTCTATTTATTTATAACACTAACTATTTGAGATATAAAAATGTAAAGTTTAAGGATTAAATTGAAAAAAAAATGAAATTTAAAAGAATTTAATTTTAATCAACTGAAAAAATAATGTGAAATGTTAATACAAAGGAACACTTTTTAATACAAAAGAATATAAAATTAATAATAAATGTAGCCATAATTTTATTTTATACATAGTTTCATTTTTTACCTTTAAGTTACTGTATGGATGAAACAGTATCTCAAACTCTTTTCCTACTTTCCTGTTAACTTAGTTTCATTCTTTCATATTCTTTTTCTTGATAAATAATACAAACCACTTTTGAGATTATGCTAAATAACATTCCACCTCATTAAATTTAAATAACTAATAAAATTATCATTTTTAATATAATTTTCTTTAATTTTTTATAAGTATACTATAAAAATAATACACATAAAAATTCAAATATTTGATTAAATATAGTATTATATTTTTTAAATTTGACTAAATTAATATATAAATATTAAAAAATAAATAAAATTATATTTAATATAAATTACAGTTTTAAATGATAAAGTTAATAAGGCTTAAAATATAACTTTTATCCCTGAAAAAATAAACATTTTAATTTTGACCCCTAAAATACTTTGTTTGATTTGAGTTCCAACATTTATAAAACTGGTTGGATTGAGAAACCATAAATATATTTTAGCCTATATTGAAATACATGTATTTCGAATTGTTAAAAAATAAGAAAATTTTATTTTTAATATTTTTAAAAATCATTTAGTTTTAGTATAAATATTTTTATAACTGCTGGTTTTGTATAATGTTGAATTAAATTACCTAACATTTTATTAGCTAGATCAACAATTTTTTACGCTATAATTACGCAAAATCAAATTTGTCAAATATTTATTTTGACTCTTATGCTTATTTTTACTCTGAAGCTACACCTAAAAAATTTAAAGGAGTGTTGAATATTAGTATTATATATTTAATTAAATGGTGATAAGTTTTGTTTAAAATATATTTAATTTTTATAGTGTAATCATGCTATTAAATACTGATGATTATCAATTATATTCTAATAATTTATTATAATTACAGTTTTTATTTTTTCAAAAAATAATTAATGATTAACTTATTAAAACTGTAGGCCCTAAATCATTCTCAATGTGATACTTGGAAAACTTTCCCTCATAAAGTCTGAAATATTAGTATTACTAGTTGTTTGACCGTGGATCAGGATAATAAAAATAATTTATTGATTACTATCGAAAATAAATAATTTATTTAAATATATCTTATAGAAAGTTGAGCATATAAATTTAATTTGAAAATAAGTTCATTGTTAAATAATTAAATAAATATGTCATTCTATTTTATAATTTATTTTAAATAGTATGTTTATAAGGTTAAAAAATATCGATAGATGAACTATAACAATAAAGAGCCTATTTTATAAAAATTTTGCATATTTCGAAAATTAAAATTGTTAAATAATGAAGGTGCATAAGCATAATTTTATTATATCATGAGTCATTTATAGGGATGACAATGAGTATCTATCAGAGAGAACACATCTTATGCCCCCGTCCCTTAGAAATTTTGTCTCTCATCTCCCATTCTCATCACCGTTAGGTCTCCATTTCTCATTCTCCATGGGGATTTGAATCCTTGCTCATATTCACGGATTTATTAAAAGAATTTCAAAAAGAAAAAAATTTTAAAAATATTTTGAATTTGAAACATAAATATCTATAACAAATATTAGTAATGTAATATAATCAAAATTAAAAAATAAAAAATGCATACATAATGTCAATCCAATATAAATAATTGAAAAATAAAGATGTGATATCGCCGCTTTTAACAAATGGGACTCCACCCATAAAAAGACAAAATCTGTCTTTATTCCCATATCTACTGTGGGTAATTCCGTCCCACGTGTACCCACTTCATTTTTTTTTTTTTTGCCATCCCAAGCCATTTATATCTATTTAATAAGTTAAAATGTTTGATTTATAAGAACATAAAAATATATTTCCTAATTAGTAAAAAATAATCAATAAATTTAATTTATGTGATTTCAATTGCATCTCCTTTCCTTGTTCATACTTTTAATAAATTAAAACATCAATTTTAAAATATATGTTATCATTAATATGTTATAATTAACAAAAAAAAATCATATATAATCCTAATTTATGTCATCTCAATTATTAGAGTAGTATATCAATTGCACAACTATTTTCAATAAAAAAGTGATATAATTATTTACTTTTTAAAATAATTAATAGATAATTAGTATCAATATCAAAGAAGTGTAAATTGTGGGGATTGATTTTTTTAAAATATTTTAATGTTGAAAAATTGAAGCCTTATTTTTCAAAAAAATTAATTTGAAATACTTGTGGAATTGATAAGTTGGAATGCTTAGGTTGTAAAAAATTAAATATAGTATAGTGAAAAATAGATATAAATTTTTTTATGATTTTTAAAAGCTCTACATTTAAAGTTAGAAACTCCCCTCCTTCGACCTTGTCATCATTTAGAATTTCTCCTCTTATCCTCATTCTTTTCCTCATCAGAGTCTCCATTATTCATTCCCTGATTTGAATCCTATGATATTCATAGGTTTATTAAAAAAAATTTTAAAAATGAAAAAATTTCAAAATTATTTGAAAATTGAAACACAAATATCCATAATAACAAATACCACTGATGCAAAATAATTCAAATTAAAAATAAAAATACATAGATGATGCAAATTAAATCCAATAAAGATATTAAAAAAATAAAGGTGTGCTAAGGTTTTCTTGTTATCATTAATTATTATAATTATAGTAGTTTTTTTATCATTAATACAATAATTATAATATTTTTTTGATAATGTAATTATAATAACTTTGTTATCTTTAGTACTATAATTATATATATAAAATTTTAATGGTATAATACATTCAATTATCATTTTGTTTATATTTTTTGTTATTTGTTAAATAATTTTGATTAAACTATTTTGTTAAATAATTTTAATGAAGAGAGATATGAAGGTATGATTAGAAAAAATAATTAATAATTAGAAGATAAATTAAATCCAAAAACTTACTTTAAATATTAAGATTATAAAAATAGTGAGGTATAATTTTCTCTATGAATGACACATGAAAAAACTATCCATGTAATAAACCTTAATTATTAGTATTATAAATAGATTATAGATTGATTATAGATTATATTAAATCCTTCAAAAATACATTAACTATGATATTAAGTTTGATTAAAATATCAAAACTAATATAGTATAGCTTGTATTATTATATTTTTATTATCAATATTATTACAATATAATGTGGCAAATTTTATATATTATAATAATTTTTAATAAATTATATATTATACTAATTAAATCTGATATGCAAAAATAAAATGATATGTAATTAATGTTATTCTTTAAAATTTAAATTTAAATTTCAGAGTAATTGATTAATTAGAGAGTGACTTATTGATAATATTTATGTGTCAATTTGTGATATTAAACTTTTAGTTATAATTTGTTGACCATGATAATATTTACTGTGATTTTAATTAATAAAATAATTTTAAATTAATATAACTACTATGTCAATGATAACATAAATTTATGGTTAACTCAATAATATTTAACATCTTTTCTCTAAATTTATGGATCTGTCCAAAGCTAACATATATATGATTAAAAGATATATATCTTATTAATTTTTATAATATATTATTTCAAGGATTTAATTTTATTTGCATTGTTAATGTAAAAAGATATTTTTACATATATATTCAATTATATAAACTAAACTATTTAACTGCTAATTACCATATTTAAATGTAATTTCAATATAACAAAACAAAATGAACATCATATTTAAATTATATTGAAAACCCTAAAAAACTTCATGAATCCTATTTAAAATAAGTGAATAACTTCCATACTTAAAATTTTCATATTAAAATTAAATGATAATAGAGTATATGTGAGTTTATAAAGGATACTCAAGTATTAAATAAAGAAAATTCTCTAAATTTAAGTCAAAATAACTATATCATACTAAATATTTTATATTTTTAAAAGTAAAAATATATTTCAAAAAGTAAACTAAATTATTTAAATCAGTATTGAATTAATTCCAGAATATTTTAATTTATTTATCTTGATAGGCATATTTTTAAATAAAATATATAATTTTAAAATATCCATCTATTATTTATGATTGATATCATTGTGATAGATTACATTAATTACTAATTAATAATAATGTATTGATTGAAAACTATCATATAAATTAATTTCAAATTATGTATTCATTGATAATATATAAATCACGTGTTTCATATAGAACTATAATACATTTGAAAGAAACTATGACTATATATTAAGCTTTTTTGATAAATAAGCCAAATAATATAATCATAAAAAAATAATTTGAAATATATTAGAACTAAAAAAAAACTATTTCATAAATTTAAAATATAGAATAAAAATTTACAAAGTCAACCAACAAAAAAAATTTGCAAAGTGATATTGTAGTATCTGATAATGGGTTTTGAAATTGGGTTGTGAATTGAGAGTAAGATTATGATTTATAATTTATATATCATAATTAATAATTAATTATAATTGATATGATTGATATTTATCAATTAAGTGCAATAAATATAGATTAAGGATTCAAATTCTAAATAAAAATTGACCCTAAATCGCTATAGAAGTGACATATAAAAGTTTTTCTCATAGGAGTCTTAAATATTAGTATTATAGATTATAAATTGCAATAAAATAAAATATAATAGAATCAAATCATGATTCCTTTTTTTTTGTAACAATCAAATCATATTCTTAATTCACACTTTTAGTTTTGAAATTATATTTCTTTTTAGATCCTTAGTTTTTATACATTTTTTTTCATTGTAAGCACAGGGTCCTTTTGGGCGAGATAACAAGAAAGTAAGAAAAAAAAAAAGCATATTCCACATGGAGTTTATCCATAATTTTTTTTAAATTTTCAATATAATTTTTAATGTCTGTTTATTTATAACACTAACTATTTGAGATATAATTAAAATGTAAAGTTTAAGGATTAAATTGAAAAAAAAGGAAATTTTAAAGAATTTAATTTTAATGAATTGAAAAAATAATGTGAAATGTTAATATAAAGGAAGACTTTTTAATACAAAAGAATATAAACTTTATAATAAATATAGCCATGATTTTATTTTATAAATAGTATCATTTTTCATCTTTAAGTTATTGAATGGATGAAATGGTATATCAAACTCTTTTATTTCCCTGTTAACTTCGTTTCGTTCTTTCATATTATTTTTCTTGATAACTAATACAAACCACTTTTGAGATTGGGATAAATAATATTCCACCTCATTAAATTTAAATAACCAATAAAATTATTATTTTTAATATAATTTTCTTTAATTTTTTATAAGTATACTATAAAAATAATACAAATAAAAATTCAAATATTTGATTATAAAAAATAATAAGAATAGAGAGTATAATGAAGAAGAAAAGAATAGTTTCATTGATAATCTTAAAGGTACTCTATATGGAGCATCCAAAGGGCTTTTTATAGTCAAAGGAAGAGAGATATAATATCACATTAAATCATAACAGATTCTATCTAATCTAATCAAATCTTAACTAATCAGTTAAAGATATGAATATTCATAAATGAATAATATTTCATAACACTCCCCTTGGTTGTCCATAAGTGATATGCCTTATTAAAACCTTATTAAGAAAAACTTAATGGGAAAAAATCTTAGTGAAGGAAAAAGAGTACAATATCCTCATAGTGTAAATGTAGAAATACCTCGTTAAAAACCTTATCAAGGAAAAACTCAGTGGAATAAAAATCTTGATCAAGGAAAAAAGAATACAGTATTTCTCCCCATCTTCAAAGTATCACTTAAAATCTCATAATTGTTTTATTCTAATTTTGTGCATCACTTCTACAAAGAAGAAATAGGTAATAACTCTATCACTTGAACAAATTGGACATCAGTTCCTCTCTTTAATTGAACTATCTAAACCATATTGTCCTCAAGGTAAAGTTGTGCAATTTTCTTCTAAAAGAATTTACATGATAGTTTGAACATGGAGATCTCTTGCCTTTAGCCAGAAAGATTCACGAGCTTCGTGTATTGTACTAATTTCTCTGATTTGAAGAAATAGTGGCTATAGTCTATCTTGTGCATCTAAGATATGATCATATCTCCATAAGTGAAAGAAACCTGTTTGGTATCTGCCTTTATAGATTTGATAAATATCCTGCATATTAATACACTTGAAGAAAATATATACAATTTATCCATATAAAACTTTATAAGAGTTATCTCTGTGTAAATTGATTGACAAATAAACATCTTGTTTGTTAAATGCTCGATCTACAGGCCGAGATAGAATTTTGTCCTTCAAAGATCTTTTATCTCAAACTTTCTGTTAGATCTTTTATGACTATGGAAACTTCTTCAAGAGTTCCAATGATATTCAAGTCATCAACATACACAGCTATTATAATGAATCTAAGTAAAAACATAGGGCAAATGACATCATTTGTAAACCCCTCTTAATCAAATATTCATTGAGACGATTATACCACATCCATCCAGATTGCTTTAGACCATATATAAATCTTTGCAACTTGATTGAGTATGTAACTTGGGGACATTCATTAGATAATGTTGATATCTATAATCTTTAGGGACTTTTCATGTAAATATTATTATCTAATGAAATTTATAGATAGGCTATGACAACATCTATCAGATGCATATTTAGCTTATTATGTGCAGATAAGCCAATCAAATATTGAAACATTGTTGCATCCATTACTAGGGAATACATTTCGTCATAATCTATACCAGGTTTTTGTGAGAAACCTTATGCTACAAGTAGAGTCTTATAGCGTACAATTTCATTTTTCTCATTTCTTTTTCTCACAAATGCCCATTTGTATCCCACGGATTTCACACCTTCTAGTGTTTGAACTATAGGTCCAAAGACTTCACGTTTTACAAGTGAATCTAATTCAGCTTGCATGTCTTCTTTCCATTTTTGGCTAATCATTTCTACGTAGATATTTTTCAATGATCCTTGGCTCAAGATCCTCATTTCATGCATAATATCTAGCTCTATATTATATGTAAATATATTGTCGACAATTATTACTCGGATTCCACCTTTTTCCTATAAAGACATAGTCTATTGAGATCTCATAATTTTCAATGATTATTTTCAGGTCCTAACGTCTTCTGGCATTTCAAATATATCAAAATTTTGGACTGCAATAATGTCCTTTCTATGTCTCTATTCTCTTTAATAGGAAGAATATCATTTGCCTCCATAACATCACTTGGCCTCTTTGCCCTTTCTTCCTTTTCGAGGAATTTGTTTTTGGAATCGACGGTCTACCACGCTTCTGTGTGATTTTTACATTGACCAATTGTCCAATAGGGACATCAATTCAGATTGGGCATTTTCAGCTGGTATATAGGATTTATTTATCCTTTTGTATCATAAAAAATGCATCTGGCAATTCATTTGCTATTCTTTGCAAATGTATAATCGTTTGAATTTCTAGTTCACATTATCTTATATGAGGATCTAAATAGAATATTGATGCACTCCAATTTATTTTCTTTTCAGTTGTCTTACTCTCTCTCCCTTTGATGTTGGAAACATTATTTCTCACAAATTGAGACTTAAAGTATCTCCCATTTATATTTCAATGTATTTGACCATAAAGGGATAATCATATCCAACATATATCTCCAATTTTCTTTGGAGTTCCATATGGCAGTTAGGACATCTACTGCACTTATGAAGTTCTTAAATGGGAACCTTTTGGCTGCAGGCCAAAGTAATTGTAGGGGAGAGAATTATTGACAATTTGTTAG
This sequence comes from Dalbergia oliveri, assembly GCA_030441495.1. Classification (NCBI taxonomy): domain Eukaryota; kingdom Viridiplantae; phylum Streptophyta; class Magnoliopsida; order Fabales; family Fabaceae; genus Dalbergia; species Dalbergia oliveri. Next base: position 15,571,555 of record JAMLFY010000013.1, on the reverse strand, counting down.
CCTTATAGAAATAAGTGCTATAAAATAATATGCGCCCAACTAAAAATTAGAGATTTGTTCTTATGAGCAAGCGTCTACAATTAATTGGAGGTCTTTTATAAGTTAATTATGCTAGCCAACTTTTTATATATGTGAACATAATTGGATGTTCAACATTTATAACATTAGCCTACAAGCAATAAAAGTTTGAAAAATAAATTCACCAGAATCATCAAGATAAATTATTTTGATTGGATTATCAAGAAATTGTACTCTTAATAATTTACGCAATTAATATCGCAAGCTTCAGGTTGCGAAATCATAATGAGCACACTTGTGACCATTTTATAGATGCATCTATTAAAATCATAAAATATTTAAAATGTCTATATGGTGGATGAATTGATCCATGTATATCACCTTAAATTCCTTCTGGAATTTAAGAGATTTAAATCCAATTTTTGCTGGTGAAGGTCATATAATTAATTTACTTTGAGAACACGCATCATAAGAAAATTCATTACAATGAAGAATCTTCTGGTTCTTCAACAAATGCTCATATGAGTTTTCAGTAATTCCTTACATCATTATTGTTTAGGATGTCCCAACTGGTCATGCCAAAAGGTAAAATCATCTGGGCTAGTAAACATTTGGTTTACAATAGCATATGATGATTCAATTGTACTCATATTAATACTATAGACTGGAAGAAAGTGCAGACAAATTTCCTAAAGTAACTTTCTTACCTAAAGCACAAGTTGTGATATGGAGGTATGCTCAATATTTTCCTCACTCACTATCACAATATGATATCCATTTTAGCGAATATCTTTGAGACTCACCAAGTCTCTTTATTACTTCTGGAGCTAGTAGACAATTATTTATGTTTCTTCAGGAAACAAAATACTAGCTCTTCTAGAGCCTTCATTCATCTTGCTACCAATAATTATATTAATATTTCTAATTAATTTTGTTTCTTTAGGAAACATAATAGTAGCTCTTGTGGAGCCTTCAATCATCTTGCTACCAATGATGATATTAATATTTCTAATTGATTTTGTTTCTTTGGGAAACATAATTGTAATTCTTCTGAGCCTTCAATCATATTTATAAAACTAATAATCGAGTTAAGATTTTATTATCTTATTACAAGATGAAAAAATCAAAATATATTATTAAAGCATTAACATATCATGTAAGTGAAAAGAAATTTATCATGACATGATAGTGATATAAATACATGTACCACAATTACCCCTAAAATATTAGTATCATATATTCTTATTTCATGATATAATAATCATGATAATAAATAAGATTAATTATCATGTGATATAAATCAATAAAGTAAATGATATGTTAAATCTCAACAATATTGCATAAAAATATAATTAATAATTATGAAATATGCCACAAATAGCATAGCTATTTTATTCAATATAGAACAATCAGTACTAAAAGTTTTAAAATAAAATATTCCTTGAAAATAGTATCAAGTAATATATCTAATAAAAGCTTTCATTATTAAATCAAATAATCAATATTTATATAAAAGATAAAAAGATACATTCAAATGACTCATATTAATCATGAAATGATTTCATAAAATATCTTGAAAAGAATCGTCTTTTCCATTTTCTTATTCTCCTTTAACAATACTTAATAAAGATCAAATGAATATCTCAATGTACGACAAGTACATGCCAAATTTACTTTGATGTCATAACAATAACATTCATCATATTTATCACACTTGAAATCAACAATCTTCCCCAAAGTGTGAGGTCTAACATGGTTTGCTCCCCCTTAATGGAAGCTTTCAGACAAATCAAATACAAAATCTTGGCCCAATGCTCTATCCAAGGGTTGATACCACACCCAAGCACAAACAAACAGTCATGGCTCAGCCAAACCATCGCTTTAATACCACTTCTAGGGTTATAATTTTTTTGTCACATTCACTTTAGGAAATGGAAGAGTTAACTGGGCAAGTTTCATGAATTTTTTTTTCATGAAAACTTATTATTTGATATCTTGTAAAACTTTTTGCTTAACAGTGCAAGCCCAGGAGAACATTTGAGACATAAATGTCAAGAATATTTGTTAACATATATTTATTACTAATGCAACTGAAAGTGCTATTGTAATGGACACACAACTCTTCTTTGTAATTTATCAAAAAGATCAGCAGGATCTTTTAAAAATATTTATACATAATCCTTTATTCTCTTCAGGAGAATATGAGTATTTAATTTAAATACTCAAAATTGAAAAATTATATATTGTAAATACTCAAAATTTTCCTTGGAGATACATCCATTTCAGGGGATGTAAATATGAAAATATTCCTTCTAAGAAATATACAAATTTATTTTAGATTATAATGTTACATACTTTATGTGGTGTGAATAATATATTCAGTCACTTTTGGAATAATCTTTTGACATATTCACTTTTGGAAATATGTAAATCTCCTTAAATAGAGAAGTAAATCTATTATAATTTTCAGGTAATTTTGAATAATTTGGATGCATTCACTTCAGGAATAATTATCTATTTTCTGTATAATTCTCATTCTCTTCAGGAATGATTATCTATTTTTCTATATAATTCTCATTCACTTATGGGAATGATTGCAATTCACTTCTGGGATTGCATATTTCTTGTTTATTAGTCTCAAAACCTATTGAGTAAAGATAAATCTCAACATATAATATTTAAGATAAATATGACTAGGATATCTTACCCAAGCCTTATTATTCACCACCGTATACCGATGCTATAATAATAATATAGGAAAAGAAAAACCAACCAAGAACAAGCGCCTATAAGTCACAAGCATGGGAAAATAATTCTGACTTATATTGAATACTCCCTCAATTTCCATCATAAACCAAGAATCCTAGAAGAAGAAATCATGCCTATATATTAACGAGCTTCTTCACTTTGAGAGTAAAATTGTGTTGATAACATGTTATAAAAAATAAGAATAGAGAGAATAATGGAGAAGAAGAGAGATAGTTTCATTGATAATCTCAAAGATACTCTATATGGAGCATGCTTTTTATAACTAAAAGAAGAGAAATATAATATCACATCAAATCATAACAGACTCTATCTAATCTAATCAAATCTTAACTGAATCAGCTAAAGATATGGACATCCATAAATGAATAATATTTCATAACAGTATTATATTTTTTAAATTTTTATATTTGACTAAATTAATATATAACTATTAAAAAGTGAATAACATTATATCTATAATACTAATATTCCATACTCTTATGAGGAAAAATTCTTCACGTGTCGCAACAAGAATAATTTAGGATTCACAATTTTTAAGAAGTTAATTTCTAATTATTTTTTGAAAAATAAAACTGCAATTATTATATATTATTATAATATCATTGATAATTATCAGCATTTAATAGTAAGATTGTAATAAAGAAATTAAATATCTTTAAAACTTATCACTATTTAATTAAATATTTAAATATTTGTACTATCATTTAAATAATAAACATAATAATTTATTTATTTTAAATCACATCATCAAACTTTGCTATTTTTTTAATTTTTTAAATATTTTATCTATTATTGATAAAAAATGGATCATAAATAAATATATAGAAACAAATGAGAGATACCAGCTAAAACCATTACACTTGCTACATGGTGTGAAAAATAATATACTATTATAATATTTGAGAGTCATCTATAATCTATAATACTAATATTCTAGACTCTTATAAGTGAAAGTTTTTCACGTGTCACAACAAGAATAATTTAGGGCCCACAATTTTTAAGAAGTTGATTCCTAATTACTTCTTTGAAAAATAAAACTGTAATTATTATATATTATAGAATATCATTGATAATCATCAGCATTTAGTAGTAAGATAGTAAACAAACCATTCAACATTTTGTGATTTACTTATCATTATTCTACAATGCTTGCATTCCTTCTAATAAGATATCTTTCATTCTCTCTTTCTCACTTCTCTTCTAATGATTATTGTGAAATTTTTGCAGTTGTTGATGATAGATTTAATACCATCAAACATTACCTCATGTTCAAAGACGAGTGTATTCATTTCTTATTTTTTAGGTTAGAAGAGTTTCCTTCCTTTCTCCAAATTTGTTTTTCTTCTATACTCTTTCACTATTCTAATCTATTCATTCTACCATAATTTTCATTGTAAATTTTATTCTTTTATTTTATTATACATTGGTATATCAATTGTGCTAAACAAATAGTATTGTTTGAATTTGTAAGATTTATATCTTTTTTAAATATTTTATATTTTTCAGCCTTCTCTATGCATAGGAACACAGTACCAATTGAGTTTTATTCCTTTTTATTTACTTTACTCTTCTATTTTTCGCTTTTAATTGATTTGCTCTTCTATAATTTATAACGTTTTGTCCATTCAATATATTTCCTATCATATATATTTTCAAATAACTCTATCAATGTTAGAGTTTTGGCATATGTGTCTTATGATGTGTAATGTAGTAAAATAGTGCTTTTCTTTCACACTTTTTTATATATAATATACGTTTTTATCAATTTGCATTGGATAGGATATGGATGTGTTTTGATTGTTTTGTTTGGATTTGTTGTTATGATATTCTTTAGGGTTTGTTATTGAAATTGAATTTTAAAATATGTCACTAATTCAAAATTTTAATTGATTGTAATTAAAATTTAAATATTTGTCTAAATAATGCATTATACAATTTCATAAACAAATTGTCATCTAAAATATTTTTTTTAAAAAATTTTAAACCTTGCTATATATATATATAATATTTAGGAATATTAAATAATAATTGTAATGTCAGGTATTATGTTTTCATAATTTTAAATTTTTTAGAAAAAAATTTCTCTCACCAAAAGTAGAAATACATTTAACGACACATATTCTGATAAAAAATTTAAATATTATTTAAATTAATGCATATTATTTTATAATCTATCTATAATTGTAATAACAACAATATCATAATAATTTATATTTTCTACAATCACTACACTCTATCAATACCTATCTTTTAATGGCTCATCAATAATACAAACTCAAATAGTAATTTTTTTTTTTTGCATTTGCAACTAATAGAATGGTCCTCTATTTATTATATAAAATAATATAATTTGTATTAATCTATATAGTAATATAATATTAATTAATCTATCAATATGGTTTCCCATATCAGTTCTAACAATGAGTCATACTAATTTCATATTAGAATTCTTCATTTATAGAATATCCTAAGTTATAAAAATTCAAAGTTCTATATCTATTGGAGAAATGAGAAAAATATAATTTTTAATGTCATCAAAATTGATATGGATAAGTAGTACAGTTTATTTTAATTTACAATAATTTTTACCATCATCAGTTCTATATATTTTTTCTCTTTATTATTATGTTTATATTTTTCATCTTTTGTTATATATTTAATATTTTTCTTTAGTTTAGGTGTTTATTTTTTTACAGTTCATTATCACATTTGAATTGTCTTCACCTATTGTTTTAGAAGCTTTGAAAATAGTTCAAGATTAGAGGGATAAGTTATGTGATCAAGAAACATCCTTCAATAAATACATTTAATTATACAAGTTGTTCCAAGAAGAATATTATAGTTAAGAAGGACATTAATTTAGCTATAAGTGATATGACTAATTCCATATGGTAATGAAGTTTGGAAGCATAGGATTATAATCTTTTTTGGATTCATGCTAAAATAATATGAATGGGTAACTACTAGATATGTTGATGTTAGTATAGGTAGTTTTAAGGGTATAGATTTTTAAAATATTGGAGATTATATATGTATATATATTGGTTATCAATACTAATAATTTTATTGGAATGTAATGGTCTTGGTATGAACTTATTGATATATTTTAATTAAAAAAATCCAATATACAAAATATTTATGATTATGTTTTCAATTATGGGTTGGTAATTTAAAATTTGAATCAAGATTGTAAAGCTCAATAACATTTTTTCCTTTATATACTATTATTGTATTAAATTTTTTTAATCTTGGATTTAAGTAATTTGAATTTAGTTACACAATTTTATTGTCTCAATTTTGAATAGGATTTTATAGATGAATTTTGTGCTCTAATTGAATACAATTGTCTAAATGATATTAAATTTTATGATACTCTTTTTATATTTTGTTTATTATTTAATTATTTAACTAAATTATTTTTAAAATTAATTTATATATTCAATTTGATAAGGTATATTTAATTAAATTGTTATTTCTTTTAATAATGATCAACAAATTATTTTTTAATATCACCCAATATAGGATTAAACAATTAGTTTAATATAAATTACAGTTTTAAATGATAAAGCTAATAAGGCTTAAAATACAACTTTTATCCCTGAAAAAATAAACAAATTTTAATTTTGATCCCTAAAATACTTTGTTTGATTTGAGTTCCAACATTTATAAAACTGGTTGGTTTGAGAAACCATAAATATATTTTAGCTAATTAATAAATGTATATTGAAATAAATGTATTTCAAATTGTTAAAAAAAGAAAATTTTATTTTTAATATTTTTAAAAATCATTTAGTTTTAGTATAAATATTTTTATAACTGCTGGTTTTGTATAATGTTGAATTAGATTACCTAATATTTTATTAGCTAGATCAACAATTTTTTACGCTATAATTACCCAAAATCAAATCTGTCAAATATTTATTTTGATGCTTATTATACGCAATGCGTACCTAAGAAATTACATCGCTGATTGAAGTGGTGGTATGCAAATGCAATTCCGCAATCTCCACTCTATAAAGTTTCTAGTATTATTTTATTGAGGTACACATGGACAAGGCTAAATCTATCGTCAGTGATGACATGTGATTCGATGCTGCGAGGTTCCTATAAAAAGGGTTAACTCAGTTGAATGTGGACACCATCTTCCATCATTTCAGTTTGCTGTCCAAGTACATACATACTATTAGCCAGAGTACAAAATCAAGATCAAATGGCAACTGCGTATGTCAATTCTTCATTTTCTCACTTCGATCGCTTATGATGCGTTTGTTTTCAATTTTTAGTTTTTTTATGATTTTACAAAGAAAATATTAAAAATTAAAAATTAAATTTTATATTCTTCATAATTTTTAGTATTTTCTTTAAAAAAATTTAAAAATCAAAATACTAGAAATGAAAATAAAAATTGAATCGACAGGATAATGTTACTTTATTTTTCTTTCGAATATGTTCCTGTTCTCTAACGCACTCTGTGTCTTTGTGCATAGTGGTGTGCAAGAAGCTCGTCCTCCCTCTTTAACTTCCACATCCGATCCGCCTCCTCTTTTTGATGGAACCACAAGGTTGATTTCTCGTTCTCCAATCATCCTTATATATATATATATATATATATATATATATATATATATATATATATATATATATATATATATATATATATATGATTCAATATTCACATATGCCAATGTCCTAATTTTGCATTTTTATTTTTTTTTAAGGTTGTACACAAGTTACATTTGCTTCTATGCACAACGTGTATGGATTGCTAGGAACTACAAGGTTTGTTTCTATTCTTTGTATTCTACTGTGTCTAATGATGTATTCACGTGTATGACAACTTTTTTCTACAAGAGATGATATATGCATAATATAATAGGACAATAAACTTACATCATATAAGTGTAGATGGAGAAAAAGACAAAATAAGAAAAGTGAACCCAATAATATTAATATATTAAAATGAGGAAGGAAAATAATATTGATGTAAGTTTGTTGTGCAATTTTATTGTACAACAAACATTTTTTTTTCTACCTTGACCTTAATAAGATATAAAAGACCTTAATTAGACAAAAAAAAAACTTATATTGTTTATTATTTGTTAAGTCCTAAAACTGTACACTTGTTTTGGACAAAATCTCCACTTCGGTCGTGAGTAGAATATTGGAGTATCTTGTATGTTTAATTAGGCTGTTTTTGGTTTCCGGAAACAGTTTTCGGTTTTTATAGTATTTTGATAAGGGGGTTCACTCTTTGTTTTGATCTACTTATATATTTTATTCTCGTGTCATTGTTCTTTCTTCTGCTGGTTATAGGGGCTACAAGACAAGATCAAATTGGTTCCTATTGACCTTCAGGACAGGCCTGCTTGGTACAAAGAGAAAGTCTACCCTACAAATAAGGTGTGTAACTTGTTGATATAAGATGATAAATTGGTTTGCTAGTTTGCTATATCCAGTCGCTTAACCAATTTAATTCACCCAAATTTTATGTGTATATATATACAGGTGCCATCATTGGAGCACAATGGTAAGGTAGTGGGAGAAAGTCTTGATTTGATCAAATATGTAGATGCCAACTTTGAAGGGCCATCTCTGGTTCCCAGTGTAAGAACTGCACACTCTTTTCCTTTTGCACATTATGGCCCCTCAACACTTTTTTTAGTTAGTGTATGTTTGGTGAATGGGTAAAAGTGAGGGTTAAAATTACATAAATGAATTTCATGTGTAAAATAACATAGAAAACTCATTTATGTAATTTTTAATCCTATTTTTACCATCTAATCAAGTGGAGTAATGAACTAATTATGTTAAGAACACATTTTCCTAGGATCCTGCCAAGAAGGAGTTTGGCGAGCAGTTAGTGTCACAAGTTGATTCATTCACCAAAGAATTGTTCACTTCATTGAAAGGGGATGCTATACAACAAGCAAGTAAGAAAGATCTTATGTTTATTAACAGAGGAAAGTGCTTTTCAAATATTATCGTATGGGCCTTAAAATTGGTGTAATTTGTATCAGGTCCTGTTTTTGATTCATTGGAGAATGCACTCGGTAAATTTGATGATGGCCCATTCTTCCTTGGTGAATTTAGTTGGGTAAGTTGAAATCAATTCAAATAGCCTTTGAAAAAAAATTTCCTTTTAATCTGTTACCTCAGGCAGATATTGGTACTATTGTTCATTATGATGGATCTGATGAAAGGAAGTGTCAAAAACTTAGTGACTTGATGCAAAAACAGTATGTGATGTTGTCAATGACTATAGCTTTTATTTCATATAATGTGTAAATGCTTTTGATAATCAGGTGGATATTGCCTATGCTGCAATTGTTGAAAAATTCCATGTTGTCTTTGGTGAGGTGTTCAAGCACGACATCACTGAAGGAAGGCCTAAGCTTGCAGCATGGATTGAGGTACGCTAGAGCCGGTTCTGTGTAAAATTTCCTTTCTGGTTTGTTGAAATGGCACTAGTTTGCATTCATTTATATTAATTTGACTATTGTCACCTCTCATTAATTACCATCACTTGCACTTATTTTAATAATTAGTCATTTTTTTATTTTTAAAATTAAATTAAAAATTGTGTATTAGAATTTCAATTATTGTCTCACCTTATTTATTATTTTTATTTGTGATATTTCTAAATGTTTAAATTTAAAATTTATTTTAATTTATTTCAAAAGTTATCATGGAAATTTTTAATTCATCTTGGTTCATAATTTGTTCCGTATGCTGCTTCTTTACTATTGTTGTAATTCCGAGTCAAATTCACTACCTATTATTTGTAATCTTAACATTGATTTGTTGTAAAAGTTATGAATGTATATAAAATGATTATAATACAAAATTAAAATAGAGGCTTTTGAGCATTAAATAATTAAAACCACAAACATAACATGAAGTTGATTTTCTATCTTTATCAATTCTATTATTTATTTTGGTAATTATTAGTAATGATCTTCTTCTAGTTCATGTCAAAAAACAAAAAATCTTCTTCTAGTTGGCTTTGCCATCTTTTAGATTTTATTTAATTTCATTTTTCTCGCTACTTTGAAAAATATATAATGATGGCATGCATTTACAGAAAATAATGTTGTTATCTATGAAAATTGCTCTTAAAGAGCTCATTATGCATTACCTTTGTGATTTGTGTGTTTTGTTTATATTTTAAAGTGTTATATATTTTATATCTAACTAAATTTGCAAGTTATTTAAATTTTATTTCACTAAACTTTTTAATTCAAGTTAAATATTGTATTTAAGTTAGGAATTTTTGTCATGCTAGAGATTTATTTATAGTTACATTTTGTTTAATATTAATTGATATAGTTATTAAATATGTATACAAAGATAATTTTTAAATTAAAGGCATTTAGCAATCTTACAAATAAAAATAATAAACAAGGAGTGATAATAGATAGTTCAAATTCTAATACACAATTTTTAATTTAGTAAAATAAAGAAAAGACTAATTATTAAAATAGCTTAAGGGTATTTTAGAAAAAGTGCAAATGAAAACAATTAATGAGGAGTGACAATATGCAAATGGGAGTGACAATTGACTCTCCCTTATATGATTAAGTGATCGGGTTTGGATCCTCTAAGTGAGTTAGAGGGTAAAGTGAAGAGTTTCACCTTTAAAAAATGGCTCCACTTTTATCTTTAATTATCAATCTAATGCTAAAATCTCCTCACTTTACTCTCAATCCAAATCCTAAGTGATCATAATCAATAATGATCAATCTGAACTTGAAGAGGATGAGCTTTGGCGTGAAGGTTGTTGCCTTGGGACCTAAAGGTTACAGGTCCTCTCTACAAAGTGGGGGAAAGATTGAGTACATCTATACTTCCCAAACCCCATCAAGTGAGAGTCTTGTAGGCCACCCCTTTCGTTCTTACCATGTGAAAATTGAGATTGTTTGGTTTTCGTTTTCATTTTATGTATTTTTTGATTTTAGAAGTTTGTGAAGAAAATCGTGTACAACAAGAAATGAAAATAGGAAACAAAATCCTATTATTTTTGAGTTTATACTATTTCCTTCTTAAAATTCCAAAAGTAGAAAAATACTAGAAATGATTTGAGTCTGGCCCTCAATCTCATGCATTTGATAAGCAGCCTGACTAGTTCTACTAACATCTTCAGGCCTAGTGGTTAATTACAAAAGGGATATTCATTTGTGAGCTAAACTTTTGCTTTTGCAGGCGTTGAACAAGCTTGATGCTTACACACAAACAAAGCTTGATCCCCAGGAAATAGTTGATCACTTCAAGAAACGTTTTTTGGTACTATACAATGTTATCCACTTATGAATCTCTCACTATATATTGAGTTTGAAGTGTTTTCTGATTGGTTTTCTGAGTGTGTCACATTTCTACTTTTGCAGCCTCAACAGTGAATATTGGATTTCAGCAGGCATCCTCAAAGATGTAGACTGCCATCAATAAAGTGAGATTTGTAATTTTATGGGATGCTTCTTCAGTCAGATATTGGTGTGTTTACCTGCTAGAGAGTTGCAGGATGGCTTGATGTCATAATAATGTTTACATATAAGCTTGTTAGTTTGATGTCATAATAATGTTTCATGTACCAGCTTGTTTGTTTGATGTCGTAATAATAGCTATGTACCAGCTTGTGATTACGAATGAGATGAATTATCCTACTTGAACTATGTTAGTACATAATATACTTTGTGGCTGTTTTCACCATTTAAAAATAATAATTATTTATAGATTCCTCTTTTATGAGATTTAATTTCCTAAATATCATCCCTTTCAATATATTGGAAAATCGGTTGGTATACTCAACAATCAATTTGCATATTGCAAAAAGAAGGGAATTCTCACATGCAAAGGGAAAGTTATATGTAGGCTGCAAATATTAGTTTGGCCCATTGAAATATGACAGTATAGGTTCCACTTTAAATGATAAGTGTGGATTCTGATTTAAAGTAGATTATATGATTAAGTTTTAAATCAAAACTTAAATCTATAATCTATAATACTAATATTTCAGACTCCTATGAGGAAAATTTTTACAAATGTCACTACTAAAGCAATTTAGGACCCACAATTTTAATTTAGAATTTGAATCATCAATCTATATTCATTGCACTTAATTGATAAATATCAATCACATCAATCATAATTAATTATTAATTATGAGATATCATTACAATCATAATCTCACTCTCATTTCACAACAAATATTATCATGGTCAACAAATTATAACTAATAATTTAATACCACAAATTAACATATAAATATGATAAATCAGTCATTCTCTAATTAATCAATCACTTTTAAATTAAATTTAAAATTTTAAATAATAACATTAATTACATATCATTTTATTTTTACATGTCAAATTTAATTAGTATAATATATAATTTATTAAAAATTATTATAATATAAAATTTGCCACAATATACTGTTCTAATATTGATAATAAAAATATAATAATACACACTATACTATTTTACTTTTGATATTTTAGTAAAACTTAATATCATCGTTAATGTATTTTTGAAAGATTTAATATAATCTATAATTTATCTATAATATTAATAATTAAGATTCATTATATGAATAATTTTTCATGTGTCATTCATAGTGAAAATTATGCCCACCAGTTTCATAATCTTAATATTTAAAGTAAGTTTTTGAATTTAATTTATCTTCTAATTATTAATTTTTTCAAATAATACCTTCATATCTCTCTTCATTAACATTATTAACAAAATAGTTCAATTAAAATTGTTTAACAAATAACAAATAATGCAAACAAAATGATAATTGAATGTATTATATTATTAAAAAAATTTATATATAATTATAGTATTAAAGATAACAAAGCTATTATAATTACGTTATCAAAAAAATTTATAATTATAGTATTAATGATAACAAAACTATTATAATTTTAATAATTAATGATAATAAGAAAATTTTAGCACACCTTTATTTTTTAATTATCTTTATTGGATTTAATTTGCACCATGTATGTATTTTTATTTTTAATTTGAATTATGTTACATTAGTAGTGTTTGTTATTATAGATATTTGTGTTTGAATTTCAAAGTATTTTCAAAACTTTTTGCTTTTTGAAATTTTTTTAATAAACCTATGAATATTGGTAGGATTCAAATCTCCACGAGAAATGAGAAAGGAACAATAGAGAATAAAATTGGGGATAAGAGACAAAATTCTAAATGAGGACGGAGTAGAATGGAGGGGAGTTTCTAACTTAAACGTAAAGCTTTGAAAATTATAAAAAAATATATACTTACCTGTCTCACTATACCATATTTAATTATTTACAACTTAAATATTTTAACTTATCAATTCAACAATTATTTCATATTAATTTTTTTGAAAAAAAACTTTAAAAAATCAATCCCATAATTTACACTTCTTTGATAATGACACTAATTATTTATTAATTATTTAAAAAAAATAATTACATCACTTTTTATTGAAAATAATTGTGCAATTGATATACTACTCCAATAATTGAGATGATATAAATTAGGATTACATGTGATTTTTTTACTAATTATAACATATATTTTAAAATTGATATTTTAAATTATTAAAAGTATGTACAATGAAAGGGGCAATTGAAATTACATAAATTAAATTTATTAATTATTTTATTAATTAGGAAATATATTTTTATATTTTTATACATAAAATTTTTTTAACTTATTAAAAAGATGTAAATGACTAGGATGACAAAAAAAAAGTCTAAAATAAGTACACGTGAACGAGATTGCCGCAATAGAGATGAGAATAGGGACATATTTTATTTTTATGGGATGAAGTCCTGTTTGTTAAACGGGGCATAGATGAGAATAACACATCTTTATTTTTTTAATTATCTATATTGGATTTGCATTATGTATGGATTTTTTATTTTTTAGTTTGGATTATGTCACATTATTAATATTTATTATTATAGATATTTATGTTTTGAATTTTAAAATTTTTTCTTTTTGGAATTCTTTCAATAAATCTATGAATATGTGAAAGGATAGAAATCCCTATGGGGAATGAGGAATGAGACTATGATGGTAATAATAATGGGGGATGGGAGGTAAAATTAAACAAAGGGTATAGAACATTTCCTCTTATACATGGATATTAATTATCATCATATAAACGTTAATGATATAATAAAATTATCTATTTATTTCTTTCATTATTAAAAAATGTTAACCTTCAAAATGAGTAAAATTTTTATAAAATAGGCTATTTATTGTTATAGGTCATCTATCAAGATTTTTTTTCAACTTTGTAAACATGATATGATCAAATTCAGATATAAAATAGAATAACACGTTTACATTTTGTCAATTTATGTAATTATTTAACTATTAAATTATTTTTAAAATAAATTTAGATACTCAAATTTCTACAAAATATATTTAAATAAATTATTTATTTTCAATAATTGTCAACAATTTTTTAATATCTGCATCCGGGTAAAGCCAGTTTAATATGATCATGCCTTTTTTTATTATTATTATTGTTATACTGTAGAAAAAAAAACTTGTTCTTCCAGTCTCTCCATTGCTGCCGCTATTGTCGGACCAAGGCCATGGTGTTGCACGATCTTCGCCTGTCACCACTGTCGAGGTTGTTGACTGTGGCCATCATCTTGCACAGTCTGCGCTGCAGGGGTTCTTCGATTATGGCGAGGGGCTTCCACTCCCTCCTCCGCCGCCAAGGCATGGTCTCTGCCATGGGGGTTGGTCGACTGTGGCTGTGGGCTCTATCAATTGAGCAATAAGTATCAGCTAGTGATGAGCCAGGAAGCATATCGACGACGGAATAACCAGATCCAACAATCTCCAAATTGAACAAACCATCACCGGAATCGTGGGCAGAGAAGATGATCCGAGCATATGCGAACTCAACGAGATGACACGTGAGGCCTTCTTCCACTCCATGGGTCGACATCGTTGTTTGGGTATTTCGTTCTCCCATCTTCAGGTAGGGAAGGTGTGAGGTTGTGCAGTCGACAAAGTTGCAGATTGTTCGGTGCTTGATGTGGGTGGGGCTGTGGGGGGCTCTCTGGGGTGGGGTGAAGCGGTTCCTTTTTTATTTTGCTATTTTTTTTTCTTATTTGTTTTCCTAAATGTTAATTAGATGGAAACTTAATTAGCTGGGAGGAGAAGCTAATTATGGTCCTAATACAGTTTGACCCTCACTTGCAAGGCATCCACGTGTGCTTCTTTTATGGCGCACATCACTTCTGCAGTCTACAGATAAAACACCAGCCTACAAGTGAGCATGCATCCACATGCAAAAAGAATTGTCTTTGGTCTTGTGAATTCAAGTGTACGTTTATGTTAGATATATAATGGCTTCATGACACACTCTGCACACCGACGGTTAACCAAAAAAATAGAATAAAATAAAATTGTCCGTTCAACATTATTTCTTCAAGAAGTCTGAGCAAAGGCAACAAGAAACGAATTGCTTAATCGAATCTTTTACCAGAAATTTTTTCAAAGATTTGACTATCATGGGAAAGTGTTATCGTCAGGAGGTGGTGGCACCGGTATTAGTATTTCTCTAGCTTAAATTTGAATAAATAAAAAAAGCTTTGCGCCATTCACGACCTTTATAATAACATTGCAGGGTTCTAAGTTTTAAATTGCTGCTGCAGTTGTCATTGTTATGCGATCATTGCAACGTGCATTGCCCCGATGCGGTGTAATTTTTTTTTTTCTTTGTAACTTAAAATGAAATCTGTTATGGCCCGATGTGGCCTGTTGCGATTGATTCATATGGTTCATAACCCACCATCATTGTGGCTTGATGTAGTTGTAGTCGGCCACAACCATAATATATAATGCACTGCATTAGGTGATGCGTTTTGCAATCCGAGTCCAATAGCCCATTTAGTATTGCCTTAAGACGGAATTGCACATAGCAGAAACAACAACAATGGTTCTTACTGTAGATCAAATAATTTGCAATAGCTTTGTTAAGAAGGACGTTGTTTTTATCAGATTATTATATTTTAGGTAAATTACATTTTGCCCCTAAATTTTAGGACATAAGTTTGTCATTAAAAGTTAAAGGTATCGTGATGTATAGCTTTGAAAAGTTATGGTGTAAATTATAATGATCCAAAGTTAAATAGGTAAAATACATTTTATCCTTTAATATAACTTATTTTCTGAAGACTATTTACACACTACAAACAATTATGGGAATTATGGCATTGAAATTAGGGCGGTTCTTTAAAATCGCTACAATTGCAGTAAATTATGACGGTTTTATTGACCCATAATTTTCGTGAAAGAAATGGCGGTGAAATTAGGGCTTAAAATCGCCACAATGTGTAGTAAATTACGGCGGTTAAGTAAATTATGGCGGTTAGACCACCTTTATTTAGCATTACTATTTTTATGTCTTTTTTTACTATTTTTAATAAAAATAGGGGAAAAGGAGTATTCTCACTCTTTAAACTTTTAGCTAGTTACAAATAAATACCTTAACTTCTAAATCTTCTAATTAGATTCTTAAACTATACTAATCCTCAAAATTAGTCATTTTATTCAATTTTGGATTTAGCTAGATAGGTGACGTATAAATATCTAATGATACATATCACAAGTTCTTTTAATTTTTAAAATATTTTCTTTATTTGTATTATGTATTATTTGTAAAAATACATATCAATAAAAAATTAAAAAATATTAACTAAAATTTTTCTATTCACTACTCAAGAAATGAGATAAAAGCTCAAATTAAACGTCAACTCTTTTAAGAGGATGCGTTGTCTCTTAATTTTTAATCTTATAATAAAAACAATGAACTATAGTAAATAGAGCACATTTTGTGTTTTTTTTTAATTTCAATTGAATTTGGAACTTGTTTTATTACTACAATTGTAATTTTATTCCCTTGAAAATGAAAATAAAAGTGGAATAATGGATAAAACTTGATTCATTTTAAATTTTAGGAACTAGAATGAATATTAACTCTTTCATATAGAATAAGGTGTCTCCATAGATACAATTTATACTAAGGATAGTAAAAAAACCCACTTAAGGGTATCCACAAGGATTATCCACAATGAGATGTAAATGATGACAAGTTTGATCCCCATAAGAATGGGGGCAAAGTCCCCATTTACTAAATGGGATGGAGTGGGAAGGTCCCATCATGGAGCCCTTCAATCTCCATTTAAGTGAAATTACTTAAATATCTACTCATATATATATATAAACAAATACCAAGAAACAGTAAAATACAATAATAATAGTAAATATGTTGAACAATTTTAATACAAGAAAACAATGTATAAGATTAATATTTTATTTTGCAAATTGTTTTTTTTTTACCCTTACATGAGTAGTGTCAATGTAAAAAAGGTTTTATACAATCATCCAATTATGTATGGATATATCAGGAAATATTATTAACTTTCACTTATTTAACTTTAAAAGTCATATAAATGTATCAAAATTAAACTCTTAAGTCATTGTAGAGATGATGAAATGACATATATCCTTTGGTTTAGACATATATCCTTTGGTCAACTCATGGTTTTGCATGACCAATAAAAACTGATGGTTCTGCTAAACAGGCCACTATTATGACCAAAAACAATAAAATAGACCCTATTTCACGACCAAAAACTGAAAACAGGCACCATTTTTGCGTTTGAGGCTGGGGCACACTGGATAATTTTCAGATTAGATATGGAAATGCTCTCAAGAGGGGTGTTTTTTTATCCAAAAAAAAAAAAAGGTGTTCTGCCCAAAAAGAATAAGCCAACTTTTTTTATTTACTAAATCAAAAAGCTGTTATGCTTTTAAGAGTCACATGGTAGTTTTTAAAGCTGATTTCTGTCATCTAAAATTCTAAAATGACAATAAATATATAAATTATCCTCTTTAACATCTATATCTATTAGAGGTGTAAGCGACTTGGTTAGAATTTGATTTAAGGAAAAATTAATCCAAACCGATCAAATCAACTTGGGTTGATTTGGATCAGTCATTGGATCTGTTTATTATTTTTTTCAATTGTTGCCAAAAAATCAATAAAAATACCTTAAATTATAAAATATTATATCAGTAAATTCTCATATGTTAAGATGGTATATTCTAATGTGACATAAATTTGCAATGATAATGATATGATATTCGTTTGATCTTAAATTGCATATTAATAATAGCAAATGGTAAATGAATAATAAATATGAGTAAATGCTATAATTAGTAATCAACAACAACAACAACAATAATAATAAGATTGGTTCAGCTTGAATTTCAGGTTGGAGGATGCAATTCAATGACTGAACCAATATATGATTGGTTCTAGTTAGATCTGAACCGATTGACTCAATGTCCCGATCCAAAACCGGACCAATCTAATCGGATTAGTTTGGATTCATTGGATTCATTGAATTTGTTCGATTCAATTATACCTTTAATATCTATTATTGTCATTTTAGATTTTTTAAGTATATTTACCAAACACTACTAATTATGGCTCATACTTATCAATAGCAACTTTTATTTTATTTTACCAAACAATTCTTTTATCTAGGTTTAATTAATTATGTTATCCCTATAATTTTACTCAATTTTCAATTAGGTCATTACAATTTAAAAGTTTATAATTGAGTTCCTATATTATATAAATTTTTTCAACCAGGTCTCTATCTCTATAAAACATTATAAAAATCTTAAATTAACTAGGATATTCTTTTATTATAATTTTAAATTAAGAAAAAAACCTCCCAGCTTCCCGTTCCCTTCGCCTTCCGGACACCAACCGCTTTGTCGTCATCGTCCAGAACCTCGGCCTCCGTATGGTGAGAAGGTCCTTCCCTCCATCGGCAACGAGGTCCTCGCCGTCATCGCCTCAATGCCGACCCGCCTCAGGCGTCCGCGAGAGCCTCATCCAGCGCCAAGGACTTCAACATCGTCCTCGCGACGTCACCATCACCCACCTCTCCTACGTGCTGAATTCTCCCACGTCGTTAGTAGAAGCGGTGGCGGCATGAGGCCGAGTGGTCCAAGTTTGTTGTGATGAAGGCCAAGCAGAAGTGCCATAGAATGAGGGTGAGAGCAAGGCCAGGTGAGGGTTTTTTACGTGAATAAACCAAAAATAGAGAGATTACGTAGATCCCCTCTTTCAGTTAGGTTACGTAAATGTCCTTTTTTATTTAATGGAAGTCGACTTGAATCGACTTCCTAGTATGGGAATTCTTCATTGAAAATTCAACAGAAGTCGCTGGAATCGACTTCAATGGACAACTTTGTAGAAGCCAAGTCAAATCAAGTCCAATCAGGTCGAATCATGTCGGGACGGAAAACACACAAAAGTCGATTGGAATCGACTTCAAAGAGGACATGTCGCAGCTCGCGTGCGTAAGATCCAGTGAGTCGGCTACGAGTCGACTTCTGTGTTGTAGAAGTCGATCGTAGGACTGGCTGCACCTGACGCATGACAGCTTTGGTAAAACGATTTTAATCGACTTTTGAAGTCGATTTAACCCGTTTTCCGACTACTTTACCTTTATAAATAAGAATTCGTAGCTCAGTTTGCAAACCAAAAAAGTTGAGGTGAGTTAGTTTTCAAATTTGGAGCGTTTGTGAAGCTCATAGCTCAGTTTACATATTTTGGTGAGAATATGGCAGATAATTATGTTAATATTCTTGTTCATTATGATGGTGAGATTATAAATACACAAGAGGGTGAGGTATTCTATAGTGATAATCAAGCTTGGTTGGTTGTTCGTCCACCTATTAGTTTGTTGGAGCTGCAAGCCAAAATACTAGAAGAGTACGAGGGCAACAACAAGCAAATAGGAAAAATATTTTATCGAATGTCGG
The DNA here is from genome assembly GCA_030441495.1 of Dalbergia oliveri. Taxonomy (NCBI): domain Eukaryota; kingdom Viridiplantae; phylum Streptophyta; class Magnoliopsida; order Fabales; family Fabaceae; genus Dalbergia; species Dalbergia oliveri. The sequence goes on along the minus strand of JAMLFY010000013.1, from coordinate 15,551,908 downwards.
TTGATATTGGGCCAAATGGAATCCGTTATAGAAGGTTTCGAATTCGGAAAGATGAGCACATCAATCACATGTTTGCTTATTTTCACGCATTTGCTGAAGTTCGTACAATAGATCTATTTGTTGAACTCCAAGATGGTTCTTTAAGCTCTGGAGGTTCTGTGCTAGGTCCAGCATTTGTTGCATCTAATGCATCTGTGTCCCTTGGAGTTGCACGTGGTCATGCCCAAAGCTCATATGCGTAGATGATGACACGTTTCTCTAAGCTTTGCACAACTTGTGAGGCAGGTGGAAGAGCCATTGTCGCTAAATCCACAAGCCTTCACGTGGGAGACGCTTGGGGATTTTGATTTTATTGTAGAGCACCAGGATGCTGAAAATGATGATGATGATGATGATGATGATGCTCCAGATGATGATGAAGAAGAGCGGCAATTGTTTCAAATACAAGAGTTGGGTGATTAGTTCATGACGTCTCAATCTCGACATCCTAGTCACTATTCAGCTGTGGATTTGGATGCAATGCGCCTGATGGAAGTGGCTCTCTAAGGTTCGGGCATGGTAGGGGAGAGATAAAGGTTGGGCAAGTGTTTCAAAATAAGGAAGAAGTTTTGTTTGCAATTAAACATTCCAAGATTCGAAGAGGCAGTACAAAGTTTATGAGTCTGACCACATAAAATTTCATTGCAAATGTGTTAAGTTTGGGGTTGATTTAATTGGAGTATACGCGTCACGTTTCGTGGAAACCAGATGTGGGAAGTGCGAAAGCTAAATGGACCGCACACTTGTTCCTTTCCTGAGTCAATGGATAGCATGTGCAGATGGATTATCATATTATCTATCACACATATACCCTATGGTGCAAGAGGATCCAATGATAGCCATCAAATCGCTACAAGCATCGGTAGGCAGAGTTGAGGTTCAAGACAACATCCAGGAAGGTATGGATGGCTAACACAGAAAGCAATTGCTATGATTTATGGTGACGGGAAGAATCATACAATGACCTTCCTAGATGGTTGGGCGGTTTGCAAGCTTTTATGCCAGGTACTATTATCCAGTTACAACGGACCATACTATGTTGGTGATATTGTAGATAATAGTTGCTTTATGTTTCATCGGCTTTTCTGGACGTATCCGCCATGCATAGAGGCTTTCAAATATTGCAAACGCCTTATTTCAATTGATGGCACTCACTTGTATGGCAAGTATGCTGAAACATTGTGATGGCTATTGCCCAAGATGGAAACTCTAATATTTTGCCCGTTGCATTTGCTCTAGTGGAAGGAGAGACAAAAGAGGCATGGTCTTTTTTCCTAGGAAATCTTCGACAACATGTGACACCACAAGATGGTATTCTTGTAATATCTGATAGGCATCATGCTATCAAAGCGGCATTAGAAGCAGAGGGAGCGGCTGGCATCTCCTTCAGCTTATCATGCATCCTGTGCTCGTCACATTGCGTCAAATTTCAATGTAAAGTTCAAGAACAAAGATGCCAAGCGGTTGCTAATGAATGAGCATATGCAAAGACTGGCAAAATTTTCTGTCCTGGTTTAGGGCCTTGGATCGTGTGGATCCACGATGTGTGCGTGGGCTAGCAACATACCGCGCGAAAGTGGGCCCACTATGCTGATGGGTCGTCGCTTTGGGCATATGACGACCAATTTGTCAGAGTGTATGAATGCTGTCATGAAAGGCACTCGTCATCTTCCCATTACTGCCATTGTAAAGTCAACATATTATCGGCTTATAAGTTGTTCGAGAAGGGGATAGAGGCAAAGACCCAACTTGCAAGCGGCTGAAGATTTTAAGACTCTGTTGAATATAATTGAGGAGCACAGATGACACTTTGGCAGTATGAGTGTCACTCAAGTGACCCGAGAGCTTTGGAATACTTGGTGTTTGAGCGAATGACATCGGAGTCGTGGTCGGCGGGAATTTAGGGTGGAATTAATAGGGCGATGGTGTGATGTGGCGAATTTCAAAAATTGCACTATCCATGCCGTCATGCGCTTGCCGCCATATGTGATGCCCGACGAGATTGGACCTCTTTTGTTCATGAAGTTTATACCATGGAGTCGGTGTTCAACGTGTACAAAATGGAGTTTCTCCGTCGCTAATGAAGACATGTGGCCACCATATATTGGCAAACCCATACGACCAAATCCTATGCTAAAGCGAACCATAGAGTCGTTGTTTCCACCAGGATTCACAATGAAATGGATGAGGTTGATCAGGGAGCAAAAGCGATGCGGATTGGAGGACTAGGTCACACAAGGCGATCATGCCCCCATGCTCCATCATCTAGCCAGGGTCACTGATTTATTGATCTCTGTATGCTCTTTACGCATTATCTTTTCTTTCATGTAGTCAGTTTATTATTGAATCTGCTTATGTGTCCAATAGTTGGTGTAATATTGTTATTTTAATTATGTTGTTGTGTACTTGTGGTCTATCTATTGGTTAATGTAGTTGCTTCATGTGGCCTCCACTTTGTTAATGAAAATCCTTATTTACTCTCTTTTAATTGATATGCCATATGTAAAATGATTAATAGAAACAGAAAATCCAAAATACATAAAAAATATGTAACATAAAAAGTCCAAATTACATAAAGTCCAAAGTACATAACAACTAGATAACATTAAAAGTCCAAATTACATAAACATTACATAATATAAAAAGTCCAAATTACATATCCAAACTTATGTCCTATACTTAATCATAAACTCGCGATCACTACCCACCCGCCTGGTGCGTCTAGGGCCAATGAAGTGACTCCCCGTGTAACAACGATATACAATCTGTCGCAGGCCCTACGGTGTACCTCCTCCTCTTGGTCTTGATCCTCATGCTCCTCCCCCTCTCTCCTCCTCCTCCCTCCTCCTGCTCCTTTGCTCCTCCCATCATCCTCCTTCTCCTCTCCCTCCTCCTCCTCATCCTCATCATCCGCTCCTCCTCTTGCTCTTGCTCCTAACTCATTTACCTCCTGATGAGACTCGTGCCTGTGAGGGAGCTGGGATATGCTCCATTGAGGGTCGATAAGCATGCTTTGGTGGTGGAGAATCGAGCTAGATCGAGGTGTGCCTAGTGGGTCTATCCAAGCTAGCACCTAGAAGCTGAGGGGAATGATGGGCTGAATGATATGTGTCGAGCTATGTCGCTATGGGCCAACCCAGGAAAACGTCGAGTAGGACTGAGGTGATCAAAGGGTCTGAATGAACTGGTGTGAGGGCCAGCCATGAATTCCTGCTGGGCGTCATGAACCGCTAAAGCCACTCATAAGCTCTGTGCCTAGGGATCACATAACATGGTGCTTAGCGTGGTCTGGATGGCCTGATCCTGAGCTGGGGCCAGGCATGAATGGTGTGAGGGACCCAGGCATGAACTGGTGCTGGCCGGGCCACCCATGCTCCTGATGCCTAGGTGCCACGATTGTTGATTGCTCCTGACTTCTCCCGATGTCTGCGCTCCACTCTGAGGCTCGTCACCAGTTGAGGTTTGAGACGCTATAGCCCGGGCTAGAGTGCCTACTAGGCTCAGGATCAGGCTGATGGGCGGCCTCCTGCTCAGGCTACACAAATCCTCGTGATGATAATCATAATCATCCAGTCCACCTTCATCATCACTAGCTGATCCTCCTTGTACCGGCCTGCTAGTTCGTGTCCCCACGAACACGACTCTTTAAAGACCGTCGATCCGGACATCAACAGGATGTGAAATAATCGGCTAGTGGGCCTAACGGTACACCATCTGCAAATCCCTAAGCTCAGGATCCTTGGGCTCCATGTATCGATAAAAATCTATTGCTCCTGACAAGTACCATTGGAAGTACTCAGCAGATGGTCGATCATCATCAGAGTGATAATCGGACCCGCCTTCTACGTGCCTCCCATGCAGCATGCCATGGCACATGATAGTCAGGCCACCAGATATCTAGATCCCTCTACCATCCTTGCCGTGCAATCGGTCAATATTTATTGGACAGATGGTATGTGTTGTCCTCCACCAAATTGTCGAACAACACGATCAGCGGGTGCCACTCAATCACAGGAAATTGTATGAGCGCCTGTCCAATGCCCATACTTCAGCCTCTTCATAAACAAATGGAGGTGTCACATCCTTAACCTCATCACATGTGTAGGGAGTCCACCTAAACTGCAATAGTTAAGACAAAATGTTAGGCTCACGGCTAATAAAAACTCAATAGACATATTAATATCATAACCCATATATGCTACTTACCCCAGTAATGCCAATCCTATCAAGATGCTCCCTATAACGCAATAATCGAGAGAATCTAAGCTTGACGAGGTCCTAAATCGACTCCATCTGAAAATCGGTATATGTAATTAGTTTTCATGATCACAATTTATGCCTGCAATTAAATAAGAAAACAAAAATGTTGACATTTGTATGTACCTAAGTGCAAGTGGAAATGTGAGTGCATGGTGCCGTCTTGGGCCAATTGGGCATTCTACCATGCCCAAGACTAGAAGGGCTAAACAACCCCAATGTCAGTGACATTATATTTCACTGCGTGGCAAAGCTCACGGTAAAGAGAACCTAGAACTGCAGACCCCAACTATATTCCATCTCATCAAAATCAATAAGAAAAGGTAGCCACTTCATGTGAACCCTAAACCCTGATTTATCAGGAATAGGACCCCACCAAATAAAACCATAATAAAAGCTCTAGTGTAACGAATAATGGTTTGTGAGTCAGCATCCGTGGCAATGACCCAAATCTATCTATAAACCAACGTAAGTTGACCAAAATCCCTTTCTGTCCTTGTCCTCTGGAGAGCACCAAGTAGATCTGCACACATTGACCATATATCTCGATCATAAAATCTCTCCCATGTACCAATGCATCCATCAAAGGGTGGTCCATCCACACGCAGACCTAGCTGGAACACCACATCTTCTAGTGTGATAGTGCACTCTCCATACGGAAAATGAAAAGTGTGTGAGTTCAGGCCTCCAACGCTCTACAAGCGCACTTATGAGTGCCCTATCGTAATCAAATAGGAACCATCTTCGACGTACCACAAACCAGCTTGCTTAAGGAACGGTTCCATTGTGGGTTGGTGGCACCATCAAATTATACCGTCTTGTTTTAGAATCCGTATATCCTGATCACACATATGCCATAAGTTGATCTTAAATTTAGCAAAATAAAGTAAAAATGTACAAAATGTCAAAACTACACCTAAAATTTACAAAATGTTAAAAAATGATCTTAATTAACATTATCTGGACTAAACTAAAATAAATTATTTACAACAAAAACTATAATTAACATTATCTTAAGATACGAAATAGACCTAAATTAAATATGCCACAAAAAATAAAGTTTACAAAAACAACATTATATTTATTAGAGTTTATAAATTAATCTAAATGCTCGCTTTATTACCATCTATACTTATAATTATGTTTTATGCCTAAATTACCAAAAACTAAAATCAATTATCTTATCAAAATTAGCCAGTTAAAATTAAGCTAAATGCCCACTAGTTTTCTAAAACTTGAATACTTTCCAATAATTCATTATAACAAATAAAATAACACATTAAAAGAAAAAATTAAACTACATTTTACCCAATTTATTTATTTAAATTCAATTACAATAAATTTTAATAATAAAATGAAATAAATTTTCTCTAGTATTATATAATATTATAATGTTCTCATTTAAAATTTTCCTTAAATAAATACAAGCAAAATAACAAATTCCAGTATTATATTTCACAAACAAAATAAAGTTAAATTACCTAACTTCTACTTAAGTAACTATGTTTTTACCTTTTTTAAAATTTCAATACTTTCCAATAATTCATTATAATAAACAAAATATTCAAAATAATAACATGCCTGCCTAAGCCTATACTTAAACTAAGAGTTACTATTTATTTAATTAAATTACATATTCTACTCAGAATACAAATTCTAAAACAATATAAATTACTAAAAAAATTTAAATAATATATTCTTTTACTAAATTGCCTAATCCAGGACATGCCGCCTAAGTGAAAATTAAAATTTAACATTCACAATAAACAATAAGGAAAATTAACACCATACGACAATAAATATCAATATTACAAATTTAACTAAATAAATTAAAAAATAAAATAAAATACACCATCAATAAATATTAAATAAATTAATTACTTGCACTTCAGTCTTGCAATGTGATTCCATAACATTTAAACGATAAAGTTCATTCTCCATTGCCACTTGCCGTCCAGTCCTTCCTCCTGCCTCCTTCCTCCTTCCTCTTTCCGATTTCTCCCTTTCTCCACTTCTCACGTCATAGCCTCTTCTAAAATCGTGATAATCGTTATTATAGTGGCAAGCTACCTGGAAGTCGACCGCAATCGATTCACTGGCGCTTCTGAGACAGCAATGTGCATCAAAATCGGCCTCCATCGACTCCAGGCGCGTGCTTGAAGTCCCGCCAGGGTCTCGCTGGCAGGTTCTCGCTTCTTTGCCGTTCAGGGCTAGCGCCAAGTCGCTCAGTCGACTTCCAGCTGGTCTGGAGACTTGATTTGACCGGTCTCAGGTTCTGGTTCAATCAACTTTAAGTGATCTTTTGCAAACTGTACATCAAAATGGAAGTCGATTCAAGTCGACTTCCATTAAATAAAAAAGGACATTTACGTAACCTAACTAAAAAGAGGGATCTACGTAATCTCTCTATTTTTGGTTTATTCACGAAACCCCCAAGGTGATTCTCTATAATATTATTGTGAAGTATTTTTATATTCTTTTACATTATTGTGAAGTATGTTATACCAAAACCTTATAATATTAGTTAAGAAACATAAATTAAAATTTTAAAATATAGTATTTTTTTTATTTTAGACTTTAACCATGGACTCCAATCAAACTAACCTAATTTTGATTTGGAATTGTGAAAGAAAATAAAAACTAACCAATACAAAACACATCATATAAGTTTAATTCTTATGTTTTGAACATGTAAAACTTTTTTAATACTGTCATCTTAATCATTACCATATTAACAAAAGTTATAAAATCTCACACACATTATTTAGAAAGTCATTTAACTTGAATGATTTGATTGGAAGATAATTAAATTTGTTTACACTATTAGAACATAGAAATTAATCTCACGTTATATTTGTTCATTTGAATTTATTTTCACAAAGATAACAAACTAAACCACTTCAATTTTCAATTCATCAAAGCAACCAATTATTTTAACTCAAAAAATTATATTGCTGATAAAATAGTCCTTAAAAAAACTATTTTTGCCTATGTCTCTCCAAAAATCTATCATGTTTGATAAATTTACCCAACATCAATTGACTTTTGTTTTTGTTTGCAAAGTGTATTCTTTATTTTATCAAATATATGATCTTTTAGGACTTAAGTGTGGTTTTATCGTATCAATTTTATATAAAAAATATTATTTTGTTAAGAGATATGAAATTTTTTGCAAAAGTGATTATTCTAATGTGCCATTTTCATTTTTATTAATGAAAATAAAAATTACATTTAAATAAATTTGAAACAAATAAATCTTTATAGTACTAGAATAAATATAATTTTTTATAACTACTGTCAAAGACGTAATCTTTTAAGCAAAGAGTAGTAATAAATAGAAAAGAAGACTACAAAAATGAATTGAATGAACAGTGCAGATACAATTTAACTTCCAAATTTGAAAACCCCTCAAAAATTCATTGCCCACTTTTCAAAATGGTGGAAAATTCTAATAAACAAGGGTGCGCCAATCAAATAAAAGTCCTCAAACCGCAAAAAATCCACAAGAGTTGAGCTTCTCTCACAAAACTCTTGGCAGCAGCATCCAGCACCTGCCCAAAAAACTCTTTTCTACTTTGTTGTTTACTCCATTTCTTCTTCGAGCATCTCTCTCTTTTTTTGGGGAGTAAATAACATAAATCACCTTTGAGATTTGACTCAAATGCACTCCTCTTTATTATGACTCAAAAATTGCACTTTACTCTCATTGAATTTAAATAATTTGAGTAAAAAACCTTTTTAGTTCTAACATTTTAATTTGATTTATACAAAAAATTTTATTAGTATCAAAAGTGATATCAAAGTGAAATGTTATGACAAGAAAGGCTGCTTACTTAACTAATAAAGTTTATAGTTTTAATATAATTTTCTTTTAATATATAGTATATGATGAAAATATAAATATAAAATTAAATATTTAAATAAATGTATTATATTTTTAAAACTTTTATATTTGACTTAAATCAATAAATATCATATAAAAGGTAAATAATAAATTACATTTAATGTAAATTATAATTTTCAATAATAAAATTCAATAATGCTTAAATATGTTTTTACTCCCAAAAATAAGTGAATTTTATGTGATCCCAAAAATATTATTTGTTTAGTTTCAGTTTCTACATTTGTAATTGTATATCTGTTTGGTTGTAAAATTGCTTGGCTTTTAGAAGCCATAAATATATTTAAGCCAATTAATAAATTCTTATTAGGTTAAATATGTTTATGATCCTTAAGAACTAATAATTTTGCTTTTGATATTTGTAAAAAAATGTTTGGCTTTAGTTCAAAATCTAGAAAACTATTTGGTTTTAGTTTATGTCAATTATGATTGTCATGTAAGATTGAATAATCTGACCTTCCATTAGCTACCTTAATATTTAACACATAGTTTAATGACATGGACTATAACCAAATAGTTTTACTAATGATTGAACTAAACCAAATAAAAATTTTTTAGGGACCAAAACCAAAATTTGCTTAATTTTTAGGGAAGCAAAGCATATTTAAGACTTATTATTTAAATTAAATATAATTTATTATTTAGTTTACATGCTTCAAAAACATTATTATATACTTTACTTGTTATTAATTATTTATTAATTTATTCAAATATAAAAGCTAAAATATATAATACTCTATTTTTAAAATATTTTAATTTTTACTTCTATTTTTATCATATATTATATAAAAGGGAAATTTATTTTAAAATAATAATTTTCATTAGCTGATTAAATTTAATTGGGTGGAGTGTAATTAAATTACCCAAACTGCCTTTGGAGTTTGACTAAATCGCCTCCACCTGACTTTTATTCAAAAATAGCACTCAACCATATTAAATTATTATTTTGATATAATTTTTTCATATATAGTATGAATATGATGACTATACAAAATAAAAACATTAAAATATTTTAAAAAATACAGTTTTTATTTTTGTTACCCAAATTAAAGAAAGTGTCATATATTTTAAATTTCTATATTTGATTAAATTTGATAATTATTATGTTGTTGTCTTTGTTAGAGGTGGAGAGTGAAGGAGGGTCTAATATTTGAGTTGAGATGAACATCTCAATCTTTTTCCATGTCATAATATCTTTATTGAAAGGAGATTTTTTTTTTTGTAACGAAGTGGGATCCAAGCTGGTGGTGAAAATTCCGATGGACAAAAATCTTTTATATTATAAGAGTATTTTGCCGCAGTTTATATTATAATTTAATTACCTATAAATTTTTTCCAAAGCTATCAATACATGAAACTCTTGAAAAATTACTTAAAAATTAAACTCGATTAAATATTTATTTTGATGCTTATGATACACAATGCATATCTAAGGTTATGATTGAGAGTTTCACAAACGGTAGAAGGAAATAATCATTAATAGAGTAATGAAGAAAGGTGAGGAGTAAAGTGAATGGTAAGAGAATACTTTATTATTTAGGATTTTATACCTTAAATGGATGGAATGAAATTATGTATAAATTTATTTTCTATTTTTATCCTTTATTTTATGAATATTTTTTCATATAAGGAATTGAAAAAAAAATGGTAAATTAGGAAAATCACCCAAAAAGCCTTCCTTCCCATTGGTGTCTCCCGATTTGGAGGGTCTCTAAAATCACTGTGGATGAGGACCTGAAGACCGTCCTCATCCATGCCACACCCTCTGTCAAACCCACTCCCAAACACTGATCTCCCTGACCCGTCCCTGCCTCTCCTCCCCATTCCTTTCTCCCAAAAAAGCCAGAAGGAATGAAGGCTCGTGATTGTTTTTCTAGTGCTGAGTGCTCACCCTCACGGAATTGACAACAGCGCCTAGTCTTATTGTGTTGAATACGAATAGCAACTTCTAATTTTTGGTTGTAACTTGTTTTGAATTTATAAATTTTCTTCGTAATAGAGATTTGAGGTCACAAGTTGAATGGGTTGATTATTTGTCCATTCGTGATGGTTGTTGTTAAGTGGTGGTTGTGATAAGGGTGGAAGGACATAAGGCAAGGAACATGGTGTGAAAGTGGAAAGAAAACATTTCAATAATATTTTGTTTAAATTCACAGTTTTATAACCATATATATAAATAGGGATTTAATTATAAATTATTATTTAAAGTAGGATTTAGTTAAGAATTTGACTAAATATTCAAATAGGTCTCATTGGGGACAAGTTATTTTCTTATTTTGAAAATTTTAAATTAGTTTTTCACATTTTAAAAGTGGATAAATTGATCTTCTCAATAATTAAAAATGGGATAAATTGGTCCCTTCATATACTATTAATTGTTATTAATTTATCCCTATTTTTAAAATGTGAGGAATTAATTAAAAATTTTTAAAATTTAGGGTTTAGGATATGGAGGGATCAATTTATCCTATTTTTAAATATAAAGAACTAATTAAAAATTTTTAAAATTTGAAAGGTTAACTTATTTCTAATACAAATACGAGGGAGTTAGTTTAGATATTTAGTCTAAAAAATTTTAAATTGTAGCAGCCTAATTAAAAAATACCAATCCGTACCTCATCGCTGATTAAAGTGTTGGTATGCAATTGGGCTATCTCCACTTTATATATCTAGTATTTTCTTGAGGTACACATGGCAAGGCTAAATCTATCGTCAGTGATGACATGTGATTCGATGCGAAGCTCCTATAAAAGGGTTAACTCACTTGAGTTTAGACACCACTGTGCATCAATTCGGATTACCGTCCAAGTACATACAACTCACGAGCGCTATTAGGCAGTGAAGAAGAAAGCAAGATCAATGGCAACCGCGTATGTCAATTCTCCATTTCTTACTCCGATCCCTTAATGCTTGTTTGTTCGAACATGTTTGATGTTCCTCTTCTCTAACTCCCTCTCTCTCTCTCTCTCTCTCTCTCTCTCTCTCTGTGCATAGTGGTGTGCAAGAAGCTCGTCCTCCCTCTTTAACTTCCACTTCCGACCCACCTCCTCTTTTTGATGGAACCACAAGGTTTATTTCTCTTTCTCCAATTGTCCTTGTTTTATAGACAAAATACTCAAATTGGTACACCTGCAAGATAAATTAATTTCTTAGAATTTAAAAGTTTTAAATTAGTCCTCACATATCAAAAGAGTACACAAATTGATCCCTCCATAGTTCCTTACGGTGTTTGTTTAATTGTAGGAACTTGTATGGACGACCGATGTGAGAGACTAATTTAAAATTTTAAAATCCCAAGTGATTGATTTGTCTCCGGTATAATTTTGACCAATCATTTTGGGTATTTAATCTCTTTTATAGTTTTTTGCTTCAATATTCACACTGCCAATGTCGTAATTTTGTATTTTTTTAATTATTTTTTAAGGTTGTACACCAGTTATATTTGTCCCTTTGCACAACGTGTATGGATCACTAGAAACTACAAGGTTTGTTGATTCTCTTTGTACTGTACTCTTTGTCTAATGATGTATTCACGTCTTTGATGGCTTTTTTCTACCTTGATCTTAAGTCTTAATAAGATAATATAAAAGGCCTTAATTTTTTTTAAAAAAACTTGTATTATTTATTATTTGTCAATTCCTGAAACTATACATTTGTTTTGGACAAAATCTCCATTTGGTCCTGAGGAGAATTTCGGTGGAACAAAGTTGTCTTTCAAGACTTACGAGTTACAAGTCAAGCAGTTTATCATTCAAAATCTAGGACATTTTGGCTCATCTAAAATGAAGTAGTAGTAAAGTGAGAAAGTGGGGGATTAATCAGGTTAGATTATTTAGTGGGACTCACTCTCATTGGAAGTTATTGATCTAATACTAATTAATCTCTCACTTTCACTTTATCAATCTTCTCACTTTAGAAGAGCTGGTAAAAATATTTTGTTGCATGTATAGACCCCAAAGTATTCGACTTTAAACGGTGAGGGGCCTTGAGGGGATCTTGAAGAGGCTACTTTACCCACTAGTATTTTGATAAGGGGTTCACTCTTTGTTTTGATCGCCTTATTTTATTCTTGTGTCATTGTTCCTTCTTCTGCTGATTATAGGGGCTACAAGACAAGATCAAACTGGTTCCTATTGACCTTCAGGACAGGCCTGCTTGGTACAAGGAGAAAGTCTACCCGGAAAATAAGGTGTGTAACTTGTTAAAATAAGTTGATAAATCGGTTTGCTAGTTTGCTTTGTCCACTTGCTTAACCAATTTAATTCACCCAAATTTTATATATATATACAGGTGCCATCATTGGAGCACAATGGTAAGGTAGTGGGAGAAAGTCTTGATTTGATCAAATATGTAGATGCCAACTTTGAAGGGCCATCTCTGGTTCCCAGTGTGAGAACTGCACACTCTTTTCCGTTTGCACATTATGGCCCCTCAACACTTTTTGTTATTTAGCATATGTTTGGTGGATGGGTAAAAGTTAGGGTAAAAATTATATAAATGAATTCCATGTGTAAAATAACATAGAAAACTCATTCATGTAATTTTTAATCCTATTTTTACCATCTAACCAAGTGGAGTAATGAACTAATTATGTTAAGAACACATTTTTCCTAGGATCCTGCCAAGAAGGAGTTTGGCGAGCAGTTAGTGTCACAAGTAGATTCATTCACCAAAGAATTGTTCACTTCATTGAAAGGGGATGCTATACAACAAGCAAGTAAGAAAGATCTTATGTTTATTAATAGAGGAAAGTGCTTTTCAAATATCATCGTATGGGCCTTAAAATTGGTGTAATTTGTATCAGGTCCTGTTTTTGATTCATTGGAGAATGCTCTTGGTAAATTTGATGATGGCCCATTCTTCCTTGGTGAATTTAGTTGGGTAAGTTGAAATCAATTCAAATAGTCTTGAAATTTTTCCTTTTAATCTGTTACCTCAGGCAGATATTTGGTACTAATGTTCATTATGATGGATCTGATGAAAGGAAGTGTCAAAAAACTTAGTGACTTGATGAAAAATCAGTATATACTATTGTCAATGACTATGGCTTTTCTTTCTATAATGTGTAAATGCTTGTGATAATCAGGTGGATGTTGCCTATGCTCCATTTATTGAAAGATTCCATGTTGTCTTCGCTGAGGTTTTCAAGCATGACATCACTGAAGGAAGGCCTAAACTTGCAGCATGGATTGAGGTACGCTAGAGCCAGTTCTGTGTAAAATTTCTTTTCTGGTTTGTAGAAATTGCACTAGTTTGCATTCATGTGTATGATTAAGTGTTCATAATGAATAAAGATCAATCTGAGCTTGAAGCATATTTCTTCATTTACTTGCCGTGTGGAAGCAGGGTTTGTTTGGTATAAGTTTTCATCTTTTGTTTTCATTTTGTGTTTCCTGTTTTCATAATTTTGTGAAGAAATTAATGTAACAGGATATGAAAATAGAAAACAAGATTTTATTGTTTTACATTTTGCATTGTTTCCTTAAGAAAATCCTGAAAGCAGAAAACACAAAATTATTTGAATCTGGCCCCCTCAATCTCATGCATTTGATAAGAAGCAGCTTTGACTAATACTATTGACAACTTCAGGCCTAATGGTTACAGGAGAGATATTCATTTGTGAACTAAACTTTTTCTTTTGCAGGCGTTGAACAAGCTTGATGCTTACACACAAACAAGGGTTGATCCCAAGGAAATAGTTGATCTCTTCAAGAAACGTTTCTTGGTACTACATAATGTTTTCCACATATGAATCTCTCACTATTGAGCTTGAACTTTGACGTCTTCTGATTGGTTTTCTGACTGTTTCGCACTTCAACTTTTGCAGCCTCAACAGTGAACATGAACCTTGGATTTCAGCAGGCATCCTCAAAGATGTAGACTGCCCCACGAATGAAGTGTGATTTGTAAATGTATGGGATGCTTCTTCAGTCAAATATTGGTGTGTTTACCTGCCAGAGTTGTAGGATAGTTTGATGTCATAATAATGTTTGCATATAAGCTTGTTAGTTTGATGTCATAATAGTGCTTCATGTATCAGCACAATAGTGTTTCATGTACCAGCTTTTTGGTTTGATGTCATAATAATGTCTTTGTACCAGCTTGTGATAAATAATGAGATGGATTATCCTACTTGAAATATGTTAATATATAATATACCTAGGGGCTTTTTTCCATTTAAAATAAAAAATAATTATTTATAGGTTTTTCTTTCACTCCTTAATGGATAGCGGTACTCTTTTTATTTTTTATGGTTGTGATTGAATTTTTATTTTTCTATATTTTAATAAATTAAATTAGTGTGATATGATATAATCTTAGTCATAAATAATTATAAGGTTTTACTATACTTGAATTTTATAAGGGTATTGGAAAAATCTTTATCTATATATTTCTCTTTTTCGAGATTAATTTTCTAGATATTCGATGTATAGGAAAATCGATTGATACTCGACAATCAATTTCCATGTTGTAGAAGGAGCTGCTCTGCCGATAATATGTCACATGCCAAAAGAATTATTTTTGGTCTTGTGAATTCAAGTGCATGGTAGATATATAATAGCTTCATCACACACACGCTGCACACCTTTTTAATTGTCAGGAACAACTCGAGGATTTACTCAAATTTTATAGAGCATAAGCTCAAATTATATTACATTTGATTAAAATTTTAAATTTAATTCTGACATGTTATCATTTTAAATAAAATTCACAACCTTTTAACGTGAACAAGATAAGTCAACAAGATAACAATTTTAAAATTGTACCTTATTCATTTAAAGGTTAATAAGAATATCATATCATTCTAACAACTAAATTGTAACATAGTTTTTGAAGGTCTAACAGGTTTATGTCTCTTTTTTGCCCATCGCTACCTACAAAATAAGAAATGCATACTGACCAGCATGATAGTGATCAAAATAATATTTTTTTGCACCGCAAAATAAAAAGTGACTTGCCAAAACGACAATGGCCACATTCCTCACAGGAATTACTAATTTAATATCGATGCAATATGAAATTGAATATGTACATACAAATTTAGTTACACTAATAACCAAAAAATAAAAAAGCTGTTGCTAGTGGTGATAAAAGAAGAGGTATAAGTATGTTGTTGATTTTTGTTGTCAACCTAACAATTTTTGTAATTCTTATGTACTCGCAGTATAAATTTTTTTATCCATTTATCCAATTATATATTATCATATTAATAAAAATAGTTAAGTCTTATGTCAAATTACTTGAAAAGTTATACAAATGAGATAATTTGATTGGATAATAGTATAAAAAAGTTTTATAGTTTTAATGCATCAAAATTAAACTCTTAGCACTATTACTTCATCCATTGCAAAACATTTGTCAAATTTGGATAAATACGGATATTAAGAAATGTGATAAATAATATGGTAATAGAGTGTTTCTATTTAGAATTATGGTATATGGACTAATATATCTAATAGTCATTAATTATGGAGCATATCAAATATTTGAAAATAAAATATTATATTAATAGTCATTAATTACTTAAAAATACTATTAAAATAAATTTTTTTATTTTATTAGAATATAAAGTTAATAAATATTTTAAAAGATAACTTCATAAAAAAAAATGAATAGATATGATGAAGGGAAGGAGAATCAAAGGCATTATTGGTTTTGTTAATTTGTGGGTGAATTTTAAATTGATGCATAAATAAAAAACGGAGTAATAAATAATTTGAGACGAATTAATGTGGCACATTGTTCAGTGCACTAGTGAAATGATAGTCCCGGCGTCTTGGAACTTAATGGCAGTATGCGCCCTCAAAGCAACACGTGGACAAAACACCATGAACAACTTTCCCAACAGCAAAAAGACACAAAAGTTTGAAAGAAAAATAAAATAAATAAAAAAAACCAGCGGAACGCGAGAAGCTGCAGCATTTCATTTCACAATCATCATCATTGACATTGGTATAGCAAACATTTCATTCAGATACCAGAAAAGCATGCTCCACCGTTCGATCCTCCTCTTCCTCCCAAAAACCTAACAAACAATCCCGAACATGACGGACTTAAGCTTTCACCTCCTCCACAATTTCCATCCCAAGAGGTACACACATGCACACTCATAGTCACATCTTCATGCATAATAATAATAATCATCATCATCATCATCATCATCGTCGCAATGCCACATCCACGCGTAACTGAACCCCTAACTTATCGCTAATTCTCGGGATCCAATTCGGAAAGTTTCTTCGTAGCAGCAGTTACTGTTGTTCACGCCACCAACAAACAACACTTAATTGATTCATCCGTTTTCTTTTTTTCCCTTCTTTTTGTTATATTGCGGTTTATTTTACGCTAGAAAATATAATGGTAATAATAATAGCAGTATTAAAAATGATAAGCTAATAAGAAATAGTTGATTTAGAATGTGATTGATGAGCGTAATTGGATATTTGATGTTAGTGGGAGTTTTTGAAGTGTGAGTGAGATGTGGTGTCGTTAGCGTTGTGATGTGAGGTTTTGGTTTCGAAGTGAAAAGCTATGGGCTATAGAGAACTGCAAACTGTTCTTGAAGTATGTTGTTGTCCTTACTGAGTAAGCGCTCATTGGAGGTTGATTCCAGGTAAAATCAATCGTATAACAAACTACACAAAGCTTTACATGTATATATAAATATATTTGTTCACCCCGGGTCATTCATTTCTTCGTGAATTTGGCTTTTGAAGTGAGGAGGTTGGTAAAGTGCAGAAATGAGGAGTTAACTATCCTTGAATGAATAACTTCCATTGTGTATGGGTCCCATTGAATAATCTAAGGGTGATTGATCTCTTACTTTTGCACTTTATCAATATACTTACTTTAGGGCCAAATCCTTCTTTGTGAATGCATAGATTATAGTTCTTTTCTTTTTATGCGTGTTTTTGTCCGGTGTCATGGTTTTGGGTTGTGTGCTGTGTTGCAAAGTTTATGACTGGGTGCTGGAATAGGTGAATTAGTTATTAGTCTCTGTTTTGGTCCCCTTCTTACTCCATCAAAGTAATAATTACTTTTCTATGGCTACAGAGATTCTTATGGATTTGCATTAAGGCCTCAATACACACAAAGATACCGAGAGTATTCTGTGATCTACAAGGTATGAGATAGTTATTACCATTTTTTGTTCTTTTTCCTTTTTTAGCTTTCATGATTCTGGTGATCCAGGTTTAATATTTCAATCTCATGTGCAGGTGTACATTTATGTATGCAACTTTGTTGGAAAAAAGAATATATTCATTTGCTTACTGTCACTGTTGTTGAATGCAATGCATGTGTGTTGGTGATTTTGGTTTTTGGAGGGAAAGGAAGGGATCTCTCTCCCTTCCCTCCAAAATCAAACGCATGATTAGGATTGTTCAAAGGACACTATTCTTTTACAGGGTAAATCAGAGGAGTTCCCCCTTCCTCCACAAAAATTAGCAAACCTTTGGCTCTCACTGATGATTTTGGTACCAATAGTCAATAGTCAAATAATAATTAGTTGCCGCAACAAGAACAAAAGTAGGCAGCAATGGCTTTAAACATTGGCTGTATACTTGTTCCAACAGCTAATGTCATGTGTCAGTTCTTATATGAAAGAAAAAAAATCTCTGCTTTAGAAGAAATTAACCTAAGAGGCATGTTCTTATCTATTTGTCAAAAAAAGATGCATGATGTGTGCAGCCAAATGAGTAGACATTATTATTGCCAAAATCTGCCTACCAGTTCCTTGAGCAGTGACATAATAAATAAATGAGTTTATATGCAAAATTTCCATTTCCCCATTATGATTTCAAGTAACAATTTTCAGAGAATTACCAAAGAAACAACAATGGAAGCATTGCATTTTAGCATTTCGGTACCTCAAAAATGGAGCCTTAGGGTATGTTTGTGAGTTTGGATTTTGGAAGGGAAGGGAGTGAATGAAGGACTTGTACTGTAAGATTTTAAAATTTTACATTACAAGCCCTTTTTTTCCCTTTAAAATTAAAACTCACAAACATACTCTTAGGAAATGATATTATTGTTTGCAATTATAAGAACTGGTTCTTCCCAATAAGTAGCACAAATTTAACATAAAGATCAGCCTTAAACTGATGTATTCATGGTGTCAGGAGGAGGAAGATGAAAGATCAGATAAATGGAGAAGTTTCCTTGAACAGGTAGCCAAATCATCACAGCAAAGTTCTTCTGAGAACAAACATAAAGAAACATTGGAGGCTAAAGGTAATGAGGTAAAAGAAGATAGAAATCCAGATAGGCTAAGTGAAGGCAACGATTCAGGTAGCAAGAAGTTTTCTGAAGGCAATGATATAGATAAAGAGACTGTTGCAAACGGTGTTCGAGGATGTTCAAGTCGCAGGACGCCAGTTGAAGGTAATGAGATACTAGAAGAGAAGATCCTAGTTAGGGTTAGTGAAGGAGAGGAAAGTGGCAGGAAGTCTTCTGGAGGTACTGAGATTAAAGAAGGTACTAGTCCAGGGAGGGTTAGTGAAGGTGATGATTCAAGTGGCAGAAAGCCTGTTTCTGACAGTTCAACAGGAAACAACTCTGAAAAGGAACTGCCCCATTCAGAAGAAAGAAAGACCTGCAAGGTCCAAAGCTGGGCTGAAATAAGTCCATCTCTTTCGGCCATTGAAGAAATAATGAGTTCTCGTGTCAAGAAGGGAAAGAATATGAAAGGTGAGCTGAGAAATGGCAATAGTGATCATCTTCCGCCTATAGAAGAATCTGAACCTGTAGAAGAAGTAACTGAGGAGGATATTCAGGAAGAGGTCTCCACCAAAGACACACCGAATGAGGGTATCAATGGGCCAAGGGCAGAAAATGCTATAGTGGATCAAGAGTCATCTCAACTTTTCTCTCCATGGAAAGAACTGGAATCCCTTGTTCAGGGAGGAGTCCCAAAGGATCTTAGAGGAGAGGTAAATATATGCATTCTAATTCACTGAAATTCCTACTTTTGTTGAGGAAAAATTAGTGCAGCCTGTGATACGATATTGTTACAGGTCTGGCAAGCCTTCGTAGGTGTAAAGACACGGCGAATGGAGAGCTATTATGAGGATCTATTAGCTCAAGAAACTAACAGTGGTGAAAGCAATGAGCAAAATGTTCCATCTGGTGCATTTGGGAAGTGGAGAAAGCAGATTGAGAAGGTCATTAGCTGCATGCGCCTTGGACTTTATTTTGATTTGTAGGTGCTGCTTCTTTTACTTTACGTTGCAAGTTGGCTCTCTCCTTAGACTAAATAATACTTTTTACTTTCAGGACTTACCCGAACTTTCCCAGGTCACCCTGCTTTGGATGAAAATGGCAGAAATTCCTTGAGGCGGTTACTGCTAGCATATGCTCGGCATAACCCCTCTGTTGGGTACTGTCAGGTAAATGGAGTCCAATAGAGTATTTATTGGTAAATGCTAAGCTTTATGGTACTTCTTGCTCATAAAATGTCCAAACTAGTTTTTTCATGCAAGGGTTAAATAAACTGATATGTGATCCAATAGGGGAAATCAAAACTATTAATTATTATTTCCACAAGCTAAGATGGTCTCTATCCCTTTTATGAACATTTTTGCTATTGATGATACGACCAAAAATATCATTTCTCTCTGTCTAAACTTTTTGTTCTTACCTTGTTTTAACTTACCAGTTAAGCATAGAACAATTATTTCAAATTATGATGCTGTGTATAATTATCTGGTTTACAAGTTATGGGTGGCAGTTAATGTACCATAAAACTGATAAATTTGACAATTTCTTCTGGGTTTAATCTCATAATTTTCAAATACTTGCCCATTTCTTTTAATAAAGGGGTTCTGTCCTTGGAAATGAAAAGCACAATGAGGGAAAAAAGTCAAAATAAGAAGCCAAACAAATTTTTGTGAACTATCACAGAACACTTTTCATTGACCTCACCTAGTGGGACAAGCTTTGATTGTTGTATTGCAGAACACTTTTCTAAAATCAGGTTTAGTTGGGAGAACAAGAGAATGCTATCTCTGGCTTATGTGTGATACTATAATTTGTTGTATTTCAGTAAAGTGAGGGTCATGGAAGGTTGCTTTAATATATTTGGTTATGAGTCAAGGTTTGTTAAAACTTCAATGCATAGAGTGAACCAATAAATTGAGTATAAAGCTAAAACAGTGACAATGCCTAGGAATCAACTTAAGTTTTTTAATAGGTTTTGCATACTAGTCATTCGTTTTAATAAATAGCTGAAGGATTTCAGTGGCATCCTTAAAATTGTCGTTAGTGATCTGCAGAACCTCGCCTTCTAAATCATAATGATCAATTGTTGCTTTAAGAGTTTCCTCCTTTTTCATTTATTTTTGGTAATAGCTTAAATATAATGCCTTTCTCTATGTATTATATCTTCTGAATGATCTGTCCAGGCTCCTACTTCTTAGTACCTCCTTCATACCTAAACTTACTATCAATTGAAAAATATAACATGTTTAAAGCCAAAAGCATAATCCAATTGAAAGATTCTGTGTATCCTGTATAAGAGGTGTGGTATACTGCCCATTGATTTTTTATTAGTTTTTCGTGTTCTTGTTTTCTTTTTTTTTTTTTGGGGGGGGGGAGCTGGTGGTGTTGGTAGTGTATATATTACTGTTTACTGGTGATAATTCATTGCTGTCATCATCATCATGTTCAATTAAATTATTTAGTTATTGGAATATATGCAGGCAATGAACTTCTTTGCAGGTTTATTGCTGCTTCTTATGCCTGAAGAAAATGCCTTTTGGTAGGTTACGGTAACTTGTCTCTTACAATTGCTTGTCTTTTGCAATTTCACCTTGTCAATCTCTCTTTCATCGCAGATAATTGTTGTTCCAAGGAGTAACTTCCACCAATTTTATCTTGGCATAATTGATTTTAAAACAATTGTCTACTTTAGTCATGATTGTGTCGTGTTTTTTTTTTTTTACACAAAATCTTGTTTTGTCACTCTTAGGTTTATGAGCTTATTTGTTTTTTTTGGGATATTTCAGGACATTTGTTGGCATTATTGATGATTATTTTGAAGGCTATTATACAGAGGAAATGATAGAATCACAGGTGTGGGTCAATTTAATACTTTGTAAAAGGAAAAACATTTATCCCGATTCGTGAGTCTGGATTGCACGTCTTTGATAATTTTACTTGTAGTATTAAGGGAGTCTTAAATCATTGTTTTTGGACATTGATAGATGCTTTTTAACCTGTCAGGTGGACCAGCTTGTTTTTGAGGAATTGATGCGTGAAAGATTTCCCAAACTGGGTTTGTATTTATATGTTTTCTCTTTATTGATATTCTGTTAGCTGTATCTATGAATCAGTTTGGATGGCTTTTTTTATTCTATTGATGCTTTTGTTGCAGTTAATCATCTAGATTACTTGGGAGTGCAGGTTGCATGGATATCTGGACCTTGGTTTCTATCGATCTTTGTGAACATGATTCCTTGGGAAAGTGGTGAGTTTTACATGGAGTAAATTTTTCCCTTTTTTTTTTCCAGTCTTTTAATGTTATGGCAGAGGCTTTGAACTTTATATATTCTTAAATATGTTACCTTATGTGCTGTGTTTCTACATCTTTAGTTCTCCGAGTTTGGGATGTGCTGCTATTTGAAGGGAACCGTGTTATGCTATTTCGAACTGCACTGGCTCTAATGGAATTATATGGTATTGAGTTTTTTCCTCTGCTTGTGTCTGATCCGTGCAGTATAGTAGGTTTAAGTGGCAAACTTATTGTTTATTATATCCTCTTTAAATAATACAAAATTTTCATCTCTCATTCTAGGTCCTGCATTAGTTACAACAAAAGATGCAGGTGATGCGATTACGCTATTGCAATCACTTGCTGGTTCAACATTTGATAGCAGCCAGCTCGTCTTCACTGCTTGCATGGGTTATCTAGCTGTGACAGAGGCAAAATTGCAGGAACTGAGAGAAAAGCACCGGCCATTATATTAGAAGTTGTAGAAGAAAGGTCAACTAAGGGACGAGTTTGGAAGGATTCCAAAGGGCTTGCATCTAAACTGTACAGTTTCAAGCATGATCAAGGGCCACTTGTAGAAGAAAGGAAGGCCAGTAAAGAAGGTGATATGGTAGCCGATGAGGATAAATCGCCATTGGAGTCTCATTCCTCTAATTTAGATGAACTACTTAATAGCCTTAATGTTGATTCAGAAGTGGATTCCCTACCAGATCTCCAGGAACAGGTAGCTTTCTCTACTTGTCAACATTCAACTTCCTCCCTCTCCTCTAAAAAATGGCTATGTTTGAGAAGTATATTGAAATTTATCTATCATTAAACTCTATTTTGACTTATAAATCCATCTTAGTATGCTCTTCATGCCTTAAAGATATATATGCCTTTTTTGTCTTGTTCTATTTTGAATCAGGTTAAAACTCAATACTGGTAAAAGGTGTTTTAACTGTTTACAATGTGAAATTAGAGACTTTATCTGAAATGATGACTATAAACTATCGTCAGATATAAACTTAATGTTCTTGTGTTGATTTATGTAAATGCTTGCCTTGTATGGAAATAATTATCTAAGCATCAAAGCAAGTGTTTCTTTGATTTGCTTTAAAGAGATCATAAGTTGGTGTTTATTAAAATTATTGTCTGTTTACCTGACAAATAATGGGATTAAATGCTTGCTATAACTTTGTTTTATAGTTAAAAGTTTAGACTTAGGGTTTGTTTGGGTAGAGAGTAAAAATAGAGGATAAATTTTCATGGATGAGTTTCATGAGTGATTTTACACATGTAGTTCATTCATGAAAAAATTTCCCTTATTTTATCCCTTAGCCAACCAAACCCTTAGAAAAAAAAAATGAGGAAACAATTATATTACCTTATGATAAAACTATACAATGGTTTGCAATATATAGACATCTAGCAATTATTTCCTAGTAATTAGTGTTGAAATTGTGGGTTTTGGATAGTGGAGGAAGGAAAAGAGAGAATAGAGATTTAGGATAATCTAAAAATATATTGATGTATTGTTTGGTGTTATATAATGAGTTAATCCTAGTTACAAGAGAAAGGTAAAATCTAAACATAATGATTAAATCAACATAAATCAATCTATATTAATCTAAAATATGATATGACATATTCTTTTTCCATTGGTACATATGATATGAAATATTCTAAGATATAATGGAGATATTACTAAATATTTCCTTATTTCTAACAATTAGAAATTATTGCATAATAATTTTTTTGCCTAAAATATGATACAAATATTGGTAATATCTATCGAGTGCTTCTTTCCTCCTAGAAGAGTGGATTTACTCCACATAATATATCAACCTTTGATGCATCTTGGGTGGTGAATGAGAGAGGTAGAGAGAACAATCAAGGGTTGAATGATTTCATGGAGGAAGAAATGGATTTCTGGAGTATAAAAGAATTTTTCCATATCTATCGTAATAAATGGAACCAAATAAAATATATGTAAAAAACAAATATGGTATCTCGGCACTCTTTGTTAAGCTGGTCGATGGATATATATTGTTCTAAGCTTGCGAATAAGTACTTGAAACCATTCTATTTGCCAATTATGGTATTTGTTTGACACATAAGTAGCAATATCCTTTTTCCTAGAGAATGTTTTGCAAAGGACACCCCAAATTTTGTAGGAGGAAGAGAGGAGCTTACAATTCCAACTCACATAAGGAGTCGTAGTTCTCATCATTTCACACCTCAAGGTGTTGGTCATCCTATGTAGTAGGAGTCCTCTCGTTGTGGTTTAACTTCAGGAAACCTTTGATTGACTTCAGTCCACAGCAAATAATTTTTCCTATTAAGGTGACAGATTGATAGGTAGGGTGGAGAATATGGAGGTCATTAGGGTTTAGATAAGTAGGTTGAGTTTGAGGGCTAACTCTGAGGGTTGATTATTGGGGTTTCGGTTTTGTCATGGTGAAAGGAGGGTCAGTGACAGCTAGGGGGTGGTTGGGGGTGGCTAGAGGTGAAAGGGCGGTCAGATGGGGCAGCATGCACCTTCACACAGTGCAAAAGCGCAAGTGAAACTATCCACGGATGAAGGAGGCGGCACATTAGAGCATGTTAGGCAGCGATTCTTGTTGGGTCTTAGTAGTTTGTTGCCAGTTAGAGGGTGGCGAGTCCTATCATGGGGTCAGTTGTCCGAAAACTCACTAGAACGGTTGTCACAACCTAGCCCGGGCAGTGACTTGTGCATAGGAAAACTTGGGCCTCCTAGCGCTTGTTAAAACTTTTATGGAAAATGGATAGAGTTTCCTTAGTTTCTCTCTCTCTCTCTCTCGCTTCTTGGCACTGCAACCTGCTTAGCAAACCAGGCAGCATACACAGACTAAGTTGAGGCTCTTAAACCCTCCCA
The DNA here is from genome assembly GCA_030441495.1 of Dalbergia oliveri. Taxonomy (NCBI): domain Eukaryota; kingdom Viridiplantae; phylum Streptophyta; class Magnoliopsida; order Fabales; family Fabaceae; genus Dalbergia; species Dalbergia oliveri. The sequence continues at coordinate 15,527,344 of JAMLFY010000013.1, read as the reverse complement.
ATTGATTCTAAACACCAACAAAAAGATTGATATCCTTTCGTTCTACACTAACTGCAATTACTTAATTCACATTGGAAGCTAAATCCTACCTATGGTTTATAGAGCAAAACTAGAATATATACAACTCATTTTCAATCAAATATTAACTAAACTCAAGGATGGCCTTGAGGCTCACATGGACATAGGTGTTGAGCTTGCAAAACTTGTAAAGTCTTCAAAATTGAGTCCAATCGCGAAGACCTGCACTTAAATCTGAAATAGGAAAGATGAGCGGGGTGAGTTTTATATATATATATATATATAGACTCACCCGCTCATCTTTCCTATATATATATATAACATTTCACAATATGGATAAATAAAGATGTAACATTCTTTGCTAAACTTTAAAAAAAAAACATTTTTCAAACACGAATACCAATATGGGGAGCCTTCCAATTTAACAGAAGTTTCAAACAAGGGCCCAATCCAATTTGACTAAGTTGGTTGTGTATGTTGACCTCACGCACACGCAAGTAGCAACTTCCTTGCTAGTTGGGTTCGAAGTATGGTGCACCAAGGCTAGCCTTAACGACGGCTAACTACCAATTATCCAAATTTCCTCGTACCAAAATATCATTAAAATTCTAAAATAGCAAATATCAACAAGGTTTCCAAAGAGCGAAATATTCAATAACTTTGAAAATCCAAAACATAATTTACTCAACAGATTAGTTTAGTTGACCAAACAAATGTTTATCGAGTTTGTCCTTCCATTTATCAAAATCCATAATCCATTCTCAAAAATCTGTCCAAACGTTCAACAAAATAAACAAGAGTTGATTTCCTCCCAGAACTAAGCAGATACATACTGTTAATTGAGCATATCAATTTATATAGCAATCACAGAGGGCGGCTCAGTATACGAGGCTCCCATTAGGTGGGGTATGAGAAAGGTAGTTGTACGCAACCTTACCCCCACTTTGTGGAGAGGCTGTTCTAGGATTTGAATCTATGACCTCTAGGTCACAAGGCAGCAACCTCCGTTATACCAAGGCTCACCCTCTTATAGCAGTTATACAAATTAAGAAAATATTTTCTTTCAATATATATGCTGAAATCAAACTAATACTGTTGGCATAAAACACTTTTGCCATAGAAATATAGTCCACTCACAAACACTCAGAACATTCGAGAACGTTGACGTCTGGGCCACCAAACTCGCAGATTGATCTCCCAAGGAATATGAAATTGACCCATAGTAAGAACACAGTTATGTAACCTTAAAATACAACCAAAACAAAGCTTTAAATGGGAATTGGAATCTTAAACAAGAATTTAAAACCAGAAGCATGATCAAAACCTCATACCAGAATAATAAACTTGAACAATATGCTTAACCAACAGTACTCATAGCTACCACTTACTACAGAATCTATCCCTTAGATAGCCACATTTCAATGAAAGGGGCTGAACGAGGCTGGTGGTGCAGCTGGTCACTAACACTGGCAGAGAAGAGCTGTGTGGGTAGGGATGAGCAATATGGCATCGATGGAGATGAGCGATGCCGGCTGAGATGAACAGTGCAGAAGTAGATAGAATGAGGTTGAGAGTGAGGTGGAGAGAGATGTGAGATTGAGGGATGAGAGATTGAGAGTGAAGATGGAGTTGAGAGATTGAGTGATGGAGTTGAGACGTGAGAGAGAGATAGAGAGTGCTGAGAGGGTTGAGAGATGGAAAGTGAGGAGAATAAGAAGCAGGGGGAATTAGGTGGTGAATTGCGGGGTAGGTATTAGAGAGGGGCCTATGGTGCACCCTTCATGAGGTGTACTGATGGTCCCTCGCCCTCCTTTTTCTATTTTTACACAGGATATTACAAAGGTGGCTGCGAGCTGTGACAATAGAAAGAAAGGGAAATGGGATAATGAGAAAAAAATAGTTAGAGAGGCATAAGGATGAATATGTGCAAATACTCTCAAACAACAATAAAGGCTGCACAATAATTTAAAGAAGTCCAACAATGAAGGCTGGGAGGAGACACTACGAAGGCAAAGGAATGTGCAAGTAAACTCAGATTGGAAGCTTTGATACCGACTTGAAAGAAAATATTAGGAAAGAATATTTTTCATTGATGATGAAACTGTACAATGGTTTACAATATGTAGACATCTGGCAGTTGGTACCTAATAATTAGATGCTATTTCCTAATAGTTGTCTACCTAATATATGATACAAATACTGGTAACATACTATCCTAGTAAATAGAAATACATAAATTTTTGTACAAATAAGGGGTTACCTTTTCGCATTCTTTAAAAAAGAATGGAAGACCAATATGTTACAAATGCATATGTTAAATGTGTTGAATGAAAGCAAATTTGGAAATTGGCATATTCTCGGTAATAAATGGCTGTATATTGATTTTCTCTTATTGGGGCATTTAGTTGTCATCCATTAATTTGCTTAGTTGGCATGACTGATGTTGTAAGCATAGTTGCAAAATTCATTGAATAAAATCTAGTGTATTCTGCCTATGTGCAGGTTGGCTGTGTGCTAATGCAAGTGTTTCCGATGCTTCAATCCGCTACTGCATTAGCCAAGTTATATGTTCTGGCAAAAATTTTAAACTCATATATTACAATCAAGTCATTCATCGTAGTTCCTTGTCTTAATTTTGGATTACAGTCATCAGAAAGTATTTCACCTATAAATTGTTGGTCTAATATAACCAATTCTTGTGCAACACCTTTTAAATTTCAGTCATTAACAGCTTCTATGCAGGTGGTCTGGTTGAAGGTTGAGTTATGCCGATTGCTGGAGGAGAAAAGATCTGCATTACTCAGGTTCTTATTTTTAGTGTTTATGTTCTAGATCTTTTATGACAACTTGATTTGTTCTAAAGCTGGTTGCTTATGAAGTAAGGTTTAGAGGATGTTTCTAGAATGTAATTGTAGGATAAATTAAGTTTGTGAAGGAATTATCAATTCATTGCAATTAGCTTCATGCTCCCTGTTTTCTCTTGTATCTGATGCCAGGGGATAATAACAAAGTCTACTCATGAGAAAGCCCCTCTAGAGTTTCCAAGGGTCATGTTCAAATCTTTCCCACAAAATTGATTTGGAAATATTTCTCAACTAACAATATATGCATATTCCTTGAACCTTACTTGGTGCCAAATTACTGAACCATTTATGAATTCTTCATTTTCTTTGCTCATTTAATATTCCATTTTGGTCTTTTGGCTTGTAGTAGTAGATCAAAGCGTTTGATAGATCTTTATAATGCATTTCATTTTGGCACTTTGATGTTCTATTTGTATCTTTCCTCTTTTACTCCCATCTTGCTTTGTTAATATGAAAGCATTATCTATTCAATGAAAACGGATGAAAACAATTGATTCATTTGCATGTCTGGCTTTTCATCCTTGAACAGAGCTGAGGAGCTAGAAACAGCTTTAATGGAAAGGGTGAAGGAAGATAATCGACGGCAATTGAGTGCAACGGTAAATCCAATATTTGATGATTGAACTTGGTGTATTATCTTTTTTTTTTTTTCCTTTGGGGGGGGTGGGTATTTTGAGGGCATTTGTGGTTATTAAATTTATAAAAATGGAAATGTATTGTGTCCTTGCCCTCATTTTTTCACATATATTTTTTCTTGTGTTGAAAAGTGATCAATTGAACATAGTATTAGTCTGATTAACAAGGCTAGTTGAAGACTAATGAACTTTTGGAGAGACCATTAAGAAAGATCTTAATCTAAGTGGATTTATTGAAAATTCGGTTTTTGATAGAGCCCACTAGAGTTTTGATCCTTCTAACTGACCTCTACTAGTGGCATTTGGTTTAGTCATCGTTGTTGATATATGTGAAGCTTTTAATATAGTGAATTATATGGAAGTTTCTATACATTTACTGCTTCTGTTCAAGTATGCAGTCTCCATGTACACCCTTATCATGTATGCTTAAATGCTGTGGCATAAAACATAACTGCTTGTTTATCAATGTATACCTTTGTATCAAATTATTACTTTGAAATTGTATTCCGTGCTTTATCTTCGATTTTTTTTGAAATGAACTCACTTTCATGTCAATCTACATTTTGAGTACAGAAAGAAATAAGAGAGAACGTCTTAACCTTCAGATAACCAAGACTGAATTTAACCACCTATTTTTTGAGTTGATCTTTATACTAAACCCATGAATAATCTTTAATAAAATAAAACCAACACATGAAATCAGCATAAAGGACATAATAAGCTTGAAGTGAATATCATTCAATCAGCGGAGAGGACTTTTACTGATCCCATACAAGGCACAAACACTGGAAAACCTTGTTCAGCTTCCATGTACTATCATGATTAAGATTCCTTCTTCTCAACAATACTTCTCTCTGATCTTTTGGCTTGCAAGGTTTACAAAAAGTGTGATCATGCAGGTTGAGCAATTGGAGCAGGAGGTAGCTGAGTTACAGCAAGCCCTTGCTGATAAGAAAGAACAAGAAGCTGCGATGCTGCAGGTTCTAGTGTGCACCTGTTATCTCCAGTGTCTATTTCTGTAAGCTTATATGCAAAAATAAATAAGTAAATAAAAATTAACAAAAATTTCTTTATATGTTGTATAGAAAGCTTTGAAATATTCTGCATGCTACAGGTCTTAATGCGACTAGAGCAGGACCAAAAAGATACTGAAGATGCTCGCAGAAGAGCAGAACATGATCTTGCTGCTCAGAAATATGAAGTTCACGTGCTTCAGGTAACCCCTTCTTGTGATCACTATGATTCTGTAAGTTATTTTACAGTATAGTGTAGGGACTATGGGGTAAAGTTCTTAAACAGAAACATGCTTAGATTATCATTACAACATTTTCCTAAAAATAATAAGGTTTATAAAAATAACTTGATTTTTGAATGTTGCTGCCACTAAGAAAGTGTACTAGTTGATAACTGCAATTTGATAGAGAGGCATTAATGTTTAATATTTTTTTCTTAATGCTCAATATACTGGTCTCGATACTCTTGCATGGGGTTGTTGTGCAACTCTGTAGGCAATGTCCCTGTTGTTGCTTTTGCTTGATAATGGATTATAAACTGCGTAGTTAAGTAAGACAATTAATATACAGAATGTGTTGTTGTGTCATTAAATTTAATATATTTACTTGTACCTTTACTCTTGCTAATGTTCATGGAAAAGAAAATATTCTGTGCTATTTGGTTGTATCTGTTTGCAATGGGATGTTGATAAAGGTTTATTTCTTCCTTTTTGAGATAAATTGCATAATGTTAATTGCTTCTAGAATTTTTGAAATAAAAATTTTCCTATTATGTTTGTTTTGATCTAAATTCCCGCATATGTCTATGGTATTGAAGAGCTATCTAATTTCTAATGAGATGGTTGGATCTACTCCCAGATTGAAATAAGTAACTATGTTAACTATTAAGGATCTTACAAGACATGATTATATCTATTTCCAGTATAATAAATGTGCAGGAAAAGTATGAGAAGGCCATGGCATCAATTGCTGAGATGCAAAAGCGGGTGGTTATGGCAGAAAGTATGTTGGAGGCTACCCTTCAATATGAATCTGGCCAATCCAAAGCACTTTCTTCACCAAGGTACAAATATTTTAGATTTTATATATCATATTTCAAATATTGGTGACTTTATTTGGCTGGTGTCACTTTTACAATTCAAGGGCTTAACATTCTGGTTCATGACACCACCAATCGGTACAACCTCTTATGCTATAAGTGATTTTGTAAAATTTGAAGGAAATAAAGTTCTACTTTTTCCATTAACTGTAGCTTTGGCTTGGTGGAAAATGCTTGATCCAAGAAGTGGTATTAGAGCAGGGTCATGAATTTGAATTCTTTGTTGATACTTGGGATAGATTGTTGACTCACCTTTAGGATTCAATGTGTTTAACATGGCGCCTATAATGAGTGCTATTAAGAAGAGAAACCGAGAAACCGAAGGTTTTGTATAACTTGGCTAGTGTGTTATTGCTCAAGCCTTTCATTATGAGAGAAGAGTGATGGTGAGGAAGAGTGATGTGTAAGGGGTGTGAAACTGAACTAGCAAGGAATGCGTTAGTGCATGCATGCTAGAATAACATCATAAAACACTCAAAAACAAATTAACGGATAATGGAATCATCATCTCATTCTTTCTGTCATGTCTTCCAAAATATTCCTCATGTCACATCCTCTAATGCTTGCACCTAGTGCTCTTTTACCCCCTAGAAGATAAACGTGGTAGATGTCGAACAAGCCCAACTTAAGGAGGAACAAAGTCAGAGAAGCCAAGGTGACCCTCTAGTGAACATGTATGCAACCTGGAACCCAGAAGGTATAGGAAAGAGGCACAATGTGGCGATCGATTTTCAAGTGTTTGTTTGCTCATGGAAAACGGGGTTTGGGGGTGATGTGGAGCGCATTGTAGTCGTCTCAATAAAGAACTACAAACCTAGAGCAAGTGAAGCGTAGGTCACGAATGAGGTAGGATAGCCATTGAACGTCACATGTGGCTGCTGCGAGAGCTCGATATTCAACCTCGGCAGAGGAGTGCAAGACAGTCTTCTGCTTCTTAGTGGGCCATGAGACCAATGAGCTACCCAGGAAGAAGCAATAACCAGAGACTGAACAGCAAAAGGGAAGGCCGCCACCGGGAGAGCCTTTAAGGTAATGAAGAACGCACTAAGCTTCCTTCAAATCAGCCATGGTTGGGTTGCCCATGTATTGGCTCGATCGTTGAGTAGTGAAGTAAATATTTGGGCATGTGGGTGAGGTAGAGCATACGCCCAACAAGTCGGCAATACACAGAAGAATCTAGATAGAAGGGCACATTGTCTTGGGAGAGGTGGGAGGTGCAGTCAGTACGGGTGCTAAAGGGTTTGCACCCAAGAAGACCCACATAGCTCCAAATAGAATTTGCAATGAAAATTTGAAAGCCTAGTAGAAGAATGGTTCAATTGAAAGCCCAAGAAAATTTTAACAGCCCCAAGTCCTTTAATTTGGAAGTGCATGTCGAGCTGGAACTTAATGTAGTTGATCTCATCAATTGAATTACCTGCAATAACAATGTTGTCGACTACACCAATTATGCAGTGAAGAAGTGTCAATAAAATTTTAAAAGCAAAGAATGATCATTGTCAGACTGTGAGCAGCCATAAGCGAGAAGCAAGCTGGATAATTTCCCAAACCATTGCTAGTTTGCTTGTTTCAAACCGTTAAGAGATTTGAGTAATTTACACACTTGATGTGGCTTGGTGGTAAAGACCCTTGGTGGCACTGACATGTAAACTTCCTCATTGAGTTCCCCATGCAAGAAAGTTTTGTATGGAGGCTAATACTAAAATAAAATGGATAGTGGTAATTTCATGACAACAGAAAATGTTCCAAAATAGTCCAAGCCCTTTGTTTGGTTATAGCCTTTTGCCACTAAACACGCTTTGTACTGTTCAATAGAACCATCAGTGTGATGCTTATAAAGCCATTTGAAGTCAATGGGAGTAGCATGAGGTGGCAAGTCAACCAATTCCCACTTCCTATTTTTCTCATGAGCAATAATCTCAGCATCCATAGCTCTACGCCAACAATCTGATCTGCTAGCCTCACCATAGGTCATAGGTTTAGTGTATGCAATAGGAGCAATATAGACTGTTATTGCTGATTGGGCATGATCTCCTAGTGATAGGAAATCGACATCACGATACTGTGTTCCCATTGGTAGTAATCTTATCTCATGGAAGGGCAAGAAGCAGAATGCAATAGCAAGAGCAGAAGCAGAGTATCAGGCTATGGCTGTCATAGTGTGTGAGCTTCCTTGGGTGAAACAAGTGATTCAGGTGTTAACATTCTGTGAGGTAGGGATTATGAAGCTCATTTGTGACAATCAAGCAACCTTACACATTGCCTTTAATCCAATGTTTCATCAGCACTTCTAGCTTATAGAAATTGGTTGTCATTTCATTTGAGAAAAGATTGTATTTGGAGAAGCTGTCACATTCTTTGTGAATTCTCACAATCAATTAGCCGATATCTTTACTACGTCTTTTGTGTCCTAGGGTAACTTACATATGTAATAGGCTTGATGCATATGACATATATGTATCAGCTTGAGAGGGGGTGCCAATATGGTTTATCTTGTATATAATCCGTGTAGAATTAGATTAAATAATCACCTAAAATTAGGTATCAGATTATTAGTTATCATATCCCTAATTTTATGGGATTCTCCTTTTAGATCATGTGTATATGAATTCTAGTGCTGAGAGTAATCTCTCTCGAGCAATTTAGTCAAACTCTGGCATCTTATCACCTAAGCCTTTCATTATGATGAACTGTGTAGATGTACACAATGGGCTGTGGTGTGGAAGAGTGATGTATGAGGGTTGTTAGGCTAAGCTGGCAAAAGCGCGTGATTGCTAATCAGGTGAGTGTGAGTGTGAGTGAGCCTGTAAAAATAGGATCATCTGGAACACTGGAATCATAAACCACTAAAACAAAATAACATGATGGAATCGTCCTCTTGTGCTTTCTGTGCATGCCATCCAGAATACTCCTCTTATGCCTACTTGAGAGAAAGAATATGCATATGATAATATTAAGAGTGATTTTAAAAAATGGCTTGCTTCTTTGCTTTTGCAGTGCCAGTAGCATATTTATATACAATCACTAATGATGATAATTATTATATACAGTAAATGAAAATGGGTATTTTTTATGAATATCAATTTCCTATGTACATGCATTACATAGGTTCATGATTAATATATGTTTTTCATATTTCCAACATGCCACATCCTCAAATGCTTCCACCCAGAGTTCTTTTAAGTGCAGTTCCTTATACTAGATGCGGCTCTTGTAAAACTTAAAGAAAATATAATTGTACTCTTACCATTAGCTACAACTTTAAGAAAATATAGTAATCAACAATTGATCCAAAAATTATTGATGTCACAAACTGTAGGTAATGCTAATAGGAGCATTGATGGATTTTTCATGTTTTCCTTGATAAATAACAAATGGGGTTTTTAAACATTAAGAAAAGCTGAAGGTTAACAATTTTGGTTTTTGGGTGTACTTAATAAACAATGAAATGCAGGAATAATTTTAAGAAGTAGCCTTGAATGGTTTTGGAGTTCCTATTCCTTGAAACTGAATAGTAATGAACCAGCTAAGGCTTCAGTTAAAGGTTTAAGTCTCTTGGTAAATATCTCGCTCATATCTATGGAGAGCTGAACTGGAAATTACAACAACAACAACAGCAATCTTGTCTTGTTCCAATTGGTGGGGTCAGATAATGTCATAAAGCTTCAACAAAGTTTTACATTGGCTGTCGGCTTCCTAGCATAAACCACCTCTTTCATCAAAGCTTGGCACCATCAATGTAAATATTTACAACAAAATGCAAGTAGTGATAAAAGATTACCTATTCTTATTTGTCATATCAATGGGAAACTTTCACATATGATCTACAATTTAGGTTGAAAGTTTAATCTCCGGATTAGTTTTATAGAAGTTGTTGCTGCTAATACTCATACATTTCAGTTTCACCTATAATAATGTGGTTTCTGTATGTGAATACTTTGAAGTTGTGGGGAGTGCTAATACAAAGTGTTGCATACGATATGAGATTTACTAAATCATTTTTTGTTTGAGACCACATTCTTTTGGATCAATTTCATTGGAGGTATTTTTGTAGGGCTGGCCGTGTAGAAAATCCTTCGCGTAAGATCAGTCTATTTGGACTTGGTTGGCGCAACAAGGTAAAATCTTCTGTTTCTACTCTTATTTGTCAATGACTAGCATTTAAGCAGAGGACGTTTCATTACCATTATGGGTTGCAAGAATTCACCATCTGATGGTAGGCCAGTTCAACTGGCAATTCCTTTACATTAAAAATTCAATTCACTGCAGTTATTTGAAGTTTGAACCCACATCTACATTTTTCCTTTTTATTTTTTGGAAAAAATTTGGTTGGCCTTTGCCATTGTACTGCAGCTGAAGCTTATTATTGTTTTTAAGGAGGATTCTGGCCCTCAATGTTTATTGGGAGAATTTACTACTCACAATAGGTGCAAACCGTTTTTTGGTGGACTGGGAGTTCATTTAGAAAAATTAGAAATTTTCAATTCAGGAGTAGGGAGTGGAAACACTGCCCCTCCACTTCTTTTTTTATAGTAATTTTATTTATTTATTTATTTTTGTGTCATAATACCAATGAGAATCCAATTATTAGTTCTTTTTGAGATTTTCATTTTAAGTGAAAAGTGGAAAACTGAAAATTTCTGCCTTCTCATTTCTCACTCTTAAACTGAAAATCTCTCTAAAATAACACTTGAATCCAGTGTAATATCTTGATACAAAACTAAAAGGTGAGAGAAACAACTTCCTTACTCCCCATTCTTGAACTGAAAAACTCCCCCAATCTTCACCTGACTTGAACAACTCTGCACCCATTGTGAGTTTTTGATTTCTCATTGACCCAAGACAAACCCAGATTTTAAAGATTATCCCTTACACATTCAATGAAACAGGGCAAAGAATCCACTGACCAAGAATCCAATGATCAAGAAAAATAGAACATGCAGAGCAGTGCCAGTGGAAACCCTCAACAATGTGCTTTCCTGCCTGAGTGCTTAGGAATCGTCAGTTACCAGTTTCTGTTTATCACCAGTCAGTTTTGTTTGTTCATCATGTCATATAGATGGCTCAAAGTCGGGAAGAATTCATTTGCATGATCGTCAAATACAAATGGGTAGTTTAATTTTTTTCCCCCACTTTTTCATTGTCCATTATACCAAAGTCCAGATGTAAGGACTGTTATATAAGTTGATAGTTGAGTTAGTTGTAGAAGGTATATTTTTTGACACCGCTGTAGGTAATATGGCAGCATATAAACAATGGTATTTTTTCTTTATTTCAGATTAGTTTCTTATTTATTTTAAAATGAAATAGAAAGACAAAATAGTTTTTTTTTTAATTATTCGTAACTTCTTATGTAATTTCGAATTAGAATTGGTAATCAAGTAAAGTTTTCTCAAAATAGTAGCTATAAAGTTGAAACTCCTGATGTTATAAATAATGTTTGTGAGGGTGTAGTATAGTTATCTTTTGTCAAACTTTCTGCAAGGCAATGCTGTCTCAAAGTACGTGTTGCTGGTGTAAAATAGAGATGTCCGTGGTTCAGTATTTTTTTCTATTCCTTTGGGTGAAAATTCAAAATAAAGGACTTTATTTTAATTTAAATGGATATATTGCTAGATTTTATCTAAATAATTAAATTAAAATTAATTTGGGATTTTCTACATAGTGCTCTTGGTGCACTAGTTAAGGATTCCAAAGTACAAGTTGCTCTTAGTTCACATTGAGAAGAAGTGATTTTTAAACTTTCAAGCTGTGTGGTTCATCAGAGTTTATAAACTTGCTTTTATTGGAAATCTTAGAAAAACCCGATTAAATTAAATTGATTTGTATTAGTTTGGTTTATCTCATTTTTTTATGGGGAAATGAATTTATTCGAGACTTGCATCAGCCAAAAGCAAGTCCACGATGACCTAGACTCAAAGATGCCACAATAGTAGTACTCTTGAAAGGAAAATAGAACCAAGATGCCACAATGCAAGCATCAATAAAAATTGAAAAATGTTATTTTTACTCATGGGATATGGGATACTGCATGACTCACACCTCATCCAAACACAACTCATAAAAACTAGTCCATTATTATGTGACAAATCTGTAGAGCTAGACTCAAAGCCGGTGAAGACTGCTTTTGCATCACCCTCCAAGATGATGGACTTGATTCCTAGTTCCCATGCAAAAGGCATGCCTTCTTCCTTCGCCGCTATTTATTCGGCCCGGCCGATGGGGATCTACATCACCCTGAAGTTTGACCACTTTGGCAGCCACAAACTCACCTCTGGAATTGGGTATCGTATTTGTTCTCTTGTAGCTTCTCAGGCCTGTAGCAATTTGCAAGAAGACCTGCACAGGTGGAATGGGCTCTTCCCCTACCATGCCAAGTTGCGATGCTGCCATATTAGCCCTTCCCATGCACTGACCAGCATGCTTCTTGTGTATTCATCTGCATCACTAATGGTCCTTTGCAAAAACCTCTTCCGGTCTTCAAGGCGTTCCATTATCATCATATATACATTCTCATTAAGAAATATTGCCCAACTACATGATGGATTTGGTGTATGGGTCGTCCATAAGAACATGAGCACATAGGTAGCAGCCATTTCCGACTTGTATACTTTTGCCCAAGAGTTGCTGCTCCGGTTGGTAACGCACTTCTCGCATCTCTCATTTTAGACAATAAGTCATTTTAAATTTAATTTTAATTCAAATGATAAAAAGATATGTCAAAATATTATTTAACATTGCACTTTATCATTTAATTAATAAAATATAAAATAAAAGTGGGATGAGGAACTAACTTGACTAATTTTAAAAGTGAAGGACTAAAATAACTCACAAATATAAAGTTAGGAACTAAAATGAACATTAATTTTTTTTGTAGTAAAATCGTAATATTCTTCTCATTATCTTCCTCATAATTCATCTTTATATACAATATTCAAAATAATTTTATTTTTATGTATATTAAATTCTAAAATTAATAGCTAAAACTATGTAATTTTGATGTTAAAAAAAACATTAAAATTATTAGTACTATATCAATTGTTTGCTATGTTAGTATAGTAAAAATTTAAAACATTAAATAATATATATATCAATATGTTTTATTATTATAAGTCACATATTTTATTTTATTTTATTAAAAAAACCTAATATACATAGCTACTAAAAAACGGTACTTTGGAACAAATTAAAATAATAATCTTGAGAAATATAGATTTAATAAAATAAATTGAAAATAAATTAAAGTGCAACTTATTTTAAATTTATAGGAGAGGAGAGTGCATGTTTTTTCAAATAGAGGGGAGTGTATTAAAAAAATTGTAAAAATATATAGAAAATTTGTTACACGAAATAAACTTCCATGGAGATAAAAGAAGGGCACGATATATGGCATATGCACGCATTCTTGGTTGAAAAAAACTAATATTTCTACTATCTTTGCCCCCAGCAGAAGCAAGTATAGCAGGTTTAGATCTAACTTAAGATCAGTCGATGTTCCTTCAGTCTCTTGGAATAAGAAAATACTGCATGGTATATTTCATTTTTCAATTCCCATAATGAAGTAACTAAATATCATCCAAATATGAATCACAATTCATATTGCTACTAGGGGTATTTGTGATTCAATTTAGTTCCATTTTGAGATAAAAATCAACTGGTCCAAATAATAAATTTTATTTTGATTCAATTTAATTATATTTTGAAGAACTAAACCAATTCAGTTTAAATTGGTTTGATTGGTTCAGTTTTTATTTTTACTAAAAACTTTATAAAATATAAGAAGGTACCTTTTAACAATATTAAATTAGACCATTGATTTTTTATAAAAACTATATAATTATAAGATCCAAACTTAAAGTTATTCTAGTATGTAATACCACTAACTATTGACTAACAAGTTAAACAAATAAAAAATTATTTGAACAAAAATCATGCCAAATTTCTTATGTACAAATAAAAATCATGTTGATTAAATTAAAAAAATTAATAGATAATTGAAAATATTATATTAAAATATGGTAAAATATTTGAATAATTCAGTATTAAAATATTATAGAGTATATTTATGGATAAGTGATACATAATGTATAAAATTATTAATGTAATATATTATTAGTTTAGTTAGTTTTGGTTCAATTTGAAAATAAGAACAAAATACTGAATCAAACCAATCAGTTTTCATAAAATAAGAACCAATTCAAATCAATTTATTTCAATTTTAAATGGATTTCGGATGTTTTGTATTGGTTTTCAGTTTTAATCTGATTTAGATTGATTTTGATCGTCTCTAATTGCCACAAATGATGTGTTGTTTAAAAATTTTCATCAATAACAATTTAAAATTTGACGTATATACTTCACATGAAAAGGATGATATATACTTTGTAAACGAAATTCAAGAAACCAATGAGCTGAAACACCAAATGAAGCTATTTATTGACAGAGACCATCCCCTGAATCAAGCAGTAGCGGAGGATAATGAGCGCTGAGGGGTCAGCTGCACCCCTCTCCCTTCTCCCTTCTCCCTCCCCCACCAGCTTTTTTTAATATATATATATATATATATATATATATATATATATATGTGATTTATTTATACCATATATAAGTCATGATATGCTTATGCTCTTAAATAAGTTTTTATAGGTATTAAATTTCATTAATCTAATTGTGAATTTAAAATTCTTACCTAATAGATTAAATATATCAAATTTTATATAGTTTGAAAATAATTTGATATTTCATCCTCCACTTATTTTGATAGATAATATATTTTTAAAAATATAAATAAATATCAATTATTAGAATATATACCTATTATCATCCTATTTTTCTAAAATTTAAAATGATTGATCATTAATATAATATCACAAAATTCAAGGTTAGATAAATTAAATTAAACTATGAAGAGTATAAAGAGTGTAAGTGTACAAGACTTACACACACAGATATTTGTGTGTGTATTGGTGTATATTTTGTCTCCCGAAAAATATATAGATGATTATAGTTACTATTAGAGAATATATATATATATTATTTTAAATGGGAAGAAAAAAAACCACTATATAATTAAGTTCAATAGTTTTTTATTCTCTAATTTGATTAAAAAAAACTCAAAGTATGGTAAAACATCAATTAAAGAAATGTTATGCATCCAACGTAAGGATAAAACATAGTCTAACACGGCACAAAACTTACAACTAAGAAAAGCAAAACACACTAAATCCATCATCATCCCAAGTTTCTAAAAAAGAAGCGTTTTTTTGACACAAATAAAACAAAAAAAAATCATTATTTACGTATATAAAATATTCTAACATTGATTATCAAAACGAAATTTTTTTATTTTATTAGACAATTTTATAGAAGGTTTCTAGAAATTAAAATACATATGATTTCATACGAGTCATCTACGAAATCAGGCACAATAATTATGGAATTTTTACGCAAATAAAATATAAAAAAATATTAATTACGCGAATAAATGGAAAAGTTATTAATTACGGATATAAACCGTTTTGGTTGACATGAATACGTAAGGGATCCTTGCGTATTCAAAAAAAGCATGAATGCAAGGACCCAGACGTATTCAAGCATATATTGAATGCATGGGACCCTTGCGTATTCATGCTCTTTGAATACGCAAGGATCCTTACGTATTCATTATCTATATATATGAATACGCAACGGTGTCCATTTGCACGTCCTTTCACTATTCTGGCTTTCATCTCTTAGTCCCTTTTACTATTCTGGATTTCATCTCTTAGTAAATATTGTGTTCTTAGCCTACTAAACGATGGCAGACTTCCTATATTGATTAGATGAGGATCATATTAGCGCCGCGGAAATAAGGGTATTTAGTTTCTTTATTATTTAATTTTCATTGTTATTCTTTATTTCAAAGGTCTATTAAATTAGTTTTAGATACATATGTTTTATTTGAAATGATACTGCTAGTTTGACTTAGTTTGGTTATTAGGATACTTTGAGTTCAATAAAGTTAAGTGATTATAGTTTAGATATGATATGTTTTATTTGAAATGATACTGTTAGTTTTAACTAAATAATTAGTTTAGTTATTAGGATACTTAGAAACTAAAATGTAACTGATATAACTAGTTTCTTATTATCTATTTATTTATGTTGTCTCGTAATTAATTTAGTTTAACAATTTATTGTATGTTTTATTTGAAATGATTTTATTAATTTAACTAAATAATTAGTTTAGTTATTAGAATACTTAAAAACTAAAATGTAACTAATATAACTAGTTTCTTATTATCTATTTATTTATATTGTCTGTAATTAGTTTAGTTTAACAATTTATTGTATATAGTGATTGATTTAGTTGAATAATCTATATTAACAAGTAATTAGTTTAGTTGAATTATTTATTTTATCTAAAAATTACTCTAGGGTTAATATTTATTTTACCTAGCAATTAGTTAGGATAATAAGTTGTTTCATGTATATGTTTATGTCTAATTAACAAGTATTTAGTTTGTCTAATTAACAAGTATTTGTTTGTAATTATGGTGATATTTATAGAATTTCAAAGCATATATATGTCCAGTCGTTACATTTTAAAATATAATGTTTATTTTTTTATAGGTTAATATAGGTTGTGAAATAATAATGTAGTAGTTACTTAGTAATTTAAAACAAAATTACTTAGTTGATACCGTTTATTTTTTGATTTACAAATTGTGATTTATTTAGTTTAGGTTTATATTAATTATCATGTTAATTAAAATTTGTGGGCGATAGAGTGTTACACCCTAGGCGCCGCACCAAGCTTTGTATCCAGATGGAGTACTACCTCGGGCAGGCTGGATTTTGGGAAGTTGCCCAATTTGGCAACTTCCATTACGACTCGTGCTCATTAGCGCCCTTGTGGAGAGATGGCGGCCGGAGAGCCATACTTTTCATCTGCGTATGGAGAGTGTACTATCACTCTCCAAGACGTGGCCATGCAGCTTGGATTGCGGGTCGACGGGCTGCTAGTGGGAACATAGGAGCATGGGAGAGATGGCGACATCAAAGTGTCTGGGATATATGCTGGGACTTGCTTGGTGTAGTGCAGAGCCCAGCACAGACATGGGTCATATGTTAAGTTGACTTGGCTCACCAGCACTTCAGGACCTCTGATTTTCCTTCACGCATCAGAGATTGTTGTTAATGGACCGGGCATATTTGTTGATATTGATTGACGGTTTTCTATCCCGAACAAGTCATCATCGCGTGTCCACTTGAAGTGGCTACCCTTCTATGAGATCTTGGCGGGCGGGTTATAGCTGGGGTAAGACCTCGCATGTTTATACCTCTCTGGAGTGTGAAACACCCGTTGTTGACTTTGGGAATGCAGCACTTTTGCTATCCTGGGCATACTATCGATCCCAACATACACCCTGGACATGACAGTGGGATCACATTTCCTCTAGGCTTGAGGTATACATTTTACAATGATAATGTGTTATTTATTATATATAAGTTTGTTTGTACTTGTTTTAGCAATGAATTTGTTATATGACTTTATTAATTTCAAGATGGGCTGAGGATTTCATCGACGGGATAACGTCGTTGGTGGACTTCAGCACGGTTGGATGCCATACCCATTGATGGGGTAAGTGGCATTAACATCATAATTAACTAAGTTCTACCCAATTTGATGATGTTTAGAGCTTAACTTAACTTTTCATTAATTGCAGTTTAAGATGGACTAGGTACGAGGATGCGAGCGTGGTTGCTGTCACCCTACACATGTATATGCAGGTGCTGGTGCCTGGGCCTCCGTTCCTGCCCTACTTTGCTTTGAGATCGTGGAGTGGCACCAGCCCGATCGTGTTATGCGAGAGTTCAATGCAAGCCCATTCACGTGCGCGGTCAACATCGATGGCTGCATGCCATTGATGGTCGTGGGAACGACAAGGTTTGGTGGCCCGAGTACCATGCGCAGTGGCACGTCTTGGGATGCACGCCTGGAGCTCTGAGGGCTCGCAATGCGGATAGTCGACCATTAAGGTACCTAGCATGGTATAGTGGTGTTGCACGGAGGTTTTTATCTCCCGACACGTTGCAGGATCCCGACTATTAGGTGCCAGAGAGCTCCAGGATGGATCAGGGCCAGCACCTTTATGGCCCAACCCTTGGGTGCTCCGGATAGGCGGCGGTGGCGTTGTTCTCAAGCCGGCACTCGGTCATCCCAGCAGCGACGCGAGCCGATAGAGGGACGTGGGCGGAGGTGATGAGCGTAGAGATGATGATGGTGGTGGTGGTGGTCTGGTGGTGGGGATGGTGGACGTCTGGTGGTGGAGGTGGTGGGGATGGTGGACGTGTTGGTGGTGGTGGTGTAGTGGTGGTAGTGGATGAGGGGGGCTCATATTGCTACACCCACTATGGATGACTTATTCGGGGATGGCATTAGTCAGAGTTCGATGGGTTGGTCTTTCTGGATGCTCCACGCCCCTTATAGTGCATCTCCTGAGTCTTCTGGGCATCGACAGATATGAATTGAACATGCCCAGTTATGATCTATTCGAGATGAGCCACTATCAGCAGTTACACCTCCCACCTCGTCCATCGCGCTACACCATGGGCAGACATCGACCGTCCACATTACATGTCCCTATCCGGGCAACGCGGGATGATGGTGAGCGCAGCCGCTTGTTCCTCGCAGAGAGCCTACACGTCGGGTTAAGCCCTGGTATTGTCACTCGGGGTGTGAACTTCCATGCCCAGGAGAGATAGGGCTGGTGGAGATGCTTAGTTATTTTGACTCTATTATTATGTACTTATTTGTAAATTACGTGTAAAGTTTGATATTATGTACTTATTTGTAAATTTCATGTGTAAAGTTTTATTATCTATGGACCATATTTTATTACCTATCTTTTATTTATTATATGTTAATCGATTTAAATCGAGTTGTGTGATGTAAAATTTGGAATTCGAACATAAAATCCACATTACAGACAATAAAAAGAAACATACTTGTGCATGGATATGAAAGTAGCATGAATACAACAACAAAAACATAGTTAAAAAATACAATCCAACACATAGAAAACATAATAATAGTAAATTCAGCCATGGTGGGATGAGGATGAAGCTAGTAAGGTTGGACACTTTCTTCTGGTGTGACCTTCATTTCTCAGTCCACATCGCTTTGGTTGGGTCATCTCAACTTCGTCCATTTCATTGCGAATTCTTGTAGAGACGGGACGACCATTAGATCTCTTGAGTGGTACTAATATCGGAGCCCATGTATGGAGGCCAGAGATGCTCGTCTGCATTGGTGTAAATTCCAATTTATATACCTTGTCCACCCACTCCATCCTGACACAGATGAGTAAAAGACCCCCATTCAACTCGTGCGGCGTGACATACGGCAACTGCATGACGGCATGGGAAATGCAATGCCTGGAACGACCCAAGTCACATCGTCGCTCCCCAAATGCACCCTATAATCCTATGTATATGTTCCCATCTTTCTGTAACCAAACATGAAATCATATCTCGTGTGAATGGGACAACAGACATTTTGTCCAAATATTGCTTGCTTTCATCAATCGCTAGCAACAGATACCTGCGACCATTTTTCCCCTGCAATTTGGGCCCCTCTGAACCCCCTTTTCAACAAATAATTTAGCAAGACGGAAGTAGGTGGACTTCACTATGGCAGTAATGGCAGATTAGGTTCCTTCATCACAGCATTTATACACTCGGACAAGTTGGTTGTCATATGGCCAAACCGACCCTCATCAGCATACTGGGCCCATTTTTCACGTGGAATTTCGTCAGCCATTGACACATATCAGGATCCTCATCCCTCAGCCCATAATAATATGCAAAATCTCATGGGTCTTTGAATATGCCATTTATAAGAACTCTCTTGGCATCTTTATTCTTAAATCGCACGGCAAAGTTAGAAGCAATGTGACGAATGCAATATACATGATAGGCCATCGAAGGTGCCATCCACTACCCTCCGCCTCTATAGCTGATATGATTGATACATGCATAGAAACAATAAGAATACCTTCTTGAGGCGTCACATGTCGTCGAAGATTGGTCAAGAAAAACGACCATGCTTCTTTTGTCTCCCCTTCGACCACGCGAAAGCAACAGGCAAAATATTAGAGTTACCATCTGTGCAATGGCCATCAACAATGTGCCTCCATATTTCCCATCAGATGAGTGCCATCAATTGAAATAAATGGTTTGCACCATTTGAAGGCCTCGATGCATGGTGGAAATGACCAGAATCACGGTGGAACATTTGACATCTAGGATTAACAATGTCACCCACATAATATGGCTTTGTCAATAAATGGACCGGTGTACCTAGCATTTCCAAGAAAATATAGCAATAAATAACGCCTAAGTAATAAAAAAATGTAATCAACTTAACGATAAACAAATAATTTAATTTTTATTATCACCCCAAAATAAACTAACAATTTAACTAATTTACAATCAGTTCCAGTAACAACCACTAAACTAAATTAAACTCATATTACTAATATTATGCCACCTAATTACTATATAATATTATGTAAAACGTAAAATAATTTAAAAATTATGAATTGATAATTACCTGGCATGTAATGTTGCACACCTTGTAACCACTTCGGAATAATGTAGGATTCTTCCAAGTTCCATAAATCTTAGCAATTGCTTTGTTTTGCAATCCATACCTTCCTGTAAGAAATATTGAACTTGAAAGCTGACTCCACATGTCCCTACAACTCTCTAATTGATACTGTTGGATTCGCCTCAACCATTGGAAAGATACTCGTACAAATAATATTACTATCCAACTACTGTTGTTCAAGAAATCAAACTCACACGTGTGTCTTTCGTTATATTTCGGACTTCCATACCTGTCTTCTGGAAATGTAACACGTATGCTCCAATTACATCCATTGCCAAACTTTACACATTTGCATTGGTATTTTGTTTGACCAGACTCATAAACCTTGAATTGGACTTTTCTTCTAATCCTGTAATTCTTGATTGCAAACAACACAGTCCCTTGTCAGGA
Organism: Dalbergia oliveri; assembly: GCA_030441495.1. NCBI lineage: Eukaryota > Viridiplantae > Streptophyta > Magnoliopsida > Fabales > Fabaceae > Dalbergia > Dalbergia oliveri. Next base: position 15,506,672 of record JAMLFY010000013.1, on the reverse strand, counting down.
AATTGTTGCCGACTTCAAACTCACCTTCACCTCCAACCACTCTAGGTAGGCCCCGCAAAGCTATTTTCAGGCATCGCATTCATATTTATCGAAGAATAGTGACTAGGATATTCTTGTGATACGAACGACTGGATATGCGTATCACGTGTATCCTCATCACTATACTCATTACCTTCTTCCAATAATCCAATCTCTTCCTCCTTTTCTTCTTCATCCCTGTGATCTACGTGAAAGTCAAAACCCCAACACCCACATGTCTTGTTGATGGCCTTGCATCTTGCACAACCAGTCTGCAAAAGCTGGGACTGGAACTAGTGGATCCTGGGCCACCACAAGGTGCGTACACCCATGTTGCTCCTATGTTTCATTACTGATGTATGAGGGCAACCGGCAGAGCTCACATCACACTCATCTAGAATGACGAAAATTTCCATTATTCGAACCTGGAAACTGAGCTTGGAATTTAAACATGAGGCTTATTTCATTGTTCCATATATGGGAAAACCTATACTTAGCCACACCACCCCCAAATGATATAGGTAATCTATAAAACATCTGGCTAACCCATTTGTAAGGACCTATCTGCTCAAGTATTTTGTTTTGCAACTCTAAAAAACTTATATACGGACTAACAATGACACCAACTTCTCTCACTATAAAATCTCACTCCCTCATTTCCTGTGTTTTCCATTTTTCCATCATAATGAACAAGAATAAAACACTCGCCATTCTCACACTCAACAACACTTCTCTTCACATACCTTAATGAATGAACGACAGTTTAATAGAAGTGGCCAATTGAATACGTAAGGGTCTGAAGAAATGTTAACACAAAGAAATATGTAAGGATCCATAGCGTATGTAATATGGGCATGAATACGCAAGGGCCCTTACGTATGTTGTATGGGCATGAATACGCAAGGGGCCCCTTCGTATTCAATAAAGTGATGAATACGCAAAATTGCGTATTCGCATAATTTTAACTTCATTTAAACTAATTTTTTTATTTATTTACGTAAATAATATTTTTTTGGTTTTTTTGTTACAAGAGCCAATAATTATTATATCTAATTTTGTAGAAAACTATTATGAAATCAGTGCAATTATTAAACATGTGATACTATTAGTTTAGTTGGTCTATGCACTCTGTCATCAATTAGAGATTAAGAGTTCAAATTCTACCTCCATGATTTTCTAGTATATTATTACATTTTTTTTTATTTGCAAATATTCAAGAGCTATTAATTGTGTTATGGTAACACAATTAGTTGCATATGTTAGTCTGCTAATTCAAGATTTTTCAAATGTTTTTTTCAATTATTTATTTTTGACAATTATTTTAAACTTTCAATAAATAATAACAAAAAACCCTAATATTGTTAACTTTTGGTGTAATATATATATAAAATATGGGTCAACATGATTATATATAATTAATTATCGTGATATAAAGATTATTAAGATGTATAATTTGTTTTAAAAATAATTAGGTGTATTCCACGACTAATATGAAAAATCTAATATTATTATATTAAAAATTAATGTAAATATTTAATTAGAAAATTATAAAAAAGTAATTATAGCAATTAAAAAGCTTATGATTGACCTTGTGTTGGGTAGACTGATTTGGTTGAGCAATTTTTAGGTGTGTAGACTATTAAACAGAAAAAATAATGTTGTGAAAATTCCATCATCTTGAGCACTTGCAGAAATTCAATAGGGTAATGCTAACTTTTTAAAACAAATTATGCTTCACAATAATCTTTATATCAAGACAATTAATTACATACAATCACATTGACCAATATTTGTGTGTGTGTGTGTGTGTGTGTGTGTGATATTTACAAAAATAAATTAACAATGCTACATCCTTTTTTTGTTATTATTTATTGAAAATTTAAAATAATTATCAAAAATTAAAAATTGGAAAAAGATATTTAAAAGCTCTTGATCGAGTGAGCGGACCAACACTAGTGCTATCAAAACACAATTAACTACTCTTGAGGATTTACAAATAAAAAAAATACAATAATATACTAGCAAAACATGAAAAAACATAGAGGTATAATTTGAACCCTTAACCTCTACTTGAAAATGGAGTAATTAATGTGTTTGACTTTATAGCAGCCTTCTACAAAATCGCCTAACAAATGAAAAATGATTTATTTTGATAATTAATGTTGAAATGTTTTATATAGGTAAATAATGATTTTTTTTTGTTTTTTTTGTGTGAAAAACCCAAGAAAAAAGATCATTTTTCTAAAAATAAAATTGAAAAATTTGGCAAATCCCAGCTATATCTTTAGCTTTATCTAGCAATTTCACAAATCCAGAACACCAATCAAGTCTAGCAAAAACCCAAAGAAAAAAAGAAAAGAAAAGAACACACACAAATTTTCAATTGTTACAAGATATCCCATTGAGCAAGCATAGACACATTACACAACGCCAATAACATATTTACATTCACTAAGAAGGATCAACAACAGATATCAAGTGAAATGCACAATAATCCCCAAGAAGGGTCTCACTATAACAAATTCATTGATGATCGAAAAAAGAAGCTGGGTTCGCTTTGATTGGATCTCAACCTTCACGCTTTCCTGCACTTTAATTCCACTTTCTCCCACTTCTTCCTAGTGTTTGCATTTCCATAACATGGAATCCAAACCATGTTTCTTCCTTTTCTTCTACTTCTTATTCTTCTAATCAATCACAAAACAAAAATCAGCAAGACAATTATACTATGAAAAGGAAATTGAATTGATACGTTTGTATTTTTGTTTTAATTATTATTATTTGCTGCTTTTGGATTATGTTGATTTCGGTCATAGATTGTGATGTGAGCAACTCCTGTGTGCGCACCCTCTTCCTACTATAGGAATCTATAGAATAAGATGCTTTTTGTGTTCAATAAAAAAAATGCCTTTTGTGATGCTATTAGAATAAACAAATGTTATTTGTACCCATGGACCCGTCAGATAGGTCCACATTCCATTCATTCAATGGTGGATGAAGTGTGAGTTGGCACGTGTCCACATTTCATAAGTACAAATAATACAACTCTTAGAATAAAGGTTAAAATGATGGTCACTTGTCTCTTGATTTAATTTGTCGAGTTTTAAATTTGGCGAAGATTACAATCAACATCTTAAACCTATGCAAGTTGTTAAAAGAGTTATTCCCTATGTGAGGTGTGTTTTCAAGTGCGGTGGAGTGCCCCTGTTTATTGGATTAAAGTCTCTTGGTTTATGTATCCTAAATGATGACAAAACACCATGTATTAACAAAAATTAGTTAGCTTTTGTGTAATTAACTTTTTGGACTTTCTAATATCTTTGTTTAGTGTTTTATATATATATATATATATATATATATATATATATATATATATATATATATATTCAAACTTAGTATATATTCAAACTTAGTTGACTTGCATTGATAACTCTATTCTTGAGCAAACCAAGACAATGAGTTGGTACTTTAGCTTATTTTATGTTAAAGGCAGAAGAAGGAAATAAAATCCAGAACCGCACTTACCAAGAATGGAAAACTTGGTTACTCACGTGACATTGCTTGCTGGAATAGACAATATATGTGTCCTGCTGCCATCATCAGAAAAGCTTAAAAGCAAGTTGTGAAAGGACTCTCTCTCTCTCTCTCTCTCTCTCTCTCTCTCAAGCTCTCAAACGGACACTTCCTTCTTATTGCAACAAGCTGAATAGCACAATAACCACGAAAGCAATACCAATCACAAAAAAAGGAAGAACTGAGCAAAAACATGAGCAAAAGGCCCCCAAGCATCATCCAATGGTTACAACTCTCACCCTTCTATAAAAGTGAGCTTGGAAGACATTCAAATCAAGAGGAAAAAAACCAAAACTGAAAGACACATCTCAGCAATATTCAAATCCGAAAATCAAGCCAAAGCTATTTTCCTCTTCTCTCAAGATTGTTGTTGTTAATATATTTTTTTGAGAGTGTTTTAGGCTGTTGTATTGAGTGTTATATTTCTTTTGAGAGAAAAACAACAAAACTTTAATCAAACATTGTTGTTGTAAAGTTTTATCTTGTGAGATATAAGCTAGTTGATTGAGCTTGAAGAGGTTCATTGAAAATACTACTTGGGTAAAGCTTGGAGAGGCTTGGTAAAAGAACACTCACTAGTTGTACTAATTGTACAAATTGATAGTAGATACACTTACCTGGAGGGTAGGGACCGGATGTAGGTTCTAAGTTGGAGAATGAACTAGTATAAAATGCTTGTGTTTATTTTCTCTACCTATTTCTCTCATCCAAGGTTTGCTAACTGAAACTTAAGGTTTTAATCAAAAGGTTCTCATAAGAATATTTATTAAAAGAAATTGTTTTGTACCTGAATCTATTTTTCAAGTTTTATCTCTTGTGAAATATAAGTTTCATTAAGATCCTTGAGAACTAGTGTTATACTAATTCTAAGAAAAACATCCTTTGACTTGTGCATTAAAACCGCATCTCCTGTTTCAATTTCAACTCTTTACGATTTTATTCGAAAAATCTCCTGCAATAACAGGATACATTATCCTGAACGTGCTGATTTGTGTGCTAAGTGTGTAGAAATTTTAAAGGAGTACTTAATTCAACCCCCTTCTTAAGTACTTTGATACCATCAATTGGTATTAGAGCTAAGGCTCTGGTGGGACAAGTCTAACAACTTGGAGGAAAAGATTCAAAGGACCTGTGATGGCAAACTTTGTTCCCTATACACTCACAGAAGGACAATCTACAACACGTCCTCCTTTCTTCAATGGAGTCAACTACTCTTATTGGAAGGAAATGATGAGAATATTTATTCAATCCACTAACTATGATCTCTGGAAAATCATCATTAGAGGGACCAAAATCCCTATGACTACAAATCAAGATGGCCAAAGAGTTCTTAAAACAGATGAGGAGTGGACACTGAAGAGAAAAAGAAAGTGGAAATGACCTAAAGCTATTAACCTTTTGCATTGTGCAATAAGCTTTGAAGAATACAGAAAAGTTTCAAGATGCAGAAGTGCTAAAGAAATATGGGAGAAATTGCAAGTGACACATGAACGAACAAAGCAAATCAAGCAAACAAAAACTGACGTGCTAATGAGAGACTATGAACTCTTTAGCATGAAAGATGAAGAAAACATTAATGAAATGTTGGAGAGATTTGTTGTCATTATCAATGGACTTGATATGATGGGAAAATGCTTTGAAGATGAGGAACTAGTAAGAAAAATATTGAGAAGTTTCACTTCCCATGGCTTTTGAAAATTACAGCCATTCAAGAAGGTAGAGATATCAGCACCTTGACTTATGATGAACTCAAAGGCAATTTGATTTCTTTTGAAACCACTTATCTTAAAAACGAAAAGAAGAAAAAGAGGTTAGCCTTAAAGTCAAAAATTGCAAAGGATTCTGACCGTGATGAAGAAGTTGATGAAGATGATGAATTCAGCCTCTTTGCTAAAAGGATGATGAAGCTTTGGAAAAAGAGAGGCAAAGGAAAGAAGGTCTTCACCAAGAAAGATAAAGCTGAAACTAGAAAAGATGGCAACTGTCATCATTGCAAGCAACCTGGACACTTCAAGAATGAATGTCCCTTGCTTCAAAAAGGGACAACATGAAGAAACTGAAAAGAAAAGTGCTGACCACATGGGAAGATGATGAAAGCGCTCCAGCAATGATGATGATGATGATCAAGCCAACCTGTGTCTTATGGCTAATGAGGATAACAATGAGGTAGAATTTTCTTATCTAACAACTGATGAGTTGCATGTTATCATTGATGATCTCTTGATTAACTCCAAAAATATTCTCTCAAAATACACTAGCATAAAGAAGGAAAAGGAGCTTATTGAAGTAGAAAATTCTTTTTTAAAAGCTAAAATTGAAGCTCTAAAGAAATGCTATGAGCAGTCTTGCAATAGTAACCTTAAATTTGAAAATGATTCGTTGAAACAAAATATTGAAGCACTCACTTGCTGACTTAAGTGAATTTGTCCAAGGCACCAAGAACTTAGAAAATCTACTAGGACAGCAAAAATGTGCAATTAACAAAGCTGGTTTGGGTTACTATGAAGATAATCAAAATCATTTCTATAAGAACTTATTTGAAAATCAAAATGGCACCTCCACTAGCCATGCTTCTTTTAAAAAGAAGACTTACATGAAACATTTTGTTAGAGCCTCAAGAAAAGAAAATGAAGTCTTTTTTCTTAAAGTATGCTATAGCTATAACCAAAAAGGACATTCCTCAAATGAATGCTTTATTGGATGGAGAATTTGGAAAAAGACTATTCCCTATGCTTGTTAAAAGAAATGCTCAGAGAATATAGAAATTATTCAAAGCATAAGCCACTAAAACAAATGTGGGTACGTAAAAATGTTGACTAATTTAGAAACCAACTCCAACAAACAAAGAAAGCAAGGAGTTGTGGTACATTGATAGTGGATGCTCAAGGCATATGACAGGAAATGTTGCCATGTTCATAAATCTCAAAAATAAAAGGGAGGTAATGTCACCTTCAGACAACAAGAAGGGAAATATCATTGGTATAGGTAAAGTTGGTAAAAATTCCTTAAATACCATTGATCATGTTTATCTTGTTGATGGGTTAAAGCATAGTTTGATAAGTGTGAGTCAATTATGTGATAGTGGTTATCAAGTAATATTTGATAAAAATGAATGTATAGTGATTGAAAAATGTACTAAACACATACTCTTTGTTGGCCAAAGATGTGGAAATATTTATAGCATTATTTTGAGTGATCTAAAAGCACAAGATGTAAAATGTTTTGCTTCTTTTGAAAATGACAAATGGATTTAGCACAAAAGATTAGGTCATGCTAGCATGTACCAAATATCTAAGTTGCTGAAAAAGGACTTGATTAGAGGCATTCCAAAAATTAAGTTTGAAAAAGACTTAGTTTGTGATACTTGTCAAAAAGGCAAACAAACTAAAACATTCTTTAAATCTAAGGATATTGTCTCAACTTCAAGGCCCTTAGAGCTATTACATCTTGATCTTTTCGGTCTCAAACACAAAGCTTGGCTGGAAAAAATATGGCATGGTTATTGTAGATGATTACTCTAGATTTGGTTGGGTTTTATTCCTAGCTCATAAGGATGAAACATTTAATCTTTTTGAAAACTTTTGTAAATTGGTTCAAAATGAAAAAGGAACATCAATTGTTTCAATTAGAAGTGATCATGGAAAAGAATTTGAAAACCATTATTTTGAATCTTTTTGCAACAAACATAGAATAACTCACAATTTCTCTTGTCCTAGGACTCCCAACAAAATGGGGTTGTTGAAAGAAGAAATAGGTCCTTACAAGAGATGGCTAGAGCCATGCTTTGTGAGAATAATTCACCAAAGTTCTTATGGGCTGAAGCTAAATACAGCATGCTACATTCTAAATAGAACTCTCATAAGATCAATCCTAAAGAAAACCCCATATGAGCTATGGAGTGGAGTCAAACCAACTCTACATTACTTCATATATTTGGATGCAAATGCTATGTTCTGAATAATAAAGATAATCTTGGAAAATTTGATGCTAGAACATATGATGAAATATTTGTTGACTATTCCACTAGAAGTAAGGCATACATAATTCTTATTAATAATAGAACTGTAGAAGAAACTATGAATGTTGTTTTCTGAAACTAACCTTGTCATTGCAGAAGAAAGTCCAGAAAAGGAAATTTCTGAGACCATACAAACTAAAAATGCAGAAACAGAACCTGATGCTACAAACTTGGATGAAATTAATGAAAGATCTCTTGTCAGTAGGAGACAATCTAGCTCAGAACCTGAATCTAAAACAGAATCTGACTCCATCCTGAGCAAACAAATTCAAAGAAAAATATTCCTAGAGAATGGAGATTTCAAATAATTATCCACATGAATTTATCATAGGAGAGCCATCTCAAGGAAGACAAACAAGATCATCTCTCAAACAAAATCACTTGGCTTTCATCTCTAAAATTGAACCAAGTTGTATTAATGAAGCATTAAGAGATTAGGCATGGATCAAGGCAATGGAGGAGGAACTTCAACAATTTGATAAGAATGAAGTTTGGAAGCTTGTTCCTAAACCTGAATCCACATCTATTATTGGAACTAAATGGGTTTTTAGGAACAAACTTGATGAACAAGGCAACATCATTCGAAACAAGGCTAGGTTGGTTGCACAAGGATACAATCAACAAGAAGGTATAGACTTTGATGAGACTTATGCACCAGTAGCAAGAATGGAAGCCATTCGCATGTTACTAGCATTTGCATCTCACAAAGGATTTAAGCTTTTTCAAATGGATGTCAAAAGTGCCTTTTTAAATGGTGTAATTAAAGAAGAAGTTTATGTCAAACAACCCCCAGGTTTTGAAAACAAAGAATATCCTCATCATGTGCTTAAGCTATCAAAAGCTTTGTATGGCTTAAAACAAGCTCCTAGAGCTTGGTATGAAAGACTAAGCAAGTTTCTTGAGGAAAATAAATTTCAAAGGGGAAAGGTTGATGCAACTCTTTTCATTAAAACCCAAAATAATGATATCTTGTTAGTTCAAATTTATGTAGATGACATTATTTTTGGTTCCACTAACAATTGCTTGTGTGAAGAATTTTCAAAGCTCATGGCAAATGAATTTGATATGAGCATGATGGGTGAGCTAATATTCTTTCTTGGATTACAAATAAAGCAAACATCCAAGGGTATATTCCTCAATCAAGAAAAATACACTAAGGAGTTGGTAAAGAAGTTCAAAATGAGCAACGCCAAACCTATGGCTACTCCAATGCATCCATCATTGAGAATAAACAAAGATGAAAATGGAAAAGATGTTGAGGAAACAATGTATAGAGGCATGATTGGATCCTTAATGTATTTAACCTCATCAAGGCCAGACATTGCATTTAGTGTTGGCCTATGTTCAAGGTTCCAATCTTGTCCAAAGGAGTCACATTTGGCAAAAAGGATACTAAGATATCTTCTTGGAACAACCTCACTTGGTTTATGGTATCCTAAAACTAATTCTTTCAATCTTGTAGGCTTTTGTGATGCAAATTTTGCAAGTGATAGAGTTGATAGAAAAAGCACAAGTGGCTCTCTCACCTTTCTTGGAAATTCTCTTGTGACATGGAGCATTAAAAAACAGAACATTATAGCTCTTTCAACTGAGGCAGAGTATATGTCCACATCAAGTTGCTCACTCAGCTCATTTGGATGAAATATCAGTTACTTGACTACAATTTTGAGTTTGATAATATCCCTCTATTCTGTGATAATATTAGTGCCATCAATTTGTCAAAAAATCCAGTTTTGCATTCTCGCACTAAGCATATAGAAATCAAGCATCATTACATTAGAAAGCATGTGCAAAACAAAAATATTGAGGTTAAATTCATTGCATCAGATGATCAATTGGCTGATATTTTCACAAAACCACTTTTAGAAGATAGATTTGTCTCTTTGAGAAAAAGAATTGGTATGATGAGTTCTTCCAACATATAACTTGCATTATTGAACATCATATCCATTTAATTTCATATGCTTATAGCTAAAACTATTTTATTACATAATGTTCATATGAGAAGCTGAGATATGCTAGTTTGTCTCATGGGCAAAGAGGAGATTTTCAAACCAATAAGTTTTTAGGCTGAAAGGAACGATCCATGTTGAGAATTGGGCTCATTACTTATTGGATGAAAAGAAGGACGAGAACTGGGTTAATATTCTAAACTTATCATGTTAATCTTTGAAGAAAAGATGATTTGGGCTTCAACTTTCTTGGGCTAAAAGAAGAAAATTTGGATTTGGCTGGCATCATAGATGCATCACGCCAATGAGTTCAAGATGAAGTTTAAGAAAACAATGTTAGGCTTCAAAGCTTCTTTAGATCCATTTATGTCCTTGAATGCACAATTAATCTTCGTTTTAGGCTACAACGTGAAAAGCTTTTATTAGCTTAAAGGTTGATGAATTTCATTAGGCTACACCATCACCATTTTTTTTCATACACATCACCATAACCCATTCTACTTTTAACTCAAGTTTATTTTTTTTTACATCCAAAAGCTGTCACCTTACTCTACTTTACTGATATCCCTCTCAAATCAAATCACCATCTTTTCATATTCCTGTAACTCCTATTTATTTCCCACCAAAACACGGTTACACTCATCACTCACCACCTTCTTCCTCGTGACTTGTAACGTCATTACTCTCCATTCTCTTCTCTTGATAAACTCTGATTCCTACACGTTTTCAAATAACTCTCTTCTACCAAACGCCTCTCACACAAACTCTCTCTTTTCCCACTCATCTTCTGAAACATCATCTCTTCAAAACATTTTCTTTCTTCTTCCTCATTTCTTTATTATCTCGAAATCATTCTCTACTACAACTACCTCTTGTTACTTTTGTTTTCTTCCTTTCTTTGTGATATGCCCAGGACAAAGACACCAGCCAACAAACAACCTCCTCAGAACTACTAAACAAAAGTTGGTAGCGAAACGCAAAATGGCAAGAACTAAAGCATCCATGCTGAAAGACAAAGAGGAAGCTGAAATGATCTCCTCTGATGAAGAAATGCTAGAGGTTGTTAGAAGAGATCGCGCAAGAAAAACTAAGGCAAGCTCTTCATCCCCAAAGGGCAAAGGCAAAGGCAAAGGCATAGGACCCGGCTCAAAAAGTGGTAAAACTCATCTTCTGAAACTTCATTTTGTTTCCAGTGCACGCGATGGTTTCTATGTAAACAGCATTGCTGATCACCCTATTACTCCCTCTTTTTGTGTTGATTTAAACGTTTCAAAGAAAAAGGGCTTGATTTTTTCTATATTTTTGAAAGGTGTGGATGGCTTCCACTTTTTGATATAAACGAAAGGGTATATCCTGATCTTGTTAAAATTTTCTACTCTAATATGACTTGGCTCGATGTTGATGGAGCTCTTGTCTCACATTTAGAGGAAGACGAATTTTAATAAGCCCAGAAACCATAGAGACGGTGTTGCATGTTCCTAATACCGGGCACAAGCTTTTCCATTTGACCAAATGGTTGGAAAATGAAATTGAGTTGGACCTATCCTACTCTGAGGCCGTGGTCACCATCTATGAAAATATCCATGAACAAGAAAATAAGCTAACCCATGCCTGCCTTAGGCCACACTTGGGCCCAGCTTCACCGCATTATTTCTCATTACATCTTTCCCCGCAATGGTAGTTTTGAAAAGATCTCTTTTATGGACACTGTCATCCTTTATTGCTTAATCACCAATTGGCCAATGAACTTTGGCTATATGATGATTAAAGCCATATATGAAATTGCTATAACCTAAGGACTCATCTCTTCCGTATGTTATGTTTCTTACCTATTTTTTCAAGTATTTTAAAGTAAATTTGGACAATGAAACTTCTGAACCCGTGAATCGAGTCCTTCTAGGATGAAAACAATCACAAGAGAAAGATGACCCAACCGGTAAAGAAAAAGCCAAGAAGACTGCCAGTGACAATGACAGTGATGATATGTTTCAACCTTCCGCTCACACCACCTATCATTACTCTAGAACCTTCAAGGAGCCACATTCCTTCAAGCTAAAGGATGTCATAAAAGAACTTTTCACTGAGCTCATCTCCTTCACGGAGATGCAGCATTTCATGCTCTCATCCTTTCAAAGGAGCACACCACATTTACTTGCAATATGCAAGAGGCCTCCGATAAATAGAGGATGATTCAGTCTCACCTGGACCAAGTGCCCTCTGATGATGAGTAAGTTCCTGATGAAGATGAAAACATCTTATCTAACCCCTAATGACTTCTTCCGGCCATATTTTATGCATCACATTAGACGTTATCTTACCTCTTCTGGACAATATGTTTTTATGTTTTTTTTTTCCTTTACCTTATAGTTGGATGATTGGAGCACTTAATATAACTTTATTTATTTATCTAGTTTTGACCTATATTTGTCTTGCACATTTTCTTGCCATGAGTTTCTTTGCAGGTCCTATTCCTCCTTCCCTTGATGACAAAAGAGGGAGTGAATTGAATTAATAGATAATAGGAAAAGTTAGATCATTGACACAATGTAGTAGAAGGAAGAAGAACAAACAACAACAAGAAGGAGGAGGCACACAGATAAAAGCAAAAGGAGGGAAAATTTAAAAAAAAAAAATTGAACATTTCTATGCTCTGACTGTTACATTGGTTACTCTAAAATATTATTACATTGATTTGTTTACTTGATGCTCTAGTATAACTACTATTATCTGCTCTAATGCACTAAAATTGTTAACCTGATACATTGTATTCATGTAATTAAATCTTATTTTTATGTTGATAATATTGCTAATTCGGCTGATTTCATGTTGTCATGATATTTGCTATGTTTTATTGACTTGATAAATTTCACTTGATACTTTAAAATGCTGCAACTTGGCTGAGTTCATTTTATTATTTAGCTCTAATATATTGCAATAACCTTAACAAGTACATTGATTGCTTTGATACATGCACTTCACTGTGATCTAATACATACATTTGATTGACATATTGCTTAAAATGTGTGTTCTAAAAATTGTATGATATATATGCTTTGCTTAAGGTGTTAATACAAGTCATTGATTGTTTAACATGCTGGTTGAACTATATGGACTTGTGTTAATCCTAAATGTGTGCTACATGACTTCCCTTCTTATGCATGACTACATGTCTATGTGGCCTATGTTGTATCTTTCTTTCTCATGGAAGAAGAAGATCAATTTTGGGAAAATTTTCCAAAATTCATACATTTCAATCTTTCAAGTGAAGGAATTGAAAATCTATTCTTTTCAAATCACAAGTCCCTCAAATGTGCTCTTGTATTTCAAGAAATGAAATTACAAGGCTCATCTGGGAAATATGTGCATATCTTAAGGGGGAGCACCTTTAAAAGAAAATATCTTTATCTTTTTGCTCTTCCCCTATTATGTGTGTTTGTCATCAAGGGGGAGATTGTTGGTTTATGTATCCTAAATGATAACAAAACACCATGTGTTAACAAAAATTAATTAGCTTTTGTGTAATTAACTTTTTGTTGGACTTTCTAATATCTCTTTTAGTATTTCAGAGACACACACACACACACACATATATATATATATATATATATATATATATATATATATATATATTCAAACTTAGTTGCATTGATAATTCTGTTCTTGAGCAAACTAAGGCAATGAGCTGGTACTTTAGCTTATTTTATGTTAAAGGCATAAGAGGAAATGGAATGCAGAACCAACACTTACCAAGAATGAAAAACTTGGTCACTCACGTGACATTGCTTGCTGGAGTAGACAATATATGTATGCTCCTGCCATCATATCAAAAGCTTAAAAGCAAGCTATGAAAGGACTCTCTCTCAAGCTCTCAAACGGACACTTCCCTCTTATTGCAACAAGTTGAACACACAATAACCACGAAAGCGGACCAATCACAAAAAAGGAAGAACTCAACAAAAAGCATGAGCAAAAGGCCCCCAAGCATCATCCAACGGTTACAACTCCCACCCTCCTATAAAAGTGAGCTTGGAAGACATTCAAAGCAAGAGGACAAAAACTAGAAACTGAAAAACACACCTCAGCAATATTCAAATTCGAAAATCAAGTCAAAGCTATTTTCCTCTTCTCTCAAGATTGTTGTTGTTAATATATTTTTCTAAGAGTGTTTTAGGCTGTTGCATTGAGTGTTATATTTATTTTGAGAGAAAAACAGCAAAACTTCAATCAAACACTGTTGTTGTAAAGCTTTATCTTATAAGATATAAGCTAGTTGATTGAGCTTGAAGAGGCTCATTGAAAATACTACTTGGGTAGAGCTTGGAGAGGCTCATTGAAAATACTACTTGGATAAATCTTGGAGAGGCTTAGTAAAAGAACATTCACTGGTTGTACTAATTGTACAAATTGATAGTGGATACACTTACCTGGAGGGTGGGGACTAGATGTAGGTTCTAAGTTGGAAATTGAACCAATAAAATACTTGTGTTTATTTTCTCTACCTATTTCTCTCATCCTGCAAGATTCCTAACTAAAACTTAAGGTTTTAATCAAAAGGTTCTCATAAGAATACTTATTAAAAGAACTTGTTTTGTACCTAAATCTATTTTTCAAGTTTTATCTCTTATGAAATATAAGTTTCATTAAGATCCTTGAGAACCAATGTTGTACTAATTTTGAGAAAAACATCCTTTGACTTGTGCATTAAAACGAGCATCTCCTGTCAGCTCAATTTCAAATCTTTACAGTTTTATTAAGAAAAATCTCCTGCAATAACAGGAGACATTCTACTAACGTGCTGATTTGTATGCTAAGTGTGTAGAAATTTTTAAAGGAGTACTTAATTCAACCCCCCTTCTTAAGTATTCTAATACCATCAAAGTCAATGTGGATGGGTCATTTGTGAAGTGATTTTGCATATTATACGTAGGAATGACAAGAGATCACGTGGATATTTTTTTGGCTACTTCGAGTGTTAATCTTGGTGCTTGCATAGTGAAAACTAAATCATTCATGCGTGTAAAGTCGTGAAGTAAAACACTTTATTTGGGGTGTTCAAAACTAATCCAAATTGAATTAAAATTGAAAACTAATCAAAACCAAAATTAATAAGTTTGAATTGGTTCTTAATTTGTAAAATCCAAACCAATAACATATCATATTAATAATTTTATTTATTAATTAGATGTATTACTTATCAAAATTTCTCATTCATACCTAAATTCATCTCATATTTTAACCCAACAATTAGGATTTTCAATTATACATTAATTCTTGTAATTTAATTAACATGATTTTTGTTCAAGTCTTTTATCATTTGTTTAACTCATTAATTAATAGTTTGACATATTAGCACAAATTTTAAAAATTAGCTTAGATCTTATAATTATATAGTTTTATAATAACATTTACTCTAATTTAATATTGTTTATAATTACTTTTTGAACTTAATTTTAATACATTGACGTGTAAAAGAGTTTTACATTGTCATCCAATCACATATCTTTTTGTATGACTTTTCAAGTAGTAGGGGTTGAAAGTAATTATATTTGTTGACTGATTGGATGAATATGTAAAACTTCTTTACTCTTGCATTCTAATTAATTCCTTACTTTTTTTTTACATTTTATAAATTTTATAGTAAAAATTGAAAACCTAACTAAACCGAACTAACCAAACCAAGCCAAATGAACCAAGCCGCTAAAACTGAACCAAACCAAATCAACAAATTGACTGAACCAAACAGGATCAAATGAATGAACTGAATCAGATGAATTGAACCAACCCAAATGAAACTGGACCAAACAAAAACCAAACCAAATCAAACCAAACCAGATGAAGCTGGCAGGACAATCAAACCGCTGAACCAAACTGAAACGGACCTAAATGGAACCTCAGGAGGGACTAGACCAAACCAAATTGAATCAAACAAGAGCCAAATCTGGACCTATGAACCAAACCAAACCAAACCAAATCAAGCCAAACTGGAATTGAAGAGCCGGCAGAACCCGGGCTGAATTGAACTGGACCAAACTGGAACCAAACTAAGTCGCTGGACCAAACCTGGTGAGCCAAGCTGGATTGGACTGACCAGACAAAGAACAAACTAAACCAAACCAAGCCAAACCAAACCGCTGGACCGAACCAGCCGACTGAACCAAACCAGCAGAAACCGGATCAACTAGTGGACAAGACAGTTGAACCAAACCAAACCAAATCAAACCAAACCGAACCGAATGAACCGAACCAAATCAAATTGAACCAACTGAACCAAACCTGAATCAAACCAAACCAAACCAAACCATGAACACCGGTATACTTGATATATCATTTGCACTAAGATAAGGAAGTTAGACTAGACGTCACACAATGGCAAAAAACAGCATATAGACTAAGAAAAATATGAAAAATAATATAAAACGGTATAAAGTACGAGAAACAAGGATGTTGATGTTGGCTTTCATTGTTGATGGGATAGGGGGCAAGGCAAGGCAAGTTGATATGAGATGATCCTTTCCTTCCGTCTTTCTTAAAACAAATCATACAATCCGATGAAAATAAAAACCAACCTCTGACTCTCACAAAAGCTTCTTAAATTAGATTAACTAACCTTCTCACTCCTCATTTCCCCTCTCTCTCTCTCTTTGAGATGAGATGAGATGACAAATAAAAAGTGAGTTGATTAATTAATTAAAACATTGATTACTTTTTTCTCAACCCTTACCCCAACAATTTTGCAATGGAACTGTTGTTGCCTACTTCCCCTCCACTCATCGACAACTTGACACGATCGCCATCTGTATGAGGTGGAGGAGCGCCTGAAGCCATCCAGGAGCTCTAGCTTTGCCAGCGCCGTGCCGCCACCCTTTACCACTATCACAACGTCCCAAAAGGTGCCGCAACGAGAATGACAACCAATTTAAAAAAGGAGTCACCACCAATTTTAATTATGGCTAAAATTGAAAAACATTTTGATTTACAAATTGGTCTCTTGAAAGAGACTTTGAGGGTCAGGAGTTCTGATTATGATTAGGGGTCTTTCATAGGGCATAATTTGGGTTATCGCAATGTAATGTCAGAATTAGATTCTTCTACTCTCTTAAGCTCGATCAGACGTAATGTGCTTGGTATTCCTGTTCATACTATTCTTATTAATTTTCCATTTATGATTTGATTAGGATAGAGTGGAATGTAGAAATTAAGCTCATTTAACATGAGGCCAATAGTTATATTGGTTTTCTTCTTGTTACGTTTGGTCATAGACTCCCTTAAGAATTTAAATTTTTATAGATTACCTCTTTCTATCTCTTTGAATTTTGTAGCTAGTTTGTAGAACCCATACATACTCCCATTGTATATTTTTCTAGTGGTTTGTTTTGTATATCCCAAGTAATAAAAAAACATAAAAAAAATTATACTGAATTTTTGAGATATGGTAAAATTCACTTTATCTCCCTTTTATTTGTCAAGATCACACTAACCTTCTTTAGATGCATTGTTCATTGTGCAATATAAGGGATGTAAGTATAATGATTTTATAAACTCAGGTTGGTGTAATAATTTCAAAAACTTAGAGATTTCCTGCAGATTTTATAAATAAAGAGAAGGTGAGGTGAATTTCACTAAACATTAAGGGAAATCAATGTAATTTTTTTTAAAAAATATATAATATAATGCAAAATTTTATTTGGTATATTTATTTAATTTCATTTTTATAAAATAAATAAATTCAATTTCTATGCCTAAATTTAATCATTCAAATTATTTGGCATTGTTATAACACCTTAAAGTAGAAAAAGGCTTGAGGGATTTAGAGAGAGAAAAACAAAGTAGATGAACCAAGTATAGATTTGGGAGAGCTCACCATCAGCCATGCCATCTGCGATGCTTTCCATTGCGGCGTCATCCCCCTTCCTCTAGGCTTTGACTCTCTAGGTTTCAAGCTTACAAAAGGATATACTCTGTTGCACTCCCTTTTGTCTCTGCGTTTGTGTTTCCCTCTACTTTGCAATGCCGCTTAGCCTCATCACCGCCGCATCACCGCAAGTTTAGGATTAGAGCTTTGTGAGCATCCGCGAAAAGCCTCAGCGGTTTAGCCCAAGGATCTCCGCCTGAACTCCGTTAGCGTAAGATTCTGAGAATTTTGTCACTCTATGACTTACCTCATCTCTTTTGGTATGTGCATTCTGATTTCTTGAAGAATACTTTCATACATCACCCATTCTCGTCTTTAGACCTACTTCTCTGTAAACCAGATTTGCTTATGTCTATGTGGATTTTATTTTTAGATCTTCCTGGTTAAGCCTGGGTCTCATGAGCTGAGAGCGAGGGAGAAACATAAGTGAGGATGAGTGAACTGGAGATAGATGGTAGATAGGGGAGTAGTTTAGGGGTACAAAAGTCTCTTTTCGTGATAAACTTATAGGAGGTTCTAAGCTAGTGGAAAAGTGATTTGTAGGCGATTTAGTAAGTAGAGCTTGCTATGGTGGATTTTGAAGAGGGGACAAGTTGAAACCAAGGGTCATGTTTGAGAATTCTATCATTGAGGAGGTTTCGTTGCCATGGTATGATGCATTGGTGATTAAGGTGTTAGGGAAAAATCCTAGGTTTGTTGTAATTTAGGGCAAGGTTAAGTCCCTTTGGAAGCTCAAAGTTTTGACATATGCAGGCAATGGATACTTTATGGTGAAATTTGACATGCCAGAGGATAAGACTAAGGTGATCTCAGAAGGGCCATGGATGATCAATGGCAGTTATCTTGCTGTCAAGACTTGGACTCTTGATTTTAATCCTAGTGAGCTTTGTTTTGGGAGGGCTATGGTGTGGATATGGCTTTGCACCCTTAATTTCATGTATTATGATGAGCATCTTTTGAAGGTCATTGCTTCAGCAATTGAATGACCTGCGCTTTGATCTTACCACTATGAAATTGGAGCGGGGAATTGTGAAAGGTCTCGTTAAGGTTAACCTTATGACACCAGTGGTGAAGAGAATTGGATTTAGGACCACTATCATGATGGGGTTTTTGAAAGCTTACATCTTATTTGCAATCACTGTCATTGCTATGGCCATATGTCCAAGGACTGTAAGGATACTAGTGGTGCAATTCTAGAAGAGGAGGCACTCTAGCGGTGGAGGAGAGGAGAAAATCTGAAATTCCAATACCAGCAAACATTCCAAACTCTTCACAAAATTAGCAATCTAATTCAGATATGAATGAGGAAATTAAGGAGGGCCACAATTGGTGGGTTGTTAAAAAAAAAAAATTGGGCAAATCTTAAAGGGAAGCAAGTTTTACAGGAGGCAAGTCCCATGCAAGATACAACGCACATCATGCAAAATCCATTTAAATCAACGGGAAGAGGCAGGTGACTTTTCAAAAGGAATAGGGCCTTTCAGCTTTGCAACCCAAAAAACGCAGGCCCAAAGGGAACCAAGTTTGTATTTTAAGCTATGAAACTAACTAGGGTGGTCATTGAAGGAAGAATGATGTGTAAAGATGATCGTGAAGATGCCAAGCCAAGGTCACCGACTATATCAAAACCAAGGCATAAAAGAGTATGTATTGCTAGTCCCCTAGGAAACACCACCCAATCCTTCAAAGAGGTTCCTTTCCCTGATGACACTAGCAAAGAGCAGGTGCAGAGATCGGGAATGGTGGATCGTCTGATCTTTGATGAAGTTTCGACCTCTAATGCTGGGGTGAATCTAGCTACGAAAACCTTATTGGTATAGGGCTCCTTCTTATTTCCATTGGTTTTTAAATGAATATTATAAGTTGGAATATTAGATGAGCAGTGAAGATGGGGGTAAAAGAGTCATGTGGGAGTTGGTGCAAAAATATAAGCCTGATATTTTTATTGTCATTGAGCCCACTATATCTTTGAGCGAGTTCACTATTTTTGGAGGCGTCTGGGTTTTTCGGGGGCTATTTTGAAGCTAGAGGTCATGCGGGAGGTGTATGGGTGATGTGCAAGGATAGGGTGTCTATTGAGGTGGTTGAGGTGGTGGTTCAGGGGACTACTATGAAGATTAGTTTGGGTGCTTCTTCTTGGTTTCTCTCCAAGATTTATGCTAGCCCACTCCATCTGCTCGAGAAGAATCTCTGGCATTATTTGGGGATGCTTCGCAATGTTGTTCAAGGTCCTTGGCTTCTCATGGGTGATTTTAATGAGGTTTTGCTCCCTAGTAAAGTTAAAGGGGTGTTTTTTCTTATTCTAAAGCTAACAAATTTGCTGCTGCTCTTGACACATGTTCCCTTATGGATATTGGTGTAACAAGAGCTAAATTTTCTTGGTGTCATACTGTCCAAGGTCAGTGTATTGTATCCAAATGTCTTGATCGTGCTTTGGTTGATGTTACCTGGCATAATAAGTTTCGGATGCCTTTTTGGAGACCCTTTGTTACATTCTGACCATCACCCAATTCTCATGCACAACGCAAGGTTACCTCCCTCCTTGTTTGGCTCGAGGCCTTTTTGTTTTAAGGCTACTTGGACAAGGCATAAGGATTTTGAGGATATGGTGAGGAAACCTTGGCAAAGTCATCCTCTCTCATTACCTCTCAGCTGAATTTGGTCAGCAAGATTCTTTTATTTTTAATGAGCATATTTTTAGAAACATTTTAAAGAGGAAACAAAAAATCCAAAATAGGTTAACAGTTCAGGAGAAGTTAGAAGGATTAATGCTACTTCTCTTATCCTTCTAGAGCGTAAGTTGCAATAGGAGTTTTAAGAAGTTTTATGTCAAGAAGAGGTATTCTGGTTTTAGAAGTCTAATGAAAAATGGGTTAAATTGGGTGATAGAAATACTTTTTTTTCCACACTCAGACTATTATTAGGCATAAGAGAAATAAGATTTCAGGTTTTTCCTTAATGATGGGGTTTGGTGCATGGAGGAAGATAGATTAAAGGTGGAAGCTATGTCCTTTATCAGGGACCTTTTTCTTCTTTTGCCTTCCATTGATGTCTTAGTTTTTCATAATATTCCTTTCCCACAATTAAAGTCTTGTGATATCGGAACTTGACTAGAGCTGTTTCTAAGGAGGAAGTTTTTCATACTTTGCGTGATATGAAATCATTTAATGCTCCTGGTAGTGATGGGTTTCATGCTTTCTTTTTAAGCACTACTGGCATATTGTGGGAAATGAGGTTTGAAGGTTTGTGAGTAATGCTTTCTCGTAGGGTTTCTTTGATTCGACAGTTGTTGAGACTCTCTTGGTGCTCATTTCTAAGGTTGATCAACCTGTTGCGCATGAGTGATTTCTGGCCTATTAGCTTGTGTAATATTCTCTACAAGCTCATTACCAAGGTGCTTGTTAATAGAATGCGAGCTTTCATGACACACATTGTGAGTCCCATTCAGAGTGGGTTTGTCCCAGATAAGGTACCTAGGATAATGTTATTATTACCCAGGAGATTATACATTATATGAGGAAATCCAAAAGCAAGAAAGGAGTGGTGGCTTTCAATATTGATCTTGAAAAGGCCTATGATAGAGTGGATTGGAGATTTCTCCGCTTTATTCTCGACAAGTTTGGGTTTCCTACATCTATTGTGAATTTGATCATGTTTTGTGTTTCTTCTTCTTAGCCTTTCCTTCTTGGAATGGGGTGAAGCTTCCTCCTTTTGGCCTTCTAGGGGTCTTTGGCAAGGTGATGTTATGTCCCTTTATCTGTTATTCTTTGTATGGAAGGTCTTAGCGCTCTTATTAATATGGAAGTCAATAAGGAGTCTTGGAAGCTAGTGCGGGTGTCTAGAGGTGGTCCTAGTATTTCTCACTTACTTTTTCCTAATGATTTTTTGTGCTTTCTCTGGTCTAAAGATTAATATCTCTAAATCTAGAGGTATGTACCCTTCGACTGTTACTAGGACATGGCATGATTTTCATACTAGTATTTCCTCTATCCATTTTACTACGGATTTAGGGAAATATCTAGGGTTCCCTTTGATTAATAGGAGGGCTAAATTAAGTGATTTTGACTTTATCATTGAGAATTTGAATAAACATTTAACCAGTTAGAAGGTAAGCTTCTCAATAAGACGGGTAAATTGACTTTGGCCCGCTCTGTTTGGCATCTACTCCTATTTATGTCATGCAATTATTTTGGCTCCCTTTTTCTCTTTGTAGTGCTCTTAATAGAGCTACTCAGAACTTTCTTTGGAGTAAAAGGAGTATGGAGAAGGGGTTTCATCTGATTAATTAGCACACTATTACTCGGCCTATTAGTAAAGGGGGGCTTGGGCTCAGACGAGCTAGAGAATCCAACACTGCCCTCTTGGGCAAATTACTTTGGGCTTTAGTTCATAAGGGTGATAAGTTGTCAGTCAGCTGTTTTCATCCAAATATTTGGGCCATCTCTTGGTTTTTGATATGAGTCTCCTGTTGGCTCTTCTCCAATTTGGCGTACAATATGGCAAATGGCGCAAATCCTCAAGGGTGGGTTTGGATTGAGATTGGGATATGGTACTTCCTCTTTTGGTACAACTGCGGTCTCGATTAGGACCTCTGTGCCATCTTCTTGATTTTGTGCATATTTCGAATTCTCACCTGGAGGTTTGAGATTGCTGGGTTAATAGTGATTGGAATCTGAATGGCTTGTGGATAGTTGACTCCTAAGTCCAAAATTTAATTTAGGAGATCCCTATTCCTTGGAGTAGTGATAATGAAGACTGTTTAGTCTGGAAGGGTGCTCTCTCTAGGTGCTACACGGTTCCTCTAGGTATCACTGGCTTACTTCTTTTCAGCATGATGATGGTATTGAACCCTCTTGGAATTGGATTTGGAAATGGAAAATGCCTTTTAAAGTTTGTTTCTTCATTTGGCTGGCCATGCAAGACAGTGTTCCCTACCAATGAGTTGCGGCATCATAAAGGGATTTCTAAGTCCTTCCTCATTCGTGGTGTACTACCGTTATGGAATCCCCTTTACATTGCCTTCATGATTGCCCTTTGGCTAGGGAAGTATGGGAGCATGTGGGTTGTGTTACTTGGGCTCATTTTTTCTCCAGGACCTCCATCCTTGGTTAAGAAACAACACTCAGGGGCTTCATGGTATTCTCTTCTTTCGTCCCTTTGGGTTGTGTGGTGGCGTCGAAATATGTGGGTTTTCAATAAGGAGAAGCTAGTTTTACCTCAAATGTTGCAGAACATTTGGCAACTTATGTACACGTATATTTCGGTTTTGATTTACATAGGCTACGACCTTCTAGTGTTAAGTGGGTAAGGTGGCATCCTCCTCCAGTTAACTTTGTGAAATTAAATTCGATGGTAGTTCATAGGGTAATCCTGTTCGGCTAGGTTTGGTGGTATGCTTCAAGGTGTCAATGATAATTGGATTAATGG
The DNA here is from genome assembly GCA_030441495.1 of Dalbergia oliveri. Taxonomy (NCBI): domain Eukaryota; kingdom Viridiplantae; phylum Streptophyta; class Magnoliopsida; order Fabales; family Fabaceae; genus Dalbergia; species Dalbergia oliveri. The sequence continues at coordinate 15,483,772 of JAMLFY010000013.1, read as the reverse complement.
TTATGTTGTCCATATTCCTAAAGCTGACAATCTCCATGCTGAGCTTCTTGGTTTGCGCTATGGCTTGGCTCTTGCCTAGGAGCTTGGTTATCGCCAGGTTGTTTGTGAGATGGATTGTTTTGAGATTTTGCATCTGCTAGCTGCTCCTTCTACCTCTCTATGCTTTTTTGCTTCATGACATCAAGAATTTTATGGAGCGGATTGGACTTTTTCAATCTTGTTCAATCTTCTTGAGGTTCATCGCTTGGATAGGCCTCCAAATGGTCTAGAACTCATTCTTTTGGCGGATGCCTCTGGGTTCTCCACATGAGATAATTTTCTGTTTCTTTTTTTTTTGTTTTCTCTTTGTTTTAGCTTCAATACCCAAAAAAAAAACCCTAAAGTATAAGTATTAAATTATAATGATGAGAAGAGATGAAGGTCATGGCCCGTTAATAAATTCTTGTCCGGCTTTGGCGATAGTAGGTTCTATGGATCTGTCAGATCAAAATACCTATTAGGCTAAGTGGATCATCAAATTGTGATATAGTTCTTCCTTCTCTCACAAAGCATTATTGATTTGGAAATTGGCCCATTTTCTTGGGCATGTTCTTTTATTGCATTGCGATTACTTTGTTCTTTTGTTTAATCATATCTCAAATCAAAATTGAAAGTTCCCACTTCCCATTCACTCTAGATGGAATAAATGTCTTCCCATGATGTGGCGTTGTGTGTGATTGGATTGGTTTTCAAATTGAAACTACTTGCTTTGGTTGCAAGGTGTTTTCAATGCCGCTTATATCCGTCACGTCATGCTTTGATCTTTGTCACTTTTATATATCTAAAATTAAAAGAAACATAGGTTAATGTTTCTTAAACAACTTTGCAACCATCATTCATTGATTTATTTCAACTTCACAAATAAGGGTAACACTATGGTGTCTATGATGGTCAATGGCTATGTTGCCTATGGTGGTCAATGGCTATGGCACCGGCCACTGGACCACGTTGACCACTCCAGCCGGCCATGATCGACAGCTGGCGTTGACCAAGAGTTGATCAGTGTTAACCTCTAGCATTGATCGCCGTCGCGATGGGTCACGGATCACTCTGCATTACCACCTTTGGTGGGGACATATTGGGAAATAACAAATATGTATAGGGGTGTTATTGAAAAAATAATATTAAATTTCTGTCTCTCTTATTCTTACTTTTTGGAGGTGCAAAAATTGTGTTTTCATGTCCCAGAGCAGAAAATTTTTCTATTCCCTATTTGTATCTCCACCACCAAACAAGTTTGTGTTTTATGTATCTCTATTTTATTTAGGATATCACTTAATGGCTAAAGTGCCTTAGCACCATAGCCATTGAGCACTTTGGGCACCTGAGAAACACCCCATAAATATTGACTGAAGCTAGTTCGTGTTCTTTTTCTTGTTTTTCAAAAGTGCTTGCTCACAAATGTCAAGGAGAGTGAAGAGTTTTGCAGCTAAGGTTGATAAAGGAAAAGAAGGTGCGAATGGCAAGCCATCTGTAGGTCCAATATACCATACCTTCTCTCTAAAAATGGATTTCCTCCACTTGATCCTAAATTAAACACCGCTTGGGATATTTTCAGGTAATATGTTCATTGCCAATAGTAATTAGTTACCTCATGTTCTTCCTTGTCATGTCAAATGGGCAATAGAGTTCCATTGGATATGGTGTTGGAGAGTGGACTGGAGATAGGATGGTGGGTGGAAGTGAGAGTGGAGATGAAAGAAAATATGGAGGTGGGGGTGGTGGTGGTGGAGGTGATGGAGGTGAGGGACTAATTTGGATAGGTTTGTGGATGTGGGATTAAACTTACTAACGAACAAATGAGTGTTTGGTGTTTGTTATTGTTAGGGACTAATTTAATAATTTCTTTGTTGAGACTAAACTGTCTGATAATGAAATTGTTAAGAACAAGTTTAGGGCCAAGGTTTATTCTAAATGTTGACACTTTAAATTCTTTATTTTCTCTTATAATGTTATGGTATGTTGTAGTCACATCATCTATCTTCGTCAAATTTTGGGATTTTTCCAGGAATAAACCTTTTCATAAAAATATTAGGTATACTGACTAAAATTTAAAATATATTTAGAAACATATATATTTTGTGCTCGTTATTTTATTAAATTTGACCTTTATATTAAAATAAAATTATGTAAAATTTCTAGTTATGTTTATCTATTATATTTATCTTCATCGTTAAATTTTTCTGTATCCATCACTAACTTCTAAGTTGTTAGAAGACGCAATGTTAGGATTGTGCGGTAAAAATGGATATTTTATGATGGAATGTTATTACTGCCTAGAAAGAAGGAGCATGAATTATGAATCCAACAATTTAATCATAACTATAAATTTGAGGGAAAAGAGGTGAAAATACTACCCTTAATCCAAAGGGAAAGAGGAGCATTTCTATGCATCACAAGTAAAGCAAAACTTCAGTAAATTTTTAATAACTATGCTCCAAATTGAAAGAACACCACCACAGTCGAACTAACTAATAAAGACATCTATGAACCTATATCTTGTAGTGTGTTGAGAATTAATGCAAGATATTTTGAAATTTTCACCAAACTTTCATATATATAGCAGTCAAACATTGAGATCCACATCATTGCCCCCTCTTGGTTCTATGACAGGAGTGAGGCAAGAACTTTGCATTGCCTGTGTATTGGGGTCATATCTTTGTGAAGCAAGGTAATTTAAAGCTAGAGCAACATCAGCCATTACTGGACGAAGATTGGCTTCCTCCTGAACACACATTGCAGCCACAGCAATGGCTTGCTCTAGCCCTCTTGGAGGATATTGACCTTGGAGCATTTGATCAGCCATTTGTGACCTTTTTCTTCGATCCATAAAAAAGGGTCTAGCCTGCATTTAAGAAACAATAATTTGTCGCAAAGTTACTAATAAAGTTCTTTATCAAATTACTCAAATATGAAGCCAGGACCAAGAAATAATATCGAATATTAACATCACAACTAACCGTAATAAAATACTTTGATTCTAGTTGAAAACCAATAGAGATATGAAAACCCCAGCAAGAGAATATATGATATGCAAAATCTTGACTACTAGCTTCAAGCATCAATGCATCATAGAAAAAGAAATTCTTTTCACGAGTAATTTATCAGCAAGGGAAAAAAATAGAGCATGACCAAAAGCCTCCTAAAAGAAGGAAAACCACAACAAGCAACTCAGTAGAAAATATCAGCTAAAAGGACTATGTATTTTCAATTAAGAGGTAACCGAAAGGTACAGATTATTTGAATAGAAATTATGTCCTACCAACATTTCAAGCTTAAATACAATTAGGCAGGTATAATTTTCAAAGCATGGCCAATGCATATGCATGGGAATACATACCTCCCCTTATTTTATCACTGGTTATGAAACTATCCAGAATGTTTACTTGACATTTCATTTATATGCTCTACAACTTTTAAATAATTAGCCAAAGCCCAAAACCTAGCTAAGATAGAAGAAAAATGGCAACATTAGTTAATCCGTCGTCTAACTTAATTTATGTTTTAAATTCTCCCTCTAATAACTTTTAAAAATTGAATATGCTTATCCTCTTTATAAATAATACTAATTATATTGACTAAAAATATTATATCTAGCACGTGAGCCAGCAAAAATACTATATATGACATCTTCAGTGATATGTTTTATTTTTAAATATACCTTTTAATGTAACAAACGATATTCACATAGAAGATAAATATGTTCAGTTTTTAATAGTTAGAGGATAAATTTGAAACATTTATTATTTAGAGAACAAATTTGAAAATTAAAAATAAATTAAAGGATGAATTAATTAACTAATTTTGCCAAGAAAAAAAATGGTAGCAGTAATTTCTTACCCATGCAACAAGATTCACCGCTCCTGTAGGTTCTGAAATGTGAGTTGCCTTCCTTCCGGTAATTATTTCCAGAAGAACTACGCCAAAGCTATAAACATCTGATTTCGGAGTCAGCAGACCCGTCATTGCATACTCTGGAGCACAATATCCAATGGTGCCCATAACTCTTGTGAACACAGAGGTGTTCTCCCCGACAGGGCCAACTTTTGACAATGTAAAATCAGACAACTTTGGATGATACCCTTCACCAAGCAAAATGTTGGAGCACTTTAAATTTCGGTATATGATGGGAGGATTAGCTTGGTGATGTAAATATTCAATCCACTTGCGACCCCAGCAGCTATTTTCATTCGTGTGTTCCAATCGAGTGGTTGCTTGCCAGGTGCAACACCTACAAAATATCAAGCACATGCTACTGGCTAATACCGAACAACAAATTATAAGATGGCTTAAATTTTTAGTCTATCATAAACCATTTATTAGAAATGATAAATGACCACCATCACACTTACACCATATACTTATACTAAGTTAGTTGTAAATCAATATGCAAGTTATAAACCAAGATGTAAAAAAATTTTACATACTCGTTTATAACTTTTTGCATTTTGATTTACAACTTTTTGCATATGTTTTATAATGTTTTACACACTGGTTTACTAACTTTTGACTTATTTATTAAATGTAGTTAATATCACTCCTCCATTTATTATTAGTCATTAATTATTATTTTTATTGATAGTTTAATCCAATAATTAATAATAAGTCCATAATAGACAAAGAGAGGTCATAAAACCAAATAAAAGACACTATAAAATTTGAAAAGCAAAAGGAAATAACATACAAGTTTTAAAAGCAAGTACCATGTAAGTGGTCTTCCAAGGATCCTAACGGCATATACTCATAAATTATAAGCTTTCGGCCTCCATCATCACAATAACCAATCAGGTCGATAAGGTTAGGGTGGTGAAGAAGACTTAAGACTTCGACTACGAACTCACTATTCATTTCCCGTTGGTGCTTAATTGCAACAATCTACATTCAACAATAGAAATGGTGAAATCTATTATATCTGCATGCAATTGGAATCCACAATTGGGAAACCTATGCCAAGTGACCGTCTATCCGACCCTTCAATGTTTTCTATGATACTCTTCTACAATTTTTTATATTTGTGGAAATAACCAATCATATCTGTGGAGATATTACTTTCAAAATAAAAACAAAATCAATTATTTTCTTAATATATCTTTTATAAATACATGTAATTGGTTAGATATCCATAAATAGATCAATCACCATTGTCATAGCACAACTTGGAAATTAAAATTTAAAATGAAAAATCTAATTTCCTACTAACTTACCCGTTTTCCCATAAAATTGTCACTATTACTACTATATCTTCACTTATATGTAGGCTATTAGCACCTTGCCTTCTCAAATATTTTCACCAAAAGCTCCCACGCAACTCCTTCTTCTGAAGCTTTCTTCCTTTATCATATCAGTACCTTATCTCGTCATTCTTTCACTACATTTTCATTTCAAATTTTAATTTTTTTTTCCATCTTCTATTTCTATTTTCCTTTTTCAAGTTATTTCCATGTTCCTAGCTTCAAAGATGATGCTATCAAAGTTCTTGCAAAATCTGTCTCCGAAGCGTAGGCCACGTTGCCAGAAAAATCCAATATGAAGCAAGGACCAAGAAATAACATCCAATATCAACATCGAAACTAACCGTAGCACAGTTAAATGCTTTGTTTCTAGTTGAAAAGCAACAGAGATATGAAAAGCCCATCAACAGAATATATGATATGCAAAATCTTGACTACTAGCTTCAAGCATCAATGCATCATAGGAAAAAGAAATTCTTTTCACGAGAGAAATTTATTAACAAGTGAAAAAAATAGAGGATGACCAAAAGCTTATACAACAAAAAATAATAATATAAGATTATACACAAAATAAAAAAACAATAAAATGAATTTTGAAATTAGTGACGAACAATTGTCTTTACTTATTAGAGATGAAAATGTTCATCTCTATTTGGCAACGGAATCTATTCGTCCTAGATGGCAATGACATTTATCTGTCTCTAATTAGAGATAGAATTAATCCGTCTACAATTGGAGACGAAATGTCGGAACATTTTGGCTTCTATTTAGAGACGAAAATAATTGAGTGCCTAATTAGAGACGAAATATTTTCATTCAGCAACAAAATTATTTCGTCGCTGATGACATTTTTATTTTTTGAAAAGCAACCAAACTTGGTAACCTATTGGTGACGAAAGGTTTAAAAGTAGAGACTAAATGTATCTGTCCCTACTTGGAGATGGGGATAAAATTCTGTCTCTAAAAAATTAGCGACCTCATTTTTAGCGATGGAAGCAATTCTGTCTCCAATTTCATCTCTAATGTATTTAGCAATGGAATTTTTATAATTTAGTGATGAATTTTGTTTGTCTCTAAATCAGAAATTTTTAATCCGGCATGCATGATAGAGATTGGATGGAGTTTTACCTTTTTCATTTTAATGTTAGGTGACTGGGCCAACTAGTCTTAACTTGGTCCAAACCCATTTAACTCACGGGCAGGCCAGGCTAAATCGACCCGTTTTCAAAATACCTATTTTCCTGAATCAGTTGCATGCCTTTTATTCCCATATTGAAATTTGGTTTGGTTAGTTAAATGTCCTATAGTAAGATTATGACATGGTTTATGAAATGATCATTTTGTATATTAATCTATATATATATATATATATGTAAATTAAGCTTTATGAATATTCTTGTTAGAACGTAGTGAGTAATGATAGTTTTCTTAAAAGCTTTACATTGTTATTTAATTGATTTTTTTTTTCATGTACATGATCTTTTAAGTATTGAATATTAAAGTCATATATTAATGTGACAATATATACATGATAGTGTGAAAAAATCTATGGTGTATCCTGCAATTTTGAAAATTCGGTGTGTCTATGTCTATGTCATTTCAAGTGTATGTGTTAGTGTATATACTTCATAGATAAATTGCAAAAGCTATATTACTTAATTTCCCTGCGACTTTTCCTATTCTTCATAAACATAGAGATCATGAGAAGCACACTAACCTGGTTAGTACTTTCCAAATGTCCTTTGAATACTCCCTCACCCAAAAGAGATTCTGCTCTAAATTTTCTAGTTGCTGTGCCAACTCACGGAATGAAAATGGTTGCACAGTAGTGTGATTCCTCTTCAATTTCCCTGTACTCAATTCCAAAGACTAAGGACTTAGGTGGGTTCAAGCATAAGCTAATTAAGTTTTTTTTCCTTTTTCCGGATAAAATGATAGCTCAAACCATCCAGGAGAGAAGATGAGCAGATAAAAAATGTACAGCAACATAATATTAAAAGAAGTACAAACAAAAATAACATAGAATAGGAACACATTAAATACCACAAACAAGCACAAAAGACACTATCACTAATCCCTTCAACATTGCCATCAAAGTCAGGAACAGAGCCAATGCGAAGAAAAACTTAGACCAAAACTGCCACCAGCATATGGATCCAAATAAGACTGACTTTAGGAAGTCCAATTTGGATGCAAGAGTAGTCCAACAGAACCTTCATGAATTCTCAACATGTTGAATTTTCACGAGTCATGAATTTCATTCCTTCCTCAAGCCAAAGAGAAAAGTATGACAGCCATCAAGCCTTAAACGCAAATATTTTGAGCAGACTGGCTTCAAATTAATTTAAGGTTGACAAGCCCTCACCTATTCTGAATTCCCAAAAGATACATGTTCCTTTGGTCTTTATTGAAATTAGAAAATACAACATGGCATGTTTCATTTTCCAATTTCCAGAATAAGCAATTAAGGATTATTTAGACACAAAAATGTGTTTTGTTTTCAATTGAAATAATCACCTTTTGATAAAAGTTACTCATATGAGCTTCTACTTAGAAGTTAAAAATAGCTTAAGGTCCATTTGAACAGTAGTGTTTATGACTTTTTTTTCAACTTTTTAAAAGTTAAAAGTCATATTTTTAACTTTTTTAGCCAATTTGGATAAGAGCTTATCACTTTTATTAATCTTTTAGAAGTCAAAAGTCATATTTTAAGAAAAATTCAAAAAGCTCCTTTCAACTTTACTCAATGTGCAATTCGATCATATTACTTTAAAAACATACAAATTGACATAAATACTTTGATATACGCATGTCACTATCTATATTTTGATAGAAAATAATAGTTTTTGGATGGAAATAGGGTGCAATTGAAATGTTATTTTCGACCATTACCTTTACATAAGTCTCACAAGCAATGAGTTTTTTAAGTTGGCACATGTGTCTCACATACCTTTTTTCAATCTGAAAACTAAAAGTTTGTTAACAAAATGTAGTAATATGCACAAATTGAAAAAATATTACGACATATTTGCCCATTTCCAATGTAACAAGATAAAAGTGCATGTTCAGTAAAGATGAGAGGGGTGGGGGTTGGACTCCTCCCTATTTTTAACTTTTTATTTTGTTTGATTATTATACAACTTATTATTATTTAGAAAGTTATTTTTAATGGCTTTTTAAGGAGTTAAATACTTTACTTTTTCAAGAAGTGCATTTTAAAACATTTAAAACAAGTATATTTGTTACAATATAGTTAATTATTAAATAACTTATTCATACTTTTCTTTTAAAAGTTATTTTAATATAAGGACTTAAATAAGTTATTTACCTAAATGGATCATTTGTCATTTTTGGATATTCATATTATTACTTTCTAAAAGGTCATTTTTAATACTCTTTGAGTTAAAATATATAACTTTTCAATAAGCATTTCTTAAATTACTCAAAATTAGTATTTTTCCACTACATATTTAAATATAAAACACTTATTTATAAATTACTTTTACACCAGCAATAAAATAAATTATTTATCAAAATGGACCTTGAAATATGAAACAAACCCACCCAAAATGTCATCCAAATATGAATCACAAATTTATTATTTAGCCACATAGGATGCATTGTTTCAAAATTTCCATCAATAATAAAATTTAAAGTTTGATATATACTTTGTAAACGAGGACAATTGGAAACCAGTGAGCTGAAACACCGAATCAAGCTAGTATGTAGTAAAATACCGATTAAAGAAATGTTAATTAAGCCGCCAATATAAGAATAAAACATAGTCTACCACGGCACAAAACTTATAATTAAGAAAAGCAAACATACTAAATCCAATATCACATAAGACAACCTTAAAAGGTATCTCTAATCCTCAACCCAGATTTCTTTAAAAGAAAAAAAAATCATTTTCTATTATAAGGAAAGCTGGCAAATCCCAGCTATTCTTCGGGAGTAAACAACTTTTTCTTTATGTAATATTTTCAATTTGATATCAATTTAATCCTAATAAAATTTTTATTATCATTTTAATCATAATAAACTTTTTAAAATCAATTTAGTCCTAACATTTTTGTTTTGACGTCAATTGATGAGTACTAACATTTTTTATTTTGATATCGATTTAGTCATTATATCAAAATGGAAATCTAATAAAAATGACTAGATTGATGTCAGAATTAAAAATATTAATTGATGTTAAAAATTTTATTAGGATCAGATTGGTACCAAATTGAAAATATTTGGATAAAAAACTTTATTTACTCTGAGTGTTATCTAGCAATTTCACTAATTCAGAACACCAATCAAGTCTAGCAAATACCCAAAGAATAATAAAAAAAAAGAATAAAAAATCAAAAGGAAAATAAACCACAAACAAAATTTCAATTGTGACAAGAAATCCCATATTAAGCGAGAGACAAATTACGAGAAGACATGTTACACAACACCAATTACCTTCACGAAGAAGGATCAACAACAGATACAAAGTGAAAAGCACAATTATCCCCAAAGTGAGGTCTCACTATAAGTAACAATCCATTGATGACTACAAAGAATTGAACAACATCAATACCTGAGTTCGCTTTGATTGGATCAACCTCCACGCTTTCTTGCACTTCCACTTTCTCCAACTTCTTCGTAGCGTTTGAATTTCCACGACATGGAAGGCAACCCATTTTTCTTCTTCTTCTAATCAATCACTAAACAAAATTCACAGCAAGACAATGTGATTGTGCTGAAAAGGGAATTGAATTTATATGTTTGTCACGTGTTTTTTTTTAATTTATTTATTATTATGAAGGGTGAGGTGTAGAAGATTTGGTTATAAAAAAATCAGCTTTATTGTTCAAGTGGTGGTGGAGATACTCGAAAGAGGAATGCCTTTTGTGGAAGAAGGTGGTATGCTATTGCAAAATGGGATACAATGGGATAAACCTCTGGCTTACAAACCGACTAACTTATAGGAGGCACATAATGTGGGCTGGAATATGCAACTTAAAAATTGACACATGAAAATATGATGAAGTGATAGAAGGGATAAGAATGGAAATTGGAGATGTACATAGAATGCACTTCTTTGATGCTGTATGTTTGGTTAGGGGTTGAAAGACTCACTGAAAAAATCCCAAGACTGTTTTCATTATCATGCCAAAAAGAAAGCTTTGATACAAAATTTTTTATAGAAATATTAACTTTTTAAAATATCAGACCAAATTGACAGTTATTCATAGAAAGAGAATATGAACTAATCACTAGAAGAGCAACAAGAGTTAAATCAGAAATCCGATTTGCTAAATATCAGGGGTGGAACAATTATGCAGATACGGTTTTGAAGAACTGAATTAAAGGATCTGGTTTCTGGGTTTGAATAACACGGTACAAATATTGTGATTTAAAATATATTGAGGTTGCCTTTCTTTGAATTTTTTTTTCTTCTTCAGCTCAGAATCATTCTTTCACTAAAAAATCACTTTTTGTATATTTAAATAATTTTTAAAAATAACTAGCATCTAAAAATAATCAGTTTTCAATATTTTTTAATTAAATATAAAATTTAAGTTTGATATAACCTTTTTTAAAATTTGAACCAAACTCACTAGAATGCAGATGGGATAGGGTTTGAATTGGTGTAATTGTGTATTAACTGCATTTAAGGAGATTGATTGATTCATGGTCTCCCTGCGGTTTTGTAGCTGTTATTGAAGTCAAGGCAGTTATGTTTGCTGAATTGTAGTGATCTGATTGTTCTCACCTTCCCTTATTTAGTTGTTGACATTTTTATGAATAAATATTTAAAAAAATCTGTTTTTGGATTACGTTAATTTCGGTCATACATGGATTGTCATGCGAGCCACTCCTGTGTGTGCACCCTCATCCTATTATAAGAATCTACAAAATAAGATGCTTTTGTGATGCTATACATTAGCTCACAGTAAAGGGTGAAATGATGCTCACTTGTCTCTTGATCGTAGAGTTTTAAAGTTGGCGGAAGATTGCAATAAGTATCTTAAAGAGTAAACACTCAAACTGGTTCTTGATTTCAATGTCGGTCAACCTGGTGACAAATAGTAAGTACCTAGTTAGTCCTTGATAATATCAAAAGTCGAACACTTAGTGGTCCCTAATGTTAAGTTTAACAAATTTGCTTATGTGGCATATCTAATTAGGATTAGTAAAGATAGGGATGGAGGTGGTGTGGATGAGAAATAGAGAGAGTGTGATGGGTGGGTGGGGGTAGGGAAGTGATTTAGGGGATGTGGTCTTTACTAATCTTGATTATATATGTCATATAAGCAAGTTTGTTTTAATGGCATTGACCACTAAGTATCTCTAATACCCTAAATATACTGTTACCTAGGACATTTTAGAGCAGTACACGTGTCCTTAGAGTAGCTATAGAGAAAGGGCTTAGTTTTCTATTTGATACTAGACATTAATATAGAAAAACAGATAGCGAGTTAACGCTAAATAATTGTTAACCTTGGTACCAAGTTGTCCAAAGGACAATTTCATAGAGCGAGAATGAACCCTATTTATGTGACCACATTAGATCCCTAATGGATCATAGAGCAGCATAATTCGTTCTTAAAGAACTACATAGTAGAGATTCCTATTTCTCTAGTTAGATACTGTTATTGATTTTAAAGGCAAACAACGATTTGGTTATATACATATATTTATATGAAATGTTTTAAAGCTTTATACTATAAATGTCATTATTATGTATTGCATGGTTTCTCTGGTATCCCATAAAGGGGGTTTCAGTTGGGAATTCACTCACAGTTTTTGTATAAAAACTCACCTCTCTCATTTTCTTCTATTTACAGATACAGCAGCCGTGAATTCTTCGTAGCCTTCTACTTCCCAACGCAATAGGGATTTAGTTGGTGAACTTCACTTGAGTAAAGCATTCTTATTCAGTTTAGAGTGCTTTAGTGTCATTGGCAGGAGTCCTGATTTATATAGAGATTATATTGCATTTTGCATATTTTGATCATATTATAGTTTGTATTAAAAAGGATTTGGTCATTTCTGAACAAATTGGATAAGAGTAGTCTGATATATATTTACATTTTGTGTGGATGATACTACAATTTCAGACTTTAGATATTGATTATGAGATTTCAGTTATAATTATCTTGATTTTAGAAACAAGTGATTTGTATGGAGAAATGAAATTATGTTTTAAATGGATTTTTCTTGTTGGAATATGCATATAGAGCAGTACACAAGTCACAAGGCTTACGTGGGATAGGATTTCTCGCGTGCCCACGTGCCTAAATCGGGTCGTGACAATATCTGACTTTTTACATTGTCAATGACCAACTAGGTACTTTCTATCTATTAGGGACTAGGTTATCTAACACTGAAATTATCAAGGACCAGTTTAGGGTTTACTCACATCTTAAACTTATGTAACTTGCTAAAAGACTTATTCCCTATAGGAGATCTATTCAAGTGTGGTGGAATGTCCCTCTTGTTTATTCAATTAAAGTTGATAAAATCAATATGGATGGGCTAGTCTTGAATAATGATTCTACAAATGTGTGCAAAAATTCTTGGATGTTGTTGGAATTCAATCATGTATGACTACTCATTTAATTAGTTTATGATGTTTAAAAATTTTATAAAAAACATAAAATAAGTTATTGTGTATGCGTATAGAGTATGCATTAAATATGCTTTAAATGCTAAGTTTTGAGGTGCCTTTTGGGATACTTTTCATTGGCTATAATTTGGGCTTATTTTCCACGAAAACTTTGATTCTCAAACTTAGACAATTTTGCAAGGAAATGAACTCTGTTTCTCCACTAAGTTCCCAAACTACTTCAAAAATGTTTGGTTGTTATATAAAGAGATTTCCTAACAAAGCTAAGTATGAAAGGCTGAAAAGGGAAAAATAAATTAGAAAAGTATAGTGCATAAAATAAATTGAAATGAAATTGTCATTAATTCATTGTGTTATGATGTCTTGAACAATTAAGTATAGAAGTATTTATAAAAAATGAAGTATTTTATTCGACACTAACTACACTAATAAATTCCTAAACATGGACCTAACTTTTAGCACTAAACATGCCAGCAAGCTAACCAATGCTTTGTCACATGTCCTATTTTGTAGGGAGTAGTTCTCATGTTCTTCTGCAAGCTCCAGAATCATTATCCACTTCCTTATCCACTTGTTTGAATCAAAACCTTTACTTAACTATCCTATTTCATGGAAGTGGTTAGAGACTTGGTCAAAATCCTTTTGTTCATGTTCCGAAGCACATTTCTCTTTCAACCAAAGTCCAAAAGTGATTCGTGGATGGACAAGTGTCACAATGATCAACAAAGGCCCTGTGGGACCCATTCCCTTAGTTGATAGCTAACTTCTTTACATAGCTAACTATTCTCAGCTAGTGGATATTCAACCAAGATTAGTCGTTGTTAGCCATCAAGCTTTAAGGACAATTTATATGGGTAGTCAAATATCCCCAAAGTCTTAAAAAGATCTTGCCCAATACTTGGCTAGCTTTGACATAGTAAAAACATAAAAATGATCCAAATAGTATCGAAACAACCTTTTTTCAAGGCCCAAACAACCTCAAATGGGTGAATTCCAATCCCATGTCAAAGCACTCACCCAAAGCTTTCCATTGATATGCATTAATAGTCATTATGTTAATCATAGCTCAGCCACTAATCAATTAAAGTCGTGAAGAGGATTTTAGGATTTTGTGGTTGTTTTAGGATAATTTTTCATTGACTAAATCTTTCACATGAGTGTTACCAATTGTCATCCACTTATCAACTAAATACTCGAGTCGTAGGTTAGTTTTGACCTATATTTTTTCTTCCTAGATTGGTTTCTCCTCAACCAATATTCATCTTGGGAAAACTAATATTCTTGCTCAAACACGGTCACAATGTTATGTTGGATTTATATTCTTCTACTCTTCACAACTTTATCAGACATGATGTGCTTGATACCAATGTGTATGGGGTTGTGACTATTGTAGCTCCCATATGTCAATTGACATACCCTTTTTATCAGTTTTATTTGATTTCCCTAAAGTACCTCCTTCTTTTTATTTTAGTTAAAAATGATAGTATAACATTAATTCTCTATCATCAATTATAATTTCATTTTAATTTATTATTATTAGTTTAATTCAGATTAATTTTCTGATTAAAAATTCTTTAACATTTATCTTAAATTCCAGTTTTATAAGGTCAATGGGTATTACAAGTATTAAAATTAATTTTGTTTAAAATAATTATTTAGTCCAAAATCTTGGATTTTGTTTTTATTTCTTGATACAATAATTGCTGAAACAATGTAGCAATGGCAATTCTTTGAAAAATAGTAATATACAGCAATAAAGATGCACTTAATTAATAAATAATAATATACAATATACATACATCTTTTCATAAAATTTAATTTCTATACACCAACATCTAATAGAAATTGAAAAAATGACAAATTGTGATGAGCAACTGTAACTACTAAGTACTAACTGTAATTTATCATTTTTTCAAATTCTATTGGCTGACATTATAAATTTATTTTACAATGTCAATGTATAGAGACTAATTTTATTAAATACATATTTTATATAATTAAAAAATATTAAATAAATATGTAATAACAAGATTTATCGAACCTATTAAATTTTATTATAGTTTTTCCTTTATTTTTTTCTTAAAAGCAAGGCTACTTGATACGTTAACTTAGATATGCTTACCTACATCTAACCAAAAAAAAAAAAAGTATGCTTAGCTACATTAAAAAAAAATTAAAAAGTTTAAATTATGTCCTTTACCATGCATTGCATTAACACAAAAAAATTATAAAGACAAACATATTTATTTTCTGTTAAATAAATAATTCTTTATATACTTCTATGTAACTAATGTAATAAATTAAATCATAATATTTTTTGTTTTAGGAATTGATTATTCAATCATGGAATGAAATTCATAGCTAAGTAAGGCCTTCGGCGTGAAGTAGCAACTTGATTTGAACCCCGATATCATAGATAAAGCTTTTCTGTAGTTACAATTCACTTCCATTGCAATCAACTACTTTTGGGTAACACGATTCTTAGTTAGTACCATATGTTTACTTTTGGGTAAAACACTGTTACAAGTGTTGTACATTAACTTTTAGTAAATGCTAGTTTATTACATGTAATAATTAATAATAAAAAATTTATTAAATATTAAATCTATTTATCTATATTTGAAAAATTATAATTCATATATTTATGTAGTTAAACAAATTATTATATTCTTTAAATAAATTTATTAATTCCTATTCTATAAAGTAAAATGCTAAATAAATAATTAGAAAAATCGGAGTACTATAATAAATATAATATGCTTGAGTAGATCAGTTATTATTTTGTAAATGAGAGCAGTCAATCTGCATAAAAATGCATTACTATAAATAGGTATTATAATTAATTCACAAAAAATTGGAACTAAGTGTAATCAATTAGATTTAATATTATAGATGCTACATTCCTAAATAAATAACTTGAACAAAAAAAGCTTTAATTTTTACATCTAATTAATAACTTAAGCAAAACTTACGGATTAAAATGAAGTGAATTGGAATCAATTGTAATTAATTATATTTATTATTATAATTGTTATAACTGGTATTTTTTATAAATTAAAAACCTAATAAAAAAGAATTGTTCATAAAAAAATAACATGACCAAAAATTACTAATGATATAATCTCAATTTTAACTTTAAAAATTTAAAAATGTTCAAATATATTAAAAAACAGGAAAATGGTTATTGTTATGAAATTGTTTTTGTGATTTTCATATGAGCATTACTTGTTTTGTGTGATTTTCTCTCTTTTTTTTTTTTGTCAAGTACACAAATGATCTTTTGCCAAATTAGATTCATCATTTTTATTTTTTTTTGTACTCATCCTCCTCGAGCCATTTAGTACTTCTAATAAAAAATAACATCTTACTCAATTAGTTATCTGATTTATTAATAGGAAAATATGAATCATAATTAGAAATAAATTATAATTAGTAATTAATTTATTACAATGGCTATCATTGATATATTTTCTTAATAAATAACCTTACAAAAAAAATTTCACATTTAATTTTAGAAAAATATCTAATTTATTTTTTGAAAACCTATTTCAAATATTAATATTAGTCTTTAAAGCTAATATCTAGCTTAAAAAATTAGTATATCAGATTTAATTAAAAATTAGAAATTATGATTGATAATCAAATTAGAATTAACTATAATTAATTATATCTATCATTATAATTCGTATATTCCCTTAATGAATAGTTTGACCCAAAAAAGATTTTACATGTAATGTAAATAATAAGTTAAAGAAAAATTAATAATCAAAATGAAGTTAATTGAAATCAATTATACTAACTAATTATATTTATTATTATAATAATTACAACCGATATTTTCTATAAATTAAAACCATATCCAAAAAAATTGTTCATATCAAATCTAAATTAATAGCATGATTGAAAATTATCAACGTTGAAATCAAATTTCAAATTCAAAAATTTTCAAATGCTAGAATCTATAAAAACAAAAAAATATAACATATTGCTCAACTAATTATTCGATTCAATCAGAAATTATGAATCATAATGTAGAGCAAATTACAAATAATCTTATTTATTAAAATTATTATCATGATTATAATTGATACATCCTCTAAATAAGTAACCCAAACAAGAAAGTGTTCATGGTTTTTTTGAAAAAATAAAATTGAATAAAAAAAAGTGTTCATGTTTAATTTTTTCAAAAAAAGTGTATTCAATTCTTTTTTGCAAATTCTATTTGAAATAGTAGTCTTAAAAACTAATATCTAACTAATAGTAGTCTTAAAAACTAATATCCAACTACAATAAAAATTAATATATTTGATTTAATAAAAAAATTAGGAATCGTGCTTAAGAATCAAATTCAAGTCAACAACAATTAATTATATTTATTATTAAAATTAATATACTACTAAGATATCTTGAGTAAAAAAGATTTTATTTCTAAGTAAATAAGAGCAAAAATTAATAATCAATTTGAAGTCCATTAAAATTAATTATATTAATTATTAAAGCATTTATTATTAAAATTAGTATTTCCTATAAATTAAAAACCTAACCGAAAATATTTTTTCATAGCAAAATAAATAACATGAATGAAAATAACCATTTATTTAATCTCAATTTAAAAAATTTAAAAATGTTCAAATCTACAAAAAAAAAAAACATATTGCTCAACTAATTATCTAATTTAATAAAAAAAAACTATGAATCATGGCTGCAATAGTAGGAGATGACTAAAAAATTAGGGGGCAAGCATAGAGTAATGACATGGTTAGAACTAACCATTAATTTTTCTAAATTTAAATGGATTTAACTTATATACATTGGTGGTATAAAATTTTTTTATATTATTCAATTATATATCATCACATCAGTCATAGTAGTTAACTTTCACACTTATTACTCAAAGGTCATGGGAAAGAAAGATTTGAATTGATAACAGTGTAAAATATTTTTATATTTTACACTATTAGTGCATCAAAATTAAACTCATTTTAAATTATACTTAGAGTTGTAATTTACAAGGTATTCAACAATTATTAAATATGTAAGAGAGACTTTAAATTAAGATGATTTTTATTTACACTAATTAAAAAGATTTATAATTTCTTGACAAACATATTAAGCAAAACAGTTTTAAAATATTAATATGCAATTGCAATGTCTTAATAACAACATAGAGAATACACACAACAAAAAAATAGTAAACTTTTTCCTCACAAATTAGAGAAAAAAAGTCTTAAACTTATTATACATTAGTGAATTTATTCTCTCATATAACAATATATTAATTTGCTCATTAATTTTATATATATATCAATGTATATTCTAGGTACAATAATTATATATTTATTTATTATTTTTTGTTGGGGGAGCTGCCCCCTCACAATATATTAGGTCCCGCCATTGCATTGCTGGTAATAAAGTATAAATGATAATTAATTATGCTTGTTATAATTACTACCATTTCATATATTTTTTTATATAAATAACCCAAGCCAAAAAATGTTAATTTCTAAGTATCATTAACATGATTGATATATTCTCTAAATAAATAATTTTATAAAAATGTTTATTTTATTTTTTAAAAAAATAACTTATTTTTTCAAATCCTATTTCAAATGTTTTTAAAAATAATATCTAACTTAAAAGAAATTATATCTAATTTAATAAAAAATTGAATGCAAGTTGAACCTATAATCTAGTGGTTGTGGTTGTCTCCAAACCTTTAAATGGGTGGTTTTTTTATTTAACTCCCACCTTTCCCTTCCCCTATCCCCTCTAGGAAGAATTCTTAGCTTTAATGTCTTTGTTAAAAAAAATTAATAATCGAATCAGAATTAAGTATAATCAATTATATTTATTATTATAATTATTATAATAAGTATATTTCCCAAATAAATATGTTGAACCACAAAGCTTTTATATCTAAATAAATAATTTAAGCAAAAAATTACTAATCAAATTCAAGTCAATTGAAATCAATTATAATTAATTATATTTATTATTATAATTATTTCATTTGGTATTCTCTATAATTTAAAAATCACCAGTAAAAATCTTAAAAACCTATCTATATTATTATCTTAGCTTGTCTTAGAAGTCGATTATCATCACCCATTTGTTAGTCAAATTGCTCCATGGAGATTGTGAACATGATCTGGTGGAAGATTATATACCTTAATATTTTGCATTTCAAGGGAATCTAGATAACTTAAGATCTAAAAAAGCTAATTAGTGCAATATATCATAAAAAATTATATAGTATCTTATACACCATATCACTACCAATTTCTTCGAATTGATAATAGTACAAAAATTATAGGTATATAATTCGTATTAATTAGAACTTTCTTATAAAGCCAAAAAAGTGATTGATGTAACGTAACAAATTTGTTTGTACTTAATTATAAAATATGTATACAAACAAACATGCAAGCATATAAATAAATGAGTCAAATTTATTTTTGTTCACAAAATCTTACCTTAAATTGCTATGGAAATCGCTTCCCAAAAAAAAATCAAAACCTCAAAATCCAATTAAATGTGTTAGATTGAAATAATCCAAAAAATTGCTTTGAAAAATACGAAATAATTTCTTTAAAATCTCTAATCAAGATGTATAATAGAAACAAATTGGAGTCTAAATATGAAGGAAAAAAATAGAAAAAACTAAAGAGAAAATAAGAAAAAAGAATAATAATGATAATTGAAGTGATTAGTTTCATAAGAATGGACAACTTACTATTGTGTCTATATTTGGCAACGTTACAATGGAGGATAATGAAAAAGAAGAGAGATGGGGGATTACCACCACTAAAGAAAAATTAGAACTTAAAATGAAATTAGAAAAATATTAAAATAATAGTGGAAGGAAAATTTCTCATCAACGAACACAAACAAAAAAGAATTGAAGAGGAGGTGGATGGAGGTAGAGGAGAAAAATCGAATAGCGATGTAGAGCTCAAAGGATACAAAAAATTACCTTTATGACAAACTAGCGACTTGTCGGTATCGTGCCCGTCAAGTTGCCTTTTTATTCTTTAGATAATTATATAATCAATAATAATTTAAGGGTAAATTACATTCACCTCCCCTAGGTTTGTGAAAATGCAACTCATACCCCTCAGTTGTCCACTTGACACTCACACCCTCTGCTTGTCAAATTTTAAGCATTTATATTAGTTTCACTCCTCATTCATATAACACCATTAATAAACTTAACAGAATGACATTTTTGTGATATTAACTGTTCCTAATTAATAAAATTATAAAAATACCCTTAAACTTAACAGAGTGGGTATAGGTATTTGTATAATTTTATTAATTAAAAATAGTTAATATCATAAAAATATCATTCTATTAAGTTTATTTATGGTGTTCTGTGAATGAGAGTGAAACTATAACATAAATACTTAAAATTTGACAAGGGAGTGTGAGTGTCAGGTGGACAACTAGAGGGGTGTGAGTTGCATTTCCACAAACCTCAAAGGTGAGTGTAATTTACCCATAATTTAATATAAATATCAATTTCTCTTTAATAGATAATTTTATGATAATACATGGGATTAAAAATGTGTCCACGTTTTTAATTTTTTACATATTATAATTAAACTTACCTTTGATTGTCTTCATGTATTTTAATAAAGCTTATTTGAATAGTTAGCTTTTTAAATAGTTAGTTTTTCATTTTTAAAATATATGAAGAACTCTCTTTTTCATCTTTGAGTATCCACTCCCCTTCAATCTTTTCAATACATATGGGAAAAGTTTCCACAACTATTGTGTTCTGCTAAGTCGTATTTTTTTTTATATTTTCAAGTACTGATATAATGAAAATATAAATATATCTGTGCAACTTGACAGACATGACATAATTATTTTCTTATGTTAAATGTACTATTTTTTTTTCAAAATTTTTGTACAATTATTGATTGATTTTATTTTCCCTGTCACATACGTTTATAAGTTTATAATAATAAGTGTATGTAATAAACAGTTGAACACCCTAAAGGAAAGGAAAGCGCATAGGAAACCTTTAGATGTCTTCATGATAAATAATATCTTCTTGACTGAAGTCAAAGAATGCAGTGTGCTTCTGCTAACAGTTTGATGAAGTAGAGAATGGGTTTCTCTTCAAAACTATGAAATCCTGCATTTGCATTGATTTTAAGAAAATGAAAGTGGAAATGAAAGAGTCAAAGCTGCAAAAATAGAAAAGTGGTTGAAAGAAGGCAAACTCATGATTAGGAAAAGAAAAGTTTGACATACAAGAGGAGTGTTTGATGATGTGTTTGTCATCATTCTTTAAAGATGAAATAGGAGAATCTCAATTGGCATGAAATAATAAGCATGTTTCTTGTAATATGGCTTTGACTGTGGTGTTCCTTGCTTCAAATTATAGACACAACATGAGATCTACAAGCTGATAGTAAAAAACAGATTGCAAAAACTGTCTTAAGATGGGAATAAAAACCATAAAAGCATGGGAAGATGTACATTTACAAATGTGACCCCATAAAAAAGTCATTAAACAAATTAGAGAGAATGGTAAAACTGGGAAAAAAGAATTGGACATAAAAAATCAGCTATTTTCCCTCACTGCACTTTAGAGGATCCAAATCTCATTTTAATACTACATAGTGACTTGCCCAATGTTGTACTCATCAAGTTGCATTTTTTACTTTTTTAGTATTAACATATTCCTCATTCACTTAAAAAATAATATTATTAAACTTTACTCTTTCTATTTCTAAGATATATATTTTCCTTCCAAAAATTATACTTATTGATCCATAGTTTATTTAGAGCAACAAAACTATTGAAGAAAGTGACAAAAGTGACCATGATAACCTTATTAAATTAAAGTAAACGTATATATACAAACCATTCACATTCCAAATGCAAATAATATAGTTATTGATATTGATATTAAAGATGGTCATGTGGAGGAGAGGCTATTGAAATTATGAATGATACTAACTAAGCACATCAAAATAATTACCAATGTCAATAAAAATACTCACCGAAAGCAATGCATTATTTCTTTCTAATCTCATTTCTATTCAAATTGTGAAGCAGCAATGGCGGCCAGATTTCATTCATTTTATTATTTTCTAAGGCTTTTTTAAACCTTGAAGATAGAAAAGATGGAAGATGTCATTCATCAATGAAGCAAGTAATAAATAACAATGAAAATAAATAATTTTTTGTTGAAAAAAATAGAAAGAGAAGAACCTTCTGCGAGACAGAGATGTCACTTTTGGCACAAAGATTGAAATTGCAATTCTCTTCTCTCCACTGCATGCTAACTTATGCAAAATAATCATGTTGTAGTAAGAAGCAAATGAGATTTAGTTTCCTTTTGATTGGTTAATAAAGCAAGAGGATGAGAAAACCTTAATGTTTACAAATTACTGTCTCTTAGTGAAAAAATTGAATTTGGTGATGGGTAATAAATATCATTAATTTACAATAATGGCCCCACTAAAAGTTGGTTAACAAATGAATAACAATGGCAAAACTGGAGAAGAAATTTGGACACTAAAACACCACAATTCCATTTATATTATCTTCTAAGGCTTTTTTAAACCTTGAAAATAGAAAAGACGAAAGATGTTATTCATCAATGAAACAAATAATAAATAACAATGAAAACAAATAAATTTTTATTGAGAAAAACAAGAAGAGGAGCCGTCTGTGAGGCAGAGATAACACTTATTAGCACAAAAACTGAAATTGCATTTCTCCTCTCCACTGAACACTAACTTCTGGAAAATAATCATATTGCAGGAAGAAGCAAATGAGATTTAGTTTCCTTTTGATTGGTTAACAAGGCAAGAGGATGAGAAAATCGCTTAAGTGTTTACAAATTATTATCTCTTAGTGAAAAAACTGAATTTGGTGGTGGACAGTAAATATCATTAATTTATGATAGTGACCCCACTAAAGTTGGTTAACAAATTAATAACAATGGCAAAATTGGAAAAAAAAATTTGGACACCAAACTACCACAATTCCCTTTATAAAGCGTATAGATAAAGCAAAAAAAAATGTTAAGATCAATATTAAGAGCATGCATTGGTGGCAGCAAAATAAAAAAAGAAAAGCCCCAAAGAATTGTAGACTTAAAAAAGTTACAAAGAAAATCTGTACATAACAAAATAAACTTCCAAAGACGAAACAAAGGTCACAATATATGACATATGCATACATTCTTGGTTGATAAAACTATACTTCCACATAGCTTCATAACTATACAACAACCAGGATGAAGAGCAGACTAAGCCATCTATGGAATGTTATTACAAAACCATTGTTATGAATCCAACAATTTGATCATAACTAGAAATTTGAGGTAAAAGATGTGGAAAATACTATCTTCGCTCCATATGGAAATAGGAGCACTTCTATGTGTCACAAGTAGCAAAACTTCACAAAATTGTTAGTGACTATGCTCCAAATTGAAAGAACAGCAGCACAAGCCAACTAGTATAGAGTATAGACATCTACAAACCTATATCTTGTAGTGTGCTGAGAATGTAAGATGATTAGAATTTGCACCAAACCATCACACAACCATCAAACATTGAGCTCCATATCATTGTCCTCTCTTGGTTCTAGGAGGAGTGCTGGGTGCAAGGCGGGAGCTTTGCACTGTCTGTGTATTGGGGTCATATCTGTGTGAAGCAAGGTAACTCAAAGCTGTAACAACATCAGCTATTACCGGACGCATATTGGCTTGCTCCTGAACACACATTGAAGCAACAGCAAGGGCCTGGTATAGCCCTCTTGGAGGATATTGGCCTTGGAGCATTGGATCAGCCATTTGTGAAAATTTTCTTTGATCCTTGAACAAAGGTCTAGCCTGCAGTTAAGAGGAGTAATTCATCGCAGATTTACTAATAAAGTTTTCATCAAATTACTCAAATATGAAGTAAGGACCAAGACATAATATCCAATGTCAATAGCACAACTGACCAAGTAAAATAGTTCCTAGAAGATAGCTAATAAAAGATACGCAAAACTCAGTCAGAGAACATATGATATGCAAAAAGCCTCTTGACTTGAAAGAAAGGAAAACCACAAGAAGAAACTCAGTAGAAACTATCGGCTAAAAAGGATTCTCCAATCACTATGACAGAAACTTCTTCCAAATCTGTACATATTTAATCATACATCATGTTTAGTTACTTTCATAAAGAAGTTACTGAAAACTATACATATTATTTGAATAAAAATGATGTCTTACTAAAATTTCAAGTTTAACTATAATTTTGCAGGTACAATTTTCAAAGCATGACCAATTCAGATGGAAATACATTCCTCCCCTTATTTTATTCATACTGACTATGATACTATCCAGAATGTTTATTTGGCAATTCATTTTCCAGCTCTAATGCTTTAAAATCATCAGTCAAAACCTAGGACAAGGAAAATGGCAGCAGTAATTTCTTACCCATGCGACAAGATTCTGCTCTCCTGCAGATTTGGAATAGTCAATTGCCTTCCTTCCGGTAATTATTTCTAGAAGAACTACACCAAAGCTATAGACATCTGATTTCAAAGTCAGTTGACCAGTCATTGCATACTCTGGAGCACAATATCCATAGGTGCCCATAACCCTTGTTGATACGTGGGTGTTTTCCCCGACTGGGCAAGCTTAGCCAAACCAAAATCAGACAACTTTGGATGATACCTTTCACCAAGCAAAATGTTGGAGCACTTTAAATCTCGGTATATGACAGGAGGGTTAGCTTTGTCATGTAGATATTCCAATCCCTTTGCTGCCCCGGCAGCTATTTTCATTCGTGTGTTCCAATCAAGTTGTTTCTTGCCAGGACCAACATCTGCAAATCAAACAAATGTTACCAATATCAACTACAACATACTACAAAATTTGAAAAGAAAAAGAAGTAACATACAAATTCCAAAAACAAATACCATGTAAGTGGTCTTCCAAGGATCCCAACGGCATATATTCATAAACTAGAAGCCTCTGATCCCCATCAGCACAATAGCCTATGAGGTTGACAAGGTTAGGGTGGTGAAGAAGACTTAACATCAACACTTCAACTAGGAACTCTCTGTTCCCTTGCAGCCCATTTTGGTCAAGTTGTTTGATTGCAACAAGCTGCATTTAACAATAGAAAGTGTGAAAGTATTGCCAACTCCAATTGCACAGATTTAAGCTCATTTATATGCTGGCAAAATTCATAAGCTATTACTCTGATTGTGAGAACAGAGCAACGCAGATGACAGGGAAATGACAAATTGCTAGAAAACACAAACACAACAACTTAGTAGCATGTCCGACATGTGTTGGTACATGCATCAGACATGCATTCGTATTTATCTGATTTTATTTTTTTTTAAAGGTCAACTTGGACACACTTTAAACAAAGGTTAGACTCCATGTGGTCAATGCTGGGAAATGTCAATAGAAATGATACCCCATAATTTTCGGAATGAACTTAGAAAAGTAAGTATTGGCACATGACATAACAAGATGTTTCATACTTTTAGGGAGGAGCTTAGAAAGTAGTGAGTAATGGTAGTTTGACATTTATTATGTAAGTGTGTGTATGTATATATATATATATAAATATAAAATGAATTATGGGTTTTTTATAAAATTTTAATTCATATATATAGTTTAATTTTGATGCATTTACAATATAAAAAAATTTTACACAGTCATCTCAAACTCTTTCATTTGTATGATCTTGCAAATATTGGGTGTGATAGTCAACTATTTACTAATATGGTAATACATAGTTAGATGATAGTATAAAATTTCTATTAGTGAACCAAAATTATATCCCTGTCCGGGTTCTACAATTTTAAAAATTTGATGTGTCTCTATATCCATGTTGTGTTGAGTGTTCATGTTGGTGTCTATGCTTCATAGACAAAAAGCAAAAGCTTTACTTCATTTCCCTGGAACTTTCTCTTATTCTTCATGAACAAAGAGATCATGAGGAACAGAATAACCTGATTAATATTTTCCAAACGCCCTTTGTATACTCTACCAAAGCCTCCTTCACCCAAAAGACATTCTGCTCTAAAATTTCTAGTTGCAGCTGCCAGCTCACGGAATGAGAATGTCTTTGCAGCAATCTGATCATGGTTCCCATTTTTAGAGGAATCTTTGGATTTCGTGGATGAATTCCTCTTTAGCTTCCCTGCACTCAATTCCAAACACTAATGATTTACTTGACCACAAGCAAAAGCTATAGCATGTTTAGATTTAAATTCTAAGATTAATCCATGTTCCTTAAGTCTCTTGGGATCAAAAAGTACTGCATGGCATATTTCATTTTCCAACTCCCAGAATGAAGTAACTAAATATCATCCAAATATGAATCACAAACTGATATCGCCACATATCATGTATTGTTTAAAAACTTCCATCAATAATAAAATTTAAAATTTGATATGTACTTTGTAATTTGTAAAGGAGAAATCAGGTAGCCAGTGAGCTGAAATACCAAATCAAACTATTTAGTGACATAGAACATCACCTGAATCAAGGTAGTAAAACATCAATTAAAGAAATATTAAGCATCCAACATGACGATAAAACATAGTCTAACAAAGCACAAAACTTACAACTAAGAAAAGCAAAACATAAGACAAGCTTACACATATGACTCCATCATCATCTCATGTTTCTCAAAATGAAGTCATTTTTTCAGAGTGAAAAAGGCTGGCAAATCCCAGCTATCCTTATTAGCTTTATCTAACAATTTCACTAATCCAGAACACCAATCAAGTCTAGCAAATACCCAGAAAAGAAAAAAGAGAACACACACACAGAATTTCAGTTGTTACAAGAAATCACATATAGTAAGCAAGAGACAAATTAGCACAAGACATATCACACAACCCCCAATTACATCATTCACAAAAGAAGGATCAACAACAGATGTAAAGTGAAAAGTACAATTATCCCCAGAGAGGAGTCTCACTATAAGTAACCAGCCATTGATGGCTGAAAAAAGAACAACATCAGTACCTGGTTTCGCTTTGATTGAATCAACCTTAACACTTTCTTGCACTTCCATCTTCTCCAACTTCTTCTTTAACTTCTTCTTAGTGTTTGAATTTCCAGAACATGGAATCCAACGCATCTCTCTTCTTCTTCTTTTCCTTCTTCTAAAAAATCACTGCACAAAATTCACAGCAAGATACACCTTGCTGAAAAGGAGCCACCTTTGCTCTTTCTCTCACACTTGAAGTTGTTTAATAATTTGACTGCGTCAGTGTGTGTTATGTCCTTGTGTCGTGTGCTGTGCTTATGAATTGAATTGGTCTTTGTGTGTGTTTTAATATTAGACTAAATATCCAATTCTAATTCTAATATTTACACGGGAGGATAAATTAGTTGATAAGATTTGAATAATCTTATATTACTCTTTTAAATTTTAGAAATAGAAATAAATTAGTCTTTCTTCAAATTATTATCTGAATTATTAATAGAACGTTCATGGATTTTGTTAACTTACTTACGTGTATTGTTAGTTTTCAGTGAGTTTAGTTATCTCACTTTTCTATTCTATGCAAAAAAAAAAACAATGTAAAGTCAAAAAATTTTTTGAGTAAAGAGTTATGATGAGAGAGAAGACAAAGATAAAGATTTAAATGACTTCATTTAGAGAGTAACATAAATTAAGATCTACCATAAAAGTTAACAATATATGTAAACAAATTAACAGGAAACGAAAGTAAGCTAAAGGACAGCTAGATGATAATTTTACAAAAAGAGGAACTTGCCCCATTTATTAAATTTGAGGGACTAATATAATATTTTCTATTTAGATATCAATTTATCCTCTACTATAAATCTGAAGGATTAAGTTAGGGTTTTAATGTTAATATTATTAAGAGCCTTAGATTTTTTTTAAAAAGAAAGATTTTTTTAATTAAAAATATTTTTTTTATTTTTGAGTATATTTGGATAATTTTTTAAAGTAAAAGTAAAATTATTATAAAAAGCTAAAAAAGATATTTTTTGAGAAGTTAGAATTTTTATCTTTTGGAAAAAGATCTTTTTTATAATATAAAAAATATATCACAATAAATAAAGATATTTTAATATTACATTCAAACATAAATTAACTTTTACTTTTTTAAAAGATTTTAATTAAAATGATTAATTAAAAAATATTTTTTACAATAATCACATCCAAATAAATCCTAAAAGTATGTTTGGATGTGCTTTTTTCAATTAAAAAATATTTTTTAATAAAATGATTTTTTTTTAATTTTTTAGTATGTTTATTTTAAGAAAAAGGAAAATTATTAGAAAAAGTAAAAATAAAAAATTGAGAAGCAGACATTTTCATTTTTTTAAAAAAAATTTAACATAAAAAATATGTTTAATAATAAATAAAAATATTTTAATATTATATTTAAATATGAATTGACATTACATCTATAAATATATTAACTTATACTTTTTCAAAGATTCTAATTAAAATAAATAATTATAAAATATCTTTTGTAAGAACCATATTCGAAGTAGCTCTATTATTAATTTATTATTATTTTCGCAGTGTTTTCCTTTGATCCAAAAATTTCGTCATTGGTTTCTTTTTGGTCGAAAAAATTTGGATCAGTGCCTGGACAGACCTGAAGGTCATACACTACCCTTAACGACGCCGTTTACGTATAAATATACAGTATTAATAACCGCTTTATTTTTTTTTCCTTTCAAAAAAATAATTGCTTTTGGATTCGGTTAATTTCGGTGATAGAATGTCATGCGAGCCACTCCTGTGTGTACACCCTCATCCTAGTATAGTAATCTATCAAATAAGATGCTTCTTGTGATGCTGTTAGTGTTTTTTTTTTTTTGGAAAAAAAAACCAAATTATCTACCGTCAGAAGACATAACTAATGCTTTCGATACGTGAAGCTCATAGACGTGAATATTACACATGACCTCGAAAATTTTCTTCAAATATTGTTAGGAATTGAACTCCTAATTAAATGCTTAATAAACCCAAATTATTACTTTGGCATATTCATATAATTTCATTTTATATAAAAAAATCAATTTCTATACGTATAAATAGTTAACATCCAAAATAAAATATAATATTAATTTTTCTTTGAAGTATTTATATTATTTCTTTTCTATGAAAAAAAAAATCAACTTCTAGACGTATACATAGTTGTAATCCTTCATATTATTTGTTATTGTCATAACACTCTGAAGTATAAGTATTAAATTGAAAAAATGAATGTTACATATAAAATAAAAAATATCATATGTTAAATTTTTGTACTTGATACTGGTTTTAATTTAATATTTGAATATAAAAAATATTTTAATTTTTATACTATTATATAATTTTGGGTCAAGCTCCTGATACTGCAATAATTGGTAATAAAGGGTGGAAAGTGTAGTGAAATTAAAATGATTGTATGAAGGCTAACTTGAAAGTTTTTTCATATAGAGACTAATTTTAAAATAAATATTAATGATCAAATTTAAAAATATATTTTGATAATATATTATCACACACTATAGTAAGAAGTAGTTAAACAATTTCAAAAATTTTAATTATATAAATATCTTATTTAATAAGAATATAAAATTGTTTTATATTAACACATTACACACAGTATAATTTGGCACATCATTTTCTTGGGAAATAGATTATTTATGTTTTGAAATGTAACGCAATGATTTAGTTTTTGCCGCCTTCAAAGTTTGACTTTTAGCAAACAATTGAACAAGTAATAACAACTTTGGATCTTAAAGACATTCCCCTAATTATTACATGGTGGGTCTCATAGGACCAACTCAAATTTTGTTATCTTTCTTCTTTTTCCCCCTTTACTGTATTCAGTCAGTGAAAGTACCACCTTTCCAAGAAGTTATCATGGCGTTTTATTTTTTCTTTTGAAAATAAGTGCAAAAGGAAGCAAAAGGATAATGCTTCTATCTTCTATTTCATGCTGCAACAAATTCATCTTTTAAATTACATGCAAAAAAGATTTAATATTTTCTATAAAAAATTGAGAATATGGATGTAGGCTTCTTGTTTGAAAATTCAATTTTAGGAGACAACTGTTATGAAGCAGGCCAAGTCGGCTTTCTGTGCAAGCGCCATCTTTTTTATAATGTATTTATGTTTTTTCAATCAACCTGCTGCCAAGTCAAATTAATTTCTTCTACCCAAAGAAACAAGTCAAATTAATTTGACTTTCATTGGTAAGATTGAATATACCGAGTCATTGGGACCTTGGTTTAGATTTTTACTAACCAAAAAATTGACAAAATTATAGAATTTTTTTCTTAAAAAATAAAATCTCCGTACTGTATGCATGCATAACAAGTCAACAGTGATATTACTAGGGTTGTCTCAGAGGGTGTTTGACAAAATATTAATATATATATATATATATATATATATATATATATATGGATTTAGGACCATAATTAAGTTATACTAACTTTAAACAAAGTTATATCACTTATAACTTTCAATGAAATAACTTTTTTATTGATCCAACCGTTAAATTATAATTGCCTATAATAAAAATTATTTGTGTCAAATTTCATAAAAATTGAACATCAATAAATGAATCATACACCTCTTATTTTTATTTATTTTAAGTATATATATTGCATTGATTTTTATATATATAAAAACTATACCAAATAATTTTAGATTAATTTGAAACTTTATGGACTTAATTTATACAGAGTGAGCTTCTAATCCAACAGTGGATTTTATAAAAATTTACACCAATAAAAAGTTATTTAACTATGTAACATTTTCTTAAAGTTATATCGATGTAACTTGATCTTAACCCATATATATATCCATGCACAAAAAACAGTGACATTACTAAACTGCCTTTTACAAATTAAA
The DNA here is from genome assembly GCA_030441495.1 of Dalbergia oliveri. Taxonomy (NCBI): domain Eukaryota; kingdom Viridiplantae; phylum Streptophyta; class Magnoliopsida; order Fabales; family Fabaceae; genus Dalbergia; species Dalbergia oliveri. Next base: position 15,453,017 of record JAMLFY010000013.1, on the reverse strand, counting down.
ATCAGCTTTTTTTAAAATAAAAATTGTTTTGAAATAAATTGTTATATTTCGGTAACAAAAATAGATTATAAGTAAATGTTGTAATTTGAAAATAAAAACAGTTTATAGTTATAAGTAATTGTTTAAATTTTTTTATTACAAATAGAACACAATATTTTAAGCTTATTTTTAAATTAGACATGAATTGATTTTCACATAATCATTTAAACTTATTATCGAAGAAGCATCAACAGCAATAAAGTTTTAATTCTTGTTTAAGCTGAATGTGAAGAATATGGTAGACTAGTTAACATGCAGTGTACTACACACTATACGTTTAGCCATATTTATAAAGTGTAATTAAATACATTTAAAAGTACGTTGAATGAATCAAATCACACTTTGCAAATAATGTGACTTATCAAGTGTTTCTTAGACAAAACCGAAGTTGAAAGTTTTGTTGGAATATATAGGTTCTGTACACAACAAAAATGTCTTTACCGCTGAATTGGAAGAGTACATCGTATGAAACTTAAAAAATATAAATCATGACAGTCAAGTAACAAAAATACAAAAATTCAAGTAAACGCTAAGAGACAACAGAAAAAATAATAATTGAAAATATAAAATCAATGAAATACATAATTAAAAAGTAAACAATGAAACAAAAAAAAAAATGAAACAATGACAATCTTGAGAATCTTTCAGACATGTTTTTGGGAGCAGCTATTCTTCCAATTGAAAGCAACCCTGAAATTAAAGAGAAAAAAAAAATTAATAATGGACATCAAAATAATCAAATGGTGGGATGAAGTTGCCATGAAAGCAACAAAATTACTGCAGAAGATCAAAACTTGAGTTAACTGAGGAAAGTAATAGTTCAAACCACAAAAGTTCATACCTTTAGTCAATGGAAGGGAAAAAGTTCAAAAAACAAAGCAACAAAAAATACACCGAAACCCCAAATCAACACCACAATCTAGACCAAGTATAACCTCCTTCATCGTGACCCATCAGTAGTGTCACCTTGCTCCCCAACACCCCTGATCGCAAACTTTGCAGGATAATGGGTTGGAGTTCGTGAATGGAAAAGAAAAAAAACTTGGTTGAGTAGGGCATGAAATGGAGACTGCCCGGAGAGAAGACCAAGAGCTTTTTACTTTCGTGTTGAGAGAGGAAGGAGAGTTCACTCTTCCCAGACAAGATAGAGAAAAAAATAATTTAGAGGGGGGAGGGGGGGACTACTTCAAATTCGCATAACCCAAACAAGTTTTTTTCCATCTCTAATACAGCTGGGGTAAACAAAAACATGAATTTTTTTTTTGTCAAAGTCGGTAAATTCGTCTATAAATATTGGTGTAAACTCACGTCACATGGCGTTTAACAGTTACAGATAAAAAATAAAAGGAGAAAAAATATTTTTAAAAGATACAGAGATTTACAGACGGGTTTTTCTTTTAAAAAAATTCAAGATATTAGACGGTAAAATCTCAGCAATTTGAATTTTAAAGTGCGTACTTATGCACGCTTTACAGATGATAAAATCTGTCTGTAATGGGTAGAATGAAATGTTGCATTGCATTTATTGATTCATAGGAGGAAAAATTCGTCTATAATGCCTTAAATGAAATGCATCATTTGAGTTAAGATTAATACAAATAGATTATTTTCGTCTGTGAAGCGCGAAATGAAATAAATCGTTTCATTTAATGTTTATGGACGGGAACGTGCAAAATAGGGCTTAAAGCAGTGCCTTCCTTCTTCTTCCCAATTTCCATCTCTGTTTCTCTCTCATCTCCCTCCTCTCTAGTGTCGTCGTCAGTGTTTTGGCCGCCGTCGATTGGAGCCTCCATTTTACAAACGATTTCTACCATTGTGTTCATGGTAATGTTCACTACTTTTTAATCGGTTTATTTTTTTATTTTTCTTCCTTTTCTTTGTGTTTTCCATTGTTCAATGTTTTTAGTTTTTAGTGTTACTAATTGAAAGATATTTAAATTGTTTAGGATTTTGGAGCACATTTTGTTTGCAAGTTTGTGGAGCATTGGTAAATTTTTATGTTTGATAATATTTTTGGTTTTGGTGTTTAGGAATTGAAAAGTGCTAGTGAATTTATGTGTGTCTCAATTGTCAAATTAGGTTGTAGATTTAGTCAATTTATTTGTGCCTCAATTGTCACGCTAGGATTTAAAACTTGTTAGTGATTTTTTTCCTAATTTTAGTGTGAATTAAAAATTTTGCATTTTTAATTAAATTTGTTTTTTAATTTTGGATTTTCAAGATTCAATTGGGTGCGTGCTGTCAGCCATTATTAGTTTATCATGCATTGTTCTATAGGTTAGTAACGAAATCTTTATTATTGATATGTTTTTAATGTATGTAGGATAGAGACTTATGATTTCTATGATAGAATTGTAGGACTGGAGATTGCATGATTAGGGGGGAAGGGCATAGAGGTTCCCTCGACTTGTTTGCATTGTTTGTTGTGGAGATGGATTGTATATGCGGAGATTGTAGGATATGCATGTTGTGAAGAAATAAAGAGGTGAGCACTAGAACGGTTATAAGATTGTGATGTGTTATGTGTTGATTAATTGTTTTGTTATGTAATTAATTGTTTGCATATAATTATTTTTGTTGCGTAATTAACAGTTTGTGTAATTGCAATGAAATTGTGGCTTGTTAATTGATTGTTGAAGACATATTTTATGAGATAGTCTTAAATTGGAGGAAACTCTATTGAAATTTTTAAAAACATATTTTTTTGTTTGAATGTAACCATGATAAATGTAAGGGAATGCTCATGCATTATGGGAGACTCGCTGAAATTTACATTAGAAATTCGTGTAATTTAAAAAAAAAAAAGCATAAAGTGATGTGTTCAATTTTTAGGTTGATATAGTTTTGATCGAGATGTTCCTTGGAAATCGTCTATAGATGTATGATAAATTGTACCCAGGTTGAGGGGAATAAAACCAAAATTCCATGAGGGTTTAAGGAATTCATACGTGTTGCTTGTAATTCACAGGAATTCATTACTGACTAGAAAAATAGAGCTCAAGTTTAGGGATCCATATGTCATGCATACATCTCAAAGGATATATTAAATATTTGCTCTTATTATTTTGAACATCATGTTCAATCAAGGAGAACTCAGGTTGGTCGAAAATGATGATGGGGAAAAGCTCAGTTGAGCCAACGCTTGTATTCAACCAACCTAATCATGTTGTTGGCAAAAGCGAAGAATGATGGATCTTAGGAGATGAATCTGTCACGTTCCCAAGTCGGGTCTTTGTGGGGAGGAACGTGAGGAACAACTTCGGAGAGCTTCGGAAGGAGGGATGGCACCAACGTCTGCCATTTTATCCACAAGACTCTAGATTAATCTTTAATATTTTCTAAATAGCTCTAATATAACTCTAACAATACTGGAGAGCACCCTCACTTGACAACAATGAGAGAAATAACAATACCCATACCAAGAATTGCTATGTTGTGTGTATGGAAAAATGTTTTATATGCTAATGAAATGATTGTTGATTTAGAAGAAAATCATCTTTTAAGTATTATATTATGATAAGTTATGTATTTAGAGAGCCACGTCACTCAGAAGGCTTACATGGGGATAGATTCCTCACATGCCGCCACGTTCCCAAGTTGGGTCGTGACAAAATCAAATGCCACACATTTACACATCTTGATAAATTGTAATGAGGTACAACCTTTTAGAATGTAAGTAACTTATGATTCCTTTAAGTTTTTTTCCTCACAAGTGATTCAATTCTCACCTATTATTCCAATGTTTAGAGATATTTCGAATAATTATATGGTGACCAATGTCTTAATTAATTTCCATTATGGTTCAAACCTTATATATGTCATATAGTTTCACTTACAAGTATGTGTTAATTATTTGATTTGATCCTTATTCTTCAATTTGACATCTTCCATGGTATATGTAGGTAAGTGATCCAAGTAGTGGTATAACCGATATTCACCTATATAACTTGGCTCAAGGTTCGAAAAATAAAACTTATAGCTGGCCAATTTATTATGTTAACGGTTACAAATTCCAAACCATGGAATCATGTAGTGGGAGAAAAACAAACAACAGTGGGGTCAATGTTATAAGGGATTCAAGTGCTGGTGAATGTGATTGGTATGAGAAATTTAAGGAAATAGTTGAATTAGAGTATGCCGGTGAACCTATGAAAATGGTTGTCTTGTTCAAGTGTGAATGGTTTGATCCAGCATGCCTAACAAGAGCACGTAAACATAACCAGCACAACATCATTGAGATTTACCATACCAAAAGATAAAGAGTCTTTGACCCTTTCATCAATATTGCATAAAATGCAAGGCAAGTTTATTTTCTATCTTACTCTGGAAAATGTAATAGGAGTTGGAGAGTTGTAATAAAAACTAAACCCAAGGGTCGGATTGAAATTGAAGAAGTAGCTGATGAGGAGGCTTATCAAACTGATGACTTAGTTCCTTCACACATAGTAGTAGATATGGCCATCCCCCAACCTTACCTTCCCCTTTGAACGAAGTTGAAAAAATTGACCTTCCTGCCAAGCTTGCTTTAAGAACAAATGAAATGGATGACACGACTAAAGACGAGGAGCAAGAATTCATGGATGACATTTTATCTGAGAATAATGGTGATAGTCCTAAACTATCAAGAGTAAATGAGGTAACATAATAACGTGAATAGTACTTCTATGTTATTACATTTATGTGTTGTATGTTGTTGATCTTGTTTTATTTTAATATTATGATATTTATTTATACATGTATTATGTTTCATTCAATATGGCAGGTAAAGGTAAAGGGAAGAAAAGTGTTTTCCAGGCATATTAGTCGTGGTGGTAGTGGTAGCACTCCCTCATCCATTGCTCCAGCTTCCACCTCCATATAGTTGGACAGCATCCTAGCCTAAGGGACAAGAGTAGTGCATCATGGTGCCCAACCCTGGGTATGTGCCTCCCCCTCCAGGACAATGTGCTTTGTAGCCTGCGTCGGTGACTACATTCGCCATGCTGTCCCTTACACAGCGCATAGGGGTAATGCCACTCCGCCGTCTTCCAGGCAAGGGCACAGACACAGATACCCCAAGACTTCCTACTCTAAGATATGATGGATCCACTTGGTAAAAGATTTATGAATTAAGGTATTTGAATTTATTTCATGTGAATGTTAACTTATAATTTTTTTTATTTATGTTGTCATTATCTTTTATATAATATCAACCTCATCACGGATACCATTAAAAAAATGAATGATGCGCCTTATCTCACTTTTAGTAAGGTGCTTAAGAAAACAAAGGAGGAGTGATACAAGGATTGAACGATAATAAAAATCAATTGATTCATTTAAAGTCTTATTTGAATTCTAGTTTTTTACACGTATTATCGAATTTCTATTCATGTAGAGCCACTTCTCCATTCCCCCCAAGATGAGAAGATGATATTTGAGGCTTGGAAGAGCCATACTATAAAGTGATTATGGCAGATGTACAAAGAGATCCGTAGGATCGTCTGGAGATTGGCTACCACCTCATTTCCTGCATACCTTGCAAGAATACCGGCATACGCCAGAGCTTCAAAACCTCTCATTGAAGAACAAGGTGAATAGGGCATCTGCCAAAGGTGGCTCGTTGCATACAGGTTGCTCCACAACATTGGCCAATAGTAGGGCCAATTTGATTAGTGATCAACTTATGATTTTAAGTTTTTTGTTATATAATTTATCAATTGAATTTGATTAGTTTATTAATTGGAATTGTATGAAAAGACGAAGAGACCACCTAGCAAAGGGAGTTGTTTAAGGAGATACGCACCTACAAGCATGACAAATCAGTGTGGGTTGATCTACACTCGAGACCGCATATGTGAGTATAGTTACAAATTATTTTTACTAATTAAGCACTTAAAAAAAATTTGTAACTAATAGTTATTCGAATTAAATTGTAAGGTGAGTATGTTCAGGCTCGAGGCTGCCTCCACTAACGACCCAACGTCCGTTGATAAGAGCGCTCTATGGTCAAAAACAATGGGCGGCCTTTAGACGATCACATTTATGGCATAGGGGGTCGCTTTGCAAAATTGATGTCCCTGCATCTGATTGAGATGCCTCTCTCTTGCGCTTGAGGTGGTAGAGGACATGGTCCGCACTAAAGTTCATGCCTTAAATGAGGAGCTGCATAAGCAAAATGAGGAGATGTGAAAGAACAAAAAGGCTGCATGGAAAAGAAGTGGGCAAAGAAGATTGAGGAAAAGGTCGAGAAAAAAGTGGCATCGAGGATGTAGACGCAATGAAGCAGGTACATGCAGATGCATGCATACTTCAAGCTGATGATGAGAGCAAGCAACTCTATGCCTATTTCTCCTCCCACCAACTCTAGCACCACCAATTTTTGGGGCAATGTGGATATTCCTCCGATGATGATGATGGTGATGATGATGGTTCCGTGATGATGGGGAGCCAGATATTCATGACATTGAGTAGTTGTGATCATTTATTTCCTGACCCAGACTTTGTTATTTTATGTTTGGACTTATTAATATGACATTTTACTTTATTTATTGTTGTGTATTTATTAAATGGAATTTAGAAATTGAAATTTTTATTTCATATATGTTTATTTGTTATGATAATTAGTAATAGTAAGCTCTAGTTATTAATAATTAAGGTCCACAACCTGAAAACAAAAAAGATATAGATGGATTTTTAGATGAAAATAATGCAATTTTTTATTTTTCCCAAATATTATGGACAGATTTGCAAATAAAAAAGTTTTTAAATTTTTTTTATTTTTCAACTAATTAGAGATGGTAAAATTTGTCCATAAATGTCAAATTATTGTACCATTTTTTTAGCTCATTACAGATGGATTTTCATTTGTAAAATTATAGATGGTTAAATCCATATGTAATGTGCTAATTTTGAACAACTTTTTCCATCAAATTATAGAAAGATAAATTCATCTGTATTATATATAGACGACAAATCCGTTTATAAATTACAGGCGGATTTAAAAATTCATCTATATTATTTATAAATGTGAAAATAATAAATGAATCATTGCTATTTGTAAATCTGTCTATAATTAGTAACAAAATCTACACAACTCATTGCTATTTGTAAATTCGTCTATAATTAGTAAAAAAAATCTATCTGTAAATTAGCCTGTGTTCTACAAAAGTCTTGTAGTGAGAGAAGAGTGACAGAGGAATAGAAAAAGGAAGAAAGGGGAATAAAGGAAGAGAAAATTTTTGTGTTTGCTAAAATATCCTCCGATAAAGTTTTGTCATTGGAAGTTGAAATTAAAAAGGATAAAATGGAAAACACAAAATAAAATAAGTGTAAAATCAATTATACAATAAAGACTCTTGTATCCCTCCTCAATGCTTCCTGGTTAAAAGTTGCTGTTAGGGTTGGGCATAAAATGTGGAATGAAAAATGTTGCGACCAACTGCCCGCACGTCGACACGTCTGCATTATTGTAGACTCCAGGGCTGGAAAAGACAACTATAACCTTGGAGCCAACAAAACGCACCAAAACGGCAGCACGTATAAGGGTTGTGTTGACATTTCCCTGGGCAAAATTTTAGAGCGAACTTCCGCGTCTTTAGAAACATATAAATTATATATATATACTGAATGTATCACTAACTTAAAATATAAATTAAAAATAAATTAGTATTTTAGATACATAAAACATATATAGCATTTATTTTGAATACATTGTCAATCTAAAAATTTTTTATACATATATTCAACCATATATTATTACATCAATAAAAGTATTTGGCTCAACCACCTACTACCTTAAAAATTATACAAATAAGAGCATGTGATTGGGTAACAATATAAAACTCTTTAACACTAACCATGCTTTCAATTATATTCACAAATTGATAAATAAGAAAACAAAATGATTATGGAAAAGGTCTCATATTGATAATAATTTAATTAGTGAAACTTTGACACATAATAGCGAAAGTTCAATTCTTACATGTTACTCTATTTTAACTTTATATTTTCATGCTTTATTTGGAGATTACTTATAATAGTCTGACTAAAGGATTAATTACCAACCAAAGAAGTGTTAGTCTGAGTAGAAATGGCTGAAGAGGTTCTGGGTTCAATAAGGTTAATAACAATAAAAAAAAAAGAAAAAGAAAATGCCAAATCCGCCCTTAAATAAAACTCGGCCCTAATTAAAAATGAAACGATTGAAAAGGAAAAAGTAAATATTATAGTAGCGGGAGCCGGAGTATAGGAACGTACGTAGGCCCAACAAAAATGTCTTCCATGCGTGTTTCAAGTGTGGGAACGTACGTTATTTTTCTAGTATAGGAACGTACGTAGCTAGGTTCTGGATTTGTCTACGTAATAGAGTAACTTATACACCACTGCCAATTCTACAGCTCAACCTGGTTTTGGACGCGGTTTCAAGTGATAAATTTTCATGACCCAAAAAAAAAAAAAGGAGTGATAAATCTTTGCGTGATAATCACGGACATCATATTTTTCTTTTCTTTTTGACCATGAGCTTCATAGGCCGGCTAAGATTTCCCAGATTTAATGCAGACCATACGTAAATATCAAAAGATTATCCATCCCTTTTTTTTTTTTTGGATATGATGACGTTGAAGAGGTTTGAATTCATGACCTCTCGAATAAGTTGCTCCAACTTTGTTAGTAGTCAATTTATTACAATACTGTGTGTTATACTTCATTGACCTGATGGTGCGTTATTGAAAGAAAATTAATTATAATAATTATTGTATTCTGTTAATTAATTTATAATATTTTTTAAACCAATAGAATTAATTTAGTGGTGAGGATTTAGATAGCACACATTAAATCTTAGATTTAAACTTATTATTAATATAATTTTCAAAGTATAAAAAAAATAATACTAATATATATACATATTAAAATTTATAACACATTGTATATATATATATATATATATATATATATATATATATATATATATATATATATATATATATTGGCTTTCACTGTGTTAACACAAAATAATGCGTTATACTTACTTTCAATCTTTTTTAATTTGAAACTTTTTTCACTTACATTTATTATTTGATTGATTTTTGCTTACAATTTAGACTTAAATTCTCAACGCACGGTATAACTGTCCTAAAGAATAAATATGATAAAGGTCCTAGTCATGTTTGGTAGTAAGTCCCTTCTAGTCCTTGTCTGATAATGAAATGTTAACTTTTCTAGGAACACTTACGTGTAACTATTGACTCATGCATGCTGTCCTTGTTAACTAATCTAAGTGTCAATCACGGTTTGTCATTACGAATAGAGGGCGGTGAATCTTTTCCACGCCACCATTATCCTGTGTTGTTGAGTGGCATCCATGGTTCCACATGTTTGAAGTTGAAGACACTGCGCCTTTATTATTGGTATTTCTATAGTGTGACATCTACAAAGCAAAATAGAAATAGTAGCAATCCCAAAGTAAAAAAATTCTAGTGCTTGTGTTTAGCTGGTGATTAAAGCAGAAAGCATGCGCATTAATTAGACTAGAATGGGGAAAAGGTACTGAATTAGGAATATTTAGGATGAGGATTTATTATGTCTAGAATCAAAATTTGGGATTGTCATCACGTACTGTAGTGGCCACGTGAGGTGATATCCATGCTGCCAAAACAGGATAGAAATCTTCTTATCTCAAATGGGTGTCCCATTTTCTGTTTTCCCAATCATTTATGACTATATAAAAAAAATTAAAATATATTTAAAAATTTATATGTTACTAAATATATAATAATTGGAAAAAAGAGATACGACGGGAGAAGATTTCCATCACCAAAACAATTTAATTATTACCAAATAAATCTATAGTTGTAAGTCATGTTTGTGTCTCGGTTGCATGTGCCAGTGAAATCATGAATTACCACTTTCAATGTTTTTTTAATGGATTAGGATAAATTTATAAAGGTGTAATTTTAAAAAAATATTACACTGTTGAATAATTTTTTATTGGTATAAATTTTTACAAAACCCACCGTTAGATTAGAAATTCACATCGTATAAATCAAGTTTGTAAAATTAAATTAATCTAAATTGTTTGACATAGGTTTATATATATTAAAATCAACGTAACATTTATACTTAAAATGAACAAAGATAAGGGTTACATGATTGCATTGCTATTGATGTTCATTTTTATGAAATTTGATACAAATGATCTTATGATAGATAATTGCAATTCAATGTTGGATCAACACACAAAAAAAATCATTGAAAGTTATAAGTGGTTATACTGATGTAATTTAATCATAACCCTTTTTTATTTATTAATATATGAATGTATATGTGGATATATTGTATCCCTCTCTATAACCATACCTCGTTCATATTGGAAGAGCTGATCTGCACTACTCTGGGAAGTTGGATGAAGAAAATTCTCGTTCTATTAATCCATCTAAATCATTAATTCATTTTTTTATATTTTATAATTTCTGATGATTGGAAATTTTCTACAAGAAGAAAAAGTTCTTCCTCCATGTTTATGATGAATTCCTCCAAATATGTATAAGTGTTTTTGGATTTGAAGTAAGAACTTTTAAGTTGAAACACAATAATGAATGTATACTTTATCAAAATAGAATTAATCTTTATTTTAATCTACAAAACCAAACAAGTCGGATCGAAGAGCTAGATTTGCATTAGAACATGGCTTTAGGACCACCTGGTGTCAGAAAATAATTGGTTTTATTTTCGTGGTAATAAATAATTTGTTGTTGTCTCTACCATCATTCAAAAAGTACAGCAATGCCTCAAACTATATTCTGAGAATTTGACATCGTTTACCAGCAAAAAGGGTTCGACATTTGCTTTGTCTGCATTTTTGCCTCTACTCAATTTGGGAACTTTATCGACACATGAGGGACTGGCCCGCATAAGCTTTTAGGTAACGTGACATGGTTACATGATTTCGTTTCAAAAGGTAATTCAACTTTGGTTCATACACATCCTATTATTTAAAAAATATATAAAATAATTCTTAAATTTTTTTAGCATGTGTATATTACTACAATATGTTATAGGTATTTATTTTTTGAGGTGAAAAGTATAAAAAAGTCCTTTAATAATATTTTATCTATATTCACTTTTATCCTATTATTTTTAATATATAAGATTTTCTATTGAGATTGTAGAATTTGCATATGTAATTTTTCATCAAAAATGAACATTTATCATTAAATTATAGGAATGTGTACATATTAAAAAGTTTAAGGATTATTTTATATATTTTAAAATAATAAGACTAAAGTACACATGAATCAAAATTAAACGGAGTCTTCTAGACTTTTTTTCAAAATTAAAAACTAAAAACCAACCACATGCATTACATGGGCCACGATACTAGTAACAATAAGAAATAACAATGCAAACAAGTAATATGGATATTTCTCATAAAGTTGTTTATTTATACTCATTAAATGTGGACAATGTGACTCACATATCATCCACCATTGGATGAGATATGAGATCCGTTAAATATGGTTTATATCTCATTCAATGATAAATAAGGTGTGAATTGGTACAATATCCCACATTCAATGAGTATAAATAACATTTTTCTTTCTCATATGAATAACATCATGCCAGATGTCCAAATGAAGTAGGAAGTGAATCCCACTGAAATCAGTGGAAGCAGTTATTAAATTTTATTAATCGAATGAAGTATATATAAATTTAATGAAAAAACCTTATTTAATAAATAAATATAAATTATTTTAATGTTATCAGCAATTAAATTATAAAATATGCAAAATGTTTTATAGTTGATTGTTGTTTTGTAGTTTGCATTAATGACATATTTTTACCTAAAATATTTTACTAAGACTTTTATTTATTGTCATGTGATACATGAATATAGTTTAAAAAAAAAGAAATATAAGGAATTGAACTTTACAAAGTGTTACCAAATGTTAAGAGAAGTGTAACAATTAAAGTTGAATTGAAAAAAAACATTTTATAAACAATAACTAAATACATCTATTAATATAATTTCTCAAAAAATTTCTTATACACATTATTTGTTGTGTTAGTTTATTTATCTTCATTTTTTTTTATCCAAATCTTTAACCATTTCCTACTTAACTCTTGAAAATTTTAGATAAATTTGACCATAACTAGATCCTGGCTTTGATTATAGGTATAAACCAACATGAGAAAGAGTTTGATCTTGACTTTTATTTATTAATTATCATACCAAAAGACACTTTCAAGAAAAATTGTCTTCTTTGAAATTTAGTAGGCAAGCTAGACTTATATGGTGCCAAAATCATTTGTAGAATGAAAATCATCTAATCATAATTATTTCCTAAAAAACCATAGATCGAATGACATGAGTTCCCATTCCAGTAATATGCAGTCTAGTCCCATTACAGAATACTCTTGATTGTGATCTATATTTCTGATAAGCATAATTGGACCAATTTTAAATTTGAGATTATGATTTGGAAGTCTTGAACGTGAAATGGGTTTAAGAAATTTTGTGGAATAGAGCTCAACATTCTTATTGTTTTGCATGTTTCTTGCACACACAATCAGAGCTCAAGTACATATTCTCGGGTGTTACCGTGAATTAAAGTCATCAAATAATTATTCACGAACTCAACCCTTTCATTGATTAGATAAAGTGAGAATAAATTTCCTTGATAGAGTTGTGAGTTTGTTATATTTTATTCAATATTAGTATAAACAAATTGCGAAAGTTATATAAAAGGATTTTCCCGAAATTTTAATAAATATCTCATAATTTTTCTGGTATGATATAAGTACTTTTATTTTTTTTAATGAAAGATTGACCAATAAATAAGAGTGGTATTAATGATATAATTAATACTTTAAAGTTTATGAGAAAATGCTTTTTATTGATGCAATGCAAGTGTTGGAGTAAAATGGCAAAATCATTTTCCAAATGTCAAAATAAAAATTCACGTGCCAAAACTCTTCTATGGTTTTCCTCTTATATATTATATTAGAATGATACTATATTGACAAAATTTTAATTAATAATTTAATAAATTAAATCATGTCTGTATATATATAAACACGAAGTCTATAGATAATGACCATGATTGATACTATCATGTAATGTTCAGATGAATATGGAATTATTATTTTAACTTTTATTTTTTTATTTTATTTTGATGAAAGTTTGGTCGATAGATAAGTATGAGATTAATGTAAAAAATAACGCTTTTAAGTTTATAAGAGGAGACATTTTTTTTTTACGTTTGTATTTTTGAGTTTTTTTTTTTCAATGAAAGATCGACCAACAGATAAGAGTAGTATTATAATTGAGATAATTAATGCTTTTGAGTTTATGAGAGAAGACCGTTTATTAATGCCATGTAAGTAATTACTATTGGTGCCACATGACAAAATCATTTTTCAAATTTCAAAACAAAAGTCCATATTACGAAACTCACCTAATATTTTCCTTTTATATATTACTAGTAAATTCTCATGCACTTTTATGCCTATCAATTTATTTATTTTTTATTTATTTTTATAATTTCTTCAAACTTCCTATACATTAAGAATATTTTGAAAAATAGAAATTTTGGACACTAAAAAATAGCTAAAAGTAACTATTTTCTTTTTATATATATAGTACAGATTAGATTAGATTAAATGCACGGGTTCATTCTTGAGTTTTCAACTATTCAAATACCGTAATCCATGGCACGTGCACAGAAGATAAAACAAATTAACGGGGTTGGTTAGTTATAGTTGTTATATATATATATATATATATATAATGAGTGATTTATTATAAGAAGGTTAAGGATTGAAAGCTATTAATGATAATTAATGATCATGTGATCATTTAAAAATATCATATGATCTTATGTTCTTGACAATTTATGTAGGATTCAATAATCAAAATTTAGTCTTTTCACTTTTACAATAAATCACCTATATCACTTATCCCAGTATGTGTGTGTAATATACATATATATTCGAATCCAGCAAAACCCATTACTGAATTAGTTTTTTTTTTTTTTTTTTCGGTTGCAACTGCATAGGATTGTATATATAAGCGGATATGCTACACAGCTGGAAGGCCGGAACTCAATCACATAGAAGTTTACGGAGTCATGGGTTTTCACATTGTCCTTATTTGTTTTGTTGAAGTCAAAGGAAGCCTTTTCTTGCTATGTATAGATGTGTATATCATAGTGCTTTTCATAGATAATATACCATATTTACAACTAGCAATGGCTTCCTTTCCTCGGAAATTCTACACCATATTTTATTTCCTCTCCCGTGCCTTTCTCATTGTTTCCATATGGGGTACAACTCCGACTGAATATGTATTGCTGTTTTCTTAATATCCTCAGCCCTACTGGTTTTCTTTGGTTAATTTGTCTTTCTTGTTGTTATGCATGCAGAGATGCAATTTGCAGCAGCAAACACTTGTCAAAGGCGTAGCAAAACATGGTCAGGACCTTGTTTAAACACCGGAAGCTGCAAAAATCAATGCATAAACGTGGAACATGCTGTTTTCGGAGCCTGTCATAGTTTAACTTGTTACTGCTATTTCAACTGCTGAGAAGTTACGTACTGCTCAAGCAACTTCCACCTTTGATATTTCCAATAAGACAATAACGGGAGAAAAATTTCTAGTATGTTTCTCCCACTGGATCTCTCTGGCCAGAGATTTACATCTCAGTTTGTGTATCTTTCAATAATGAAAATTTGAAATGGTTTAATTTCTTGTACTGAATTAACAAAAGATAATTAACTTTTTGGGTATACCTGTGTTTGATCTGCTCAGTTGTGCAGACAATTTAAATGAATAGATGTCCAACTTTAAAATAATAGATTTTTTATTATAAAATAATTTAAACAATGGAATAAATTATCCAAAAATTATACTGAAAATACTAACTAATGATTCTAACCAACGTACATCTCTAAACACTTTCAATATACAGTCATTATCGGTTCCAATATTGTTTCCTCCATCATCATGGTTGTTTTTCCTGAAGGGGAGTTCTCAGATGATCCTAGCTTAGTTGATAAATCTTCGAGGTAGGGGACTATCATTGAATGGTGGTATAGGTGCTCCACCAAAGATAAGTGGTTGTGATTATTTGGTGTGTGGGACACCTAACTTAGGCCAGAACTCTGCTATGAGATATATATACTCCTTCCGTCCATTTTTAAGTGTTCAAGGTGGGGGACTATCATTGAATGGTGGTATAGGTGCTCCACCAAAGATAAGTGGTTGTGATTATTTGGTGTGTGGGACAGCTAACTTAGGCCAGAACCTCTACTATGAGATATATATACTCCTCCGTCCATTTTTAAGTGTCTTCTTAGGAATCAGTTGGAATTGATCTTTCAATATATCAAATTCCTGATTCCCAAGAAGATACTTAAATGTGGACAGAAGTAGTACCAAATAGCAGCATGATTGGATCTTATATATAATTACAGAGAACTTGGACTTTTATGACACCTACAAACCAATTCTAGCTTGCAGCCATCATTAATTCCTTTGTCCAGTGGAATAATACAATCAAATGATTTTTCTTAATTGGGAATATATATACATTTCTTGTTAAATATTGTGAGGTTGCAGGTTTGTTTGTGATTACTAACAATCAACGAAGCAAAAAATTGAAATGTAGAAATATGCTCATTTGAAATTGAAAAGGAATATCATTTCTTAAAAAAGAAAGTGAAAAGAAATATATGGAAAAAATGAAATCCAGAAAAGTCAAGAATTATCCATATTTAGCAGATTCTCACTTCCTTCCTTCACATGTTTGTACTACTCATGTTGCATTGCAAACTTCGGTTTTGATGTTTAGATAGGAGAACTTGTTTATACATCTTAGGGTCCATAAGGAACGGTCCGCTGAAGATCTTTCATGTTTGTGTATAAACATGAACTATTGTAACCTTCTTATACTTTATGCAGCTGACCAATGTAGTTGTCTTGTCCAAGTGAAGCCCTGAAAATTATTTTATTAAAGTTCAATATCATAGGGATCCTCTCAACTGTCAATTTGTGGTAAAGGACCTCAAGACCAATAAAAAAAGTCACTACAAAAAAATGGTAAATTGTGGCGGTTAGTTTTGCAAATTAGGGCGGTTTTTGACCACCATTTTTCACAGGAACGGTTTTGGGAACCACCGTAATTACCAACGTTATTCGGTTAATTATGGCGGTTTCTTGTTAACCCCCACAATCTACATATGGCTAATTACGGCGGTTTGAAACTGCCATAATTTTCAGTCAAATTGAAACTATATTGTTAATTATAGCGATTTAAAACCACCACAAGTTGCAACAAAATTTTAAAAAATTATTAATTACGGCGGTTTGAACCGCCATAATTTGCAGTGGAATTTTAAAAAAAGTTACTTATAACAGTTTAAAACCGCCATAATTTACATTCCAATTGACAAATAAAAAATTCCTTTATTTTAATAATAATGTCTCATAATTTAATAAAACCAATTTTAGCTTCACATTAATCTAGTAAGATAAAGTAAAGGAATTAAACAGAGATTAAGTTTCAAATTAAGCTAAATCACATAACTAGAATACATAAAGATACATCAGTTTTAATATAAAAAACAAAGTAATTATTCTATTCATATTCTTTAATTAGGCTCAAATTGAGATCAACTTCAAACACTAGAGGTAAAAGACACTAGTAGCTACTGCTGCTTCCACTATAACCGTAACTGTTCTCCTCATCCATCTTCCTTCTTTGTTTGTTTCACAAATCACAGAAGGTAAGAATTGACATGCAAATTGTACTAACTTATTCTTATTCCATGTCATCAAATATGACCTTTTGTATCTTAGAGAAATAGATAAAGTAGTAACAAGTCCAGGAAAAGCAAAGAAAAGAAAGAATTGAATATGCTCATTTTAGATTTTTGTCCCTTTCAAGCGGCACATAAACAAATGAATATGTTTAGCTGCTCATGAAGTACTCAAATTAAGAAAACAACACACCTTATGTATAGCTGCCCCTTGTGGCTCCACCACACAAAAATTAAAACAAGTTGTACCATTAAAAATGTCTACATTCCAAGCGATGCTATATGCCTAAATGCATAATAAATTTTCTCTCCTCCCTATCTTTTTTTCATTTAATACTCATACCAAGCACACCACGGCAAGAATCATTTATTTTGCCCTTGGGTTATCTTAAAAACACAGCTGGTTTTGATGTGGGGAGTCTCAAAGTTCCACACACTTCTAGTTTTGTTGAATAGAACACAGGACCATCTATAATGGGTTTAGAAAGTCCTTCCTGTACCATGCAAGCTAAAATGCCTTACAAGTAGCACAGGTACCACTCATGAATTTTGCCCCTTACCAAAACAGAAGCAAAACTAGCCAAGCTATGCCATGTTCCTATGTTTACACAGGAAGCTATGGGTGAATTCTGTAAATAATGTCTAACTTATGCACAATAGATGATTAATCTTGGTGCTGGACCCAGATAAAATCCTTCTTTTACACATGTTCCTATCTTGGTGCTAGACCCAGATAAAATCCTTCTTTTACACTATCAAAAAGCAAGAGTCAACACAAATACATATGTTATAGTGCACACATCATCATTAGTTACCAAAATCACGAAATAAGTCAAAAGCAAGTTATACATCCCTAATGCAAAAACTAAAAGACATAGCTATGCATAGCAATGGGAACTCAAGGACACGCTTTGGCAACCATTAATTCCAGGAAATAAAGCAAATGAGGAAGCATTTAAATTTAAATAGCAAACCTAGAAAGAAACTATGAGTGCACTACCTATTGAACCAATCTCTAATTATAATTAATAGAGGCAAGACATTATATTAGTATGATATGAAAATGAAGCATAACATATATACCCATTTTTTCAATATTAGATTTGATATTTGCACCTACAAGATCACCAACATAACATTATATTTGATTTGATTTTTGTAGTGAAAATGGGCAAAAAAAAAAAGTTTCAAATATCAAAAGACAGCACAAGTTTAAAACAAACGTAAATTTTAAATAAAAACAACCAATCAATCCATAAGCTCAAAAAATGCAACTAAATAACTAAAATATACTTGAGTTAAGGGATAGATTCACAAAAGATGCTAGCACACTTGAAAAAGCATTTTGTACCAATTTTAGACTCTTTAAATGCCTACAATGGGAAAGAATAAATGATTATAGATATTGATTGCGTGCATAATGTGATTGTACCAATGACAATATTCCAGAAAGGAATGAAAACGAACAAAAGTAGAAAAGGCCAATTTAACAAAATAAAATGGAGCATCCTTGAATATACCTAGTTAAGGATCATTCTTAAGTATGATACTACTAGTTAGTGTGCCAGAATTGATTTACCCTCAAAAGTCTTGATGTTATCTCCAATATTGGAGAATGTATTCTTTGGGGAGAAGTTTTACCTGGAGTAAGCCTAAATTAAAGTAGCAAACATAACAATTCTTAATTCACATCTTTGCACTTAGATAACCAAACAAGCAAGTAGATAGCTTCAGAAGAAATTCACTGCCTATGTCATCAACACTACAAACAGGCTCTCACTTGCATGTTTGATATTTTACCACAAATTTGCTGGATAAAATTTTAAAGAGAGATCTGAAATGAAAAGCTAAGGTTAAAAATGTCAGAACAAAAAGCACAGTGAGAACAATACAACTAACCTTTCCTTGATAGCACAAGGCTAGCAAACAGGGCAACCAGAACAGCTAGTGAAATCCCAGGACCCACAACCACATATGAAGGAGACACTGCACACAAGTCAATAGCAAGTTCACAACTTTTTTCTCTCCATCAAACCCAAGTGAAGGAGAAATTCTTCTAGAGCACATTCAATGCATGCTCAGGAACATCAACGACCACCCATTCTTGATTTTTAAATGTAACTTTCAAATATTAAAAATTTAAATGAATGGTTATGGATGCGGTTGTTCCTGAAGCACCCATTAATGGCGCTAAGCATGGTAGGAATTTCTCATAACACTGCCAACGCAGCCAAGTGTAAGATGACAATATACCTTGGTGATGACATACCAGTGAAGAGCCAGGCGAGGAAGTGGAGTGAGACGAGGCACCGAGAATGAGAGCGGCGTCGACAAAGCGAGCCAAGCACCGTAGAGGATGGCAAAGTCACGGCTGGCACGCAATAACCCTCACATGGTGTCCGTTGTTGTCGCTGTTGTTATCAGGGAAAGGGCGCGTGCTCGAGGCGGCGATTGGAGCGACGAAGAGTGGGGGCGCTTGACGATCGGTGGTAGGGAAGGGAGTTCCTTGATGATCGGGCACTCGAGTTCAGAGGGGGTGAGGGGAAGGCGGCTCGAGGGAAAGCTGTGAGAGGGAGGCGGTTCGGGAGAGGCAAGGCGTTCTCGAGAGGGAGGAAGTTGTGAGAGGGAGGTAAGGTTTTCTCCAAGAAAATGAAAGAGAGGAATGAAAAGAAGAGAGTGGCGCGAGGAATGAATAGAGTGGCGCCAATGATAGATTTTCATTATTATTTAGCTTTCTTTTTTTTTTAAATTTTTGTGTTTTACTCCAATACCTGTTAAATAATTCTTGTTGGGATTTTTTTATTTTTTTCCTTGTTCTTTATCTTGAACTTAGACGTGAGCTTTTGGGATCTCATTTTTATCTTAGATTTGGTTATAAAAGAATTCTTGTTTCTTGGGTTGACAATTTTTTTTTTAAAAAATGTTTTTACAATTTCTTTTTTAAAATTTTTTTCTTATTTTTTTATTTTCTTCTTTCTATTTTATTTAAATTTGTAATTAAATCCTTTGAGTAACACGCCTTTAAAACTAGTCATTTTTAAAATTTTGAAAGTTCCTATATAGCTAAGCATAATAAAATTTGAGTTAGATTCTAAAAGTTCTAAAATAAATAAATAAATAAATAAATAAATATATATATATATATATATATATATATATATATATATATATATATATATATATATATTACAATGGGAGTTTTATCCAATTTCACTTTTATTTCCATTTTCAAGGGAGTACAACTATAATAAGTAATAAAACAAGTCCCAAATTTAATTGAAATAAAAAAAGGCAAAAAATATGCTCTATTTACCTTTGTTCATTGTTTTTATTATAATATTAATAAAAAATCAAGAAATAATAATGTATCTTTTTAAAATAGTTGACGTTTAATTTGAGCTTTCTATCCTCAATTAATAGGCATTGCATAGAAAAATTTTAGTTAATATTTTTTATTTTTTATTCATATATATTTTCACAAATATTAAATAATATAAATTAAAAAATTAAAAAATAAAACAAATTGTGACATATATCAATAGGTATTTTACCACGTTACCTATTTAATAGTAAATTCAGAATTGAATAAAATAACTATTTTTGAGGATTAGTGTAGTTTAAGCATCTAATTAGAAGATTTATAAGTTAAAATATCTATTTATAACTAGTTAAAAGTTTAAAGAGTGAGAATGCTCTTTTTTTCCCTAATTTATTAAAATATAGTAAAAAAAAATAGGAATGGTAAATAATGGTGGTTCTAAACCGCCATAATTTACCCAACAATGGCCATTTCTTTCATTGAAGTTATGGCAGTTAATTGAACCGCCGTAATTCATTGAACATTGTGGCGGTTTTAAACAATCGTCATTTCTCTCATTGAAATTATGGCAGTTAGTAAAACCGCTGTAATTTACTTTGTATTGTGGCAGTTTTAAAGAACTGCCGTAATTTTCCAGCCATAATTCACACTCTTTTTTGTAACGAGGTTTGTACTTTCCACTAACGGCTCAATGACGAGTCCTTCATTTGTCGGGGGTAGGCTCCTTCCTACAAAGGTGACTTTCTTTGGGATAGAACCAATCCAAACTGGTTATAAATCTTCACAAAACTTTGTCTGATCTTTGAGTTCTCTGGAATGTAAATCACAAACTATTCCAAGTCTCATGTATAATAGTAAATGATTGATGACAACATAAACCTCTTACGTTGATAGTATTCCAATAATATATCAACATTAATCTTTATAACTTAATTCTTTCTCATTACATACATATAATTTATCATAGTACCATTTATATTTTACAAAATGCTAGTTCATTGATTTTCTTCTCAACAGAGTAGCCAAATTCTCAAAAGGGTGTGTTTGATTAAGAGATAAAAATTGAGTATAAATTTTCATGAATAAACCCTTGTAAAATTTTATATATAGAATTCATCCATAAAAACTTACCT
This sequence comes from Dalbergia oliveri, assembly GCA_030441495.1. NCBI lineage: Eukaryota > Viridiplantae > Streptophyta > Magnoliopsida > Fabales > Fabaceae > Dalbergia > Dalbergia oliveri. Next base: position 15,431,732 of record JAMLFY010000013.1, on the reverse strand, counting down.
CTCCCCAATTTTTACCTATGGGTATATTTGATCGGAAAATAAACACGAGAATAAATTTTCTATGAATAAATTTTATATATAATTTTATACATAAAATTCATTGATGAAAATTCACTCATTTTTATCCTTAAACCAACCATACCCTAAGAGCATTTGGTATACAAATAAAAATAGAGTGAAAATTCACCAATCACGAATGTATAAAAAATGCAAAAAAAAAAAAAATGTAATGAGAAACCAAACGGTTATACATTTTATCTTCACCATAGTTCAATGATCTAGAACTCGATCATGTCTGATTTGCTCTTTAATGTGGTGAACCATACCCTCTATGCCGATTGAGAATTGCTTCGACGTGTTTATATTGGGAGAGTGAGATTTACTGATCCAGTATCAAAAGAAAATTGGTCAGTTGAAAAATGAACGTGCACATCTGATTCTGCTAACACAATAACAATGGGGAAGTATTAGAAATTACACAGTCGCTAAATGCAAGTTTTCCAAGTATCCAATCAGCATAACAATGTCTCTCCACAACATAAAATTGATTCATGGTCCAAATGAACAAGTTGGAATAATTAGAGTCTGTTATACATTAACATTAGCACAATACACCGAAGAGACCGAACCATTCCCAAATTCTGCATAAAGGGCCATTGGCCAAGATGGCCCTTTCTTGAAATGCCAGAAGTGCTGCTGTGAAATGCCAGAAGTGCTGCTGTGTCAGTTATCCATTGCCTCACTTGCATTTTCGCTCGAGGACTGTCGCACAAATTGCCCGCGAAATCGAGGACGTTGTTCAGCTAATATCTTTCTGCTTTGATATCGAACCTGAAATTCAAACCCTATTGAGTTAGCTCTCTACAACCTAAGGGGGTGCAACCTGTCCCAAAATCATGTAATTATGTACCACTCATATCCACATGCAATCCTGATTAATTTGATACAAAGTTTGCCATCAAGAAACGTTCAATAGTCATAATTTCGTCAACTATACATGAACAAGAGAACCCAACTCTAAGAGCCCCAATAACAAATCATGAAAGTGAGCGTTCAAATTGCATTCTCATACTTCAACTGCAGTTACACGTCAATTATTATAACCAACCTCCCACTGCAGCATCAAATATATCCCATTTTTAAAGCTATCTTAATTTTGTGTTTATAACTCATACAGTATCATCAAACACCGCTAACCACATTAACAAGATCTAATCACAGTTTCTTATGAACTTCACTCTTTCATTTTTTATGTGACTTCCAAGTCATGGAATGTAGTAGAAACAGCAAGTGAAATCCTTGAAAGGAGGACTAACCTTCAACTTCACTATTTAATTGGACTAAAATGCCATTACAGTAATTAGTGATCTCTAATGACAGTGTCATTCCAAAAATAAAATAGGTAGAATATGGGCCTTTTAAAAAAAAAATTTCAGATTCATTTAGTTCTTATAGGTTTTTGCTCTCTTCTCTGTTTTTCTTTATCATTCCCTCTTCCTTTTTCTTCTTTCATACAGTCTTCATTACTTCTACTTAGGCATTAAAAAATGTACACTGGTTATGATTACTAGTGGAATCAGGAAAAGATCAAGATATGAAACTAGGAAGTAAAAGAGAGGGAAATAAATGGAGACAGATAAAAGTAGTGTAATAATCCAAATTAAACATTAACCCTTTCATCTAAGGAAGCAAGCAACCTACATCATCCTAATTTTACGAGAAAGGACAACCACCAATAATCATTATTCCAATGGGTTCATGTATACCTAAAGAAAACCCTAGTTCAGTTTATCAACAAAGTCTAGAACCTAACAAATTTCCAATCTTCTATGATAAAAACAAGAAAAAAAAATATATCCAATATTTAGAATCAGGGCTGTAGCTAAGTTGAAAACCTAAAATCTTTCATCAAATTATTGATGTATTCCCGTAATAAAATCCCTATGTACAACCTTACAAATCTCCAATCACAGTTGCTGGCTTCTTACTTGGTACAAAGTGATTTAAGTTATACTAACACTTCTATGTATAAATTGCTTTTTAATGCAGTAAGAACAAAGAACAGTCACTATATAAGACTCCAGTAGCATCATAATGTTGTCTTTACTGGTTGTTGACCAGTTCAAGCGGAGAGGCACACATGAAGGACATTGAAGAGCATTCCCAAAAGTGGCTACTTGCTTTCAAGGAATTTGGTTATTTAGCAGTGAGAAGTGGTTACTTCCTTCATGATCCAAGAAATCATTTCTGCATCCTTTAAGGGGAAGTTTTCGAAGAAACCTCAAAGGGCTGAGTATATGTCAAAACACACGGAAGAACCATTCAACTAACAGCACAGTCAAACTAAAATTACGGTAACCTACCCATCCTCTCCCTTCGGGAGTTATTCACCAACTAGGGAATGACAACTCGATGGTCAAATACCTTTTTATGAAAGCACCTCTCCTTTCTTTGCTTTCTCTTCTGGCAGAATTTAGTTAAGGCTGCTTCCCTGTGAGAACTCTTGTTTTGATCTACTCTGTTGGCACTTCCACTCCTACTGGCATCACCACTGCCACTATTCCCAGCGTGTCCATTATTGCTTTCGACTTTTGTCCCTCCGGCATTAACTGCTGTGCTTCTCCCATTTTGTCCATTGCTTCCATTGTTGCTGCCTGAAGTACTTCTATTGACACTATAATTTCCAATATTACCTTCACCTAGCACCTCAACCACATTTGATGACCCACAATGTGGAGCAACAGCAGCCATTTTCTTTAATGATTCAGCATCATGATCAGGTTGCAGCTGGTGCTTCATGTTGTTAGGAATGCAGTTATTGTTTTCATAATGACGATGGAAGTCCTGAGTTGCCAAATCCTTGTGTGTGTCTACTCTTGGTGGTGCCAGCATTGTAACTTCTAAGCTATTATTCTGAGGAGAATTGCTTCCAGCACATCCAGTGGGAGACTTCTTAGTGTTAGAGGCTGCATTGTACCTGTAGCAAAAGACTTCTAACAATTATACAGTCATCCTTCTTAAAATTAAATCAGAACAATACAAAACAAAAAATACAAAATGATCATACCTTGAGAAGGCAGAAAGGTCAGAACGTCTTAAAACATTCTGTTCATCCTGAATTGTAATGCCAGCACCTTTGACTCCTCTAAGCCTCTTTAAACTGAGCTCAAGAGATGGCAAGTCTTCATCATTAATGGTACCTTTATTTTCAATATCCGAGGACCTGGGTCTTCTATTTAGGGCTTCAAATTTTCCTCCACACATCTGAGAATCACAAGTGCTAGTAATGGCATCAGACAGTGAAAGACCTTTCCCGCTAGGCTTGCTAGATTGATTCTCACAATTAAGGTTCAGCTGTCCTCTACTTTGCTCATTGAATTTAGAGGGGCCTACATCAAGTGGGTTGCTATGTTTTGAACCTGTAGTTTTGACTGGAAGCCCATTTAAATAGTCAACCATCAAGACAATATTTCTACTTCAGTCAGAAGCTTTCATCCCGGAAATTGTTCATGAAATCAATGAATAGTAACAAATCATCAAAAAGAAAGTACTTGAACATACATGCAGATACAGTGAGTTACATAGATGCACATATGAACAGCTAGCTGCCCATACATGGGGGTATGGGTTCCATGTGTAAATGGAACGGAATCAGCAGAGGATGAATGCAAAACAAAACAGGTAACAGAACAGGATAAAACATCAATAAACAAAAAGGATAGACCTCAATGCAGCTGTTGGAGATTGCATCATCATATAAGTTCATATGCAAGGCAAATAGTTGTTCTTACAGAATCTGCATTCTTTCTCATTGTAATAATTATTGGTTGTATATAAATAGTCTACTGTTAAGTCAGAGAAATTTATGCAAATTCATCAAATATTTCAACAAATATTTATTAGGTAAATTACACTCACTTTCCTTAAAATTTGTCAAAATTCAACCCACCCCCATCTAGTTGTTAAACCTACACTAACCCTCCCTAATTTACCCATTTTTCAGTTGAGTTACAAAAATGCCCTACCCTCATCCTCATTCTTTCTCACTCCTCACACTCTCTTCTTCTCTCTTTTCCCCTGAGAAGAACAAGATAAATCATGCAAGTTTAGCCAGGTAACATCTTCTCAAATCCAAATATATATATATGCAAAAGTTTTGCATTTATATTTATTGTTAAGTGTCAAATTTGATGGCTTGCTTTTCAAAGCCAACGGACAAAAGTCCAACACTCTTTTGGTCAGCACATGGGTGGCTAGTATTTTCAATTTGGTAGATGAAGTTAGGTGGCACCAAATTGGAAATTTTGTAAAAGAGTTTGAAAATGTTGGCACATGAAGCTCTATAAGAGAGCAATACATTACAGCACTTCAGAAGCGTCAAAATGGAGAGAAAAACCAAGTGTCTCTTATTTTAGTGTACTAAAGAAGAATTATTTATTCCTTATGAGTTCTTCTCTTTTGTGTGTTGAGAGTATATATCGGTGAGAAAAATACTAATACGTATATTGGGTGTACTTGGGATTTGGGTTGAGTGGAGTGAGTCCATTTTTGTATCTATATCATATTTACATAGTGAAATATTTGGTTATCACCTTTGCCCGTGGATGTAGGCATTAAGCCGAACCATGCAAATTCCTAGTGTCATTTATTTTACTCTTCCGCATACTTATTATGCGTCATTCTTTTCTTTTTGGGCCCGCCATTTCACAACAAACTGGTATCAGAGCTCTTATAGAGTTCTAGGCTAATTTGTTTAAAAAATGTATATGGCAAAATTCGATATTCGCAGTTTGATGGACACATTAATTTTGGAATATGGAAGGTCCATATTATGGCTGTTATTGTACAGCACGATGTAAAAGTAGCACTTTTTGATAAGAGGCCCGAGACAATGAAGGAATCTGAATGGGAAGATGCCGATCAAAAGACTCTTTCTATTATTCAATTGTGCATTACAGACGATGTGCTGCAAGAGGTCCTTTTAGAGAAACGGCAAAATTGCTGTGGACCAAGTTAGAGTCATTATATATGACTAAGACGGTGGCCAATTGTCTCGTGTGTGCAACGTCTGTACATACTCTGTGTGGTAGAAGGAGCATCAATTCGGTCTCACATAGCTGAGTTCACGTCACTTGTCATATATTTGAAAAATATAGATAAGACATTTTCAAGTGAGCAATAGGCAATTATATATGTTGCTTTGTTCCTTATCTCCTTCCTACAAGCACTTTCATGAAACACTCATATATGATCGTGAAAGCCTCAAAATTGATGAGGTTAACTCTGCACTTTTAAGTCGTGATAGAATGGAGCACGATCCTGCGGTCGTGATGATATTGCATTTGGCATAGTTGCTAGAGGGAGGTCAAAGAAGATTGGATCGAGTAGTAGTAGAGAAAAGTCTAGATCTAAGTCTAGACATTATAAAGGCAGGTGACGATATTGCAAGAAAGAAGAGTATTGGAGAGCAAAATGTCCAGGCTCAAGGACAAAAAGGACAAAGATTCAAGTGATGCAGGAAGTGTTGCTGAAAGTCCTGATAATGTTCTCGTAGTATCAACCAGTTCAATAGGTGATACTTGGATGCTTGATTATGGTTGCTCCTACCATGTGTGTTGGAACTGGGATTGGTTTACAACTTTCCGTCAATAGATGGTGATGTTGTCCTTATGGGGAATAATATGCCTTGTAAGGTCATTGGCATTGGGACTGTCCAAATCAATATGCATGATAGAGTTGTGAGAACGCGCTGATGTTCGGTACATATTGAAGAAAAATCTTATATCCTTGGGCATTTTCGATTCTCAAAGTTATAAGTATTCTGCTGAAGATGGAGTTTTAAAAGTCTCCAAACACTACAACAAAATTGCCATATACGCACAGCGTCTTTAGCTACGCGTATACAAATTGTAGATATAGATACCATATAGCCACAAATATATAGTGCCTGTCACTATAAGTTTTAAGGACAGATATTAATACTGTGGGTATTGTACATCTATACCTACACTTATATTTCGTCGTTACTATAATTTTTTTTACTGGGTATAGGTAACATATACCTACACTTATAATTTGCCATCACTAAAAATTTTTCTTTTACTGTGGTTATAGAGAACATATACCCACACTCATATTTTGGTGTCACTTAAATTTTTTTTATCATAGGGATAAAAGATCTACACCTACACTTATTGTATTATCATTATAATTTTTTTATTTTTCAGATATAATTTTTTTGTTCTGTAGCGCCAAACTTCTTTTTGCTTACAACTATTAGCGCCACTCTAATTTTATTTCCCTCCAATTTTTTTTGACCCTTTTCCCTTTCCTTGAACCCTATGAGAACATACATCACTACTCCTTTTTCCTTTTCCTCCTTCCCCCACTCCTTCGTCCCTGACTCCTTTCCCTTTCCCTTACCATCGCGCAACCTCCACCTACATTAACACCGTTGAAACCCCCTTATCATGGACTAACCACTTCGCCGACGCCGCATATGTTGAGCCACAACCACCGCGAGCAAAGGAGGAGCCACAGCCACCACGAGTAGCTCCATTCACGGCCGCATCTCAATTGATGGTCGTCGTCGCACCGCCGCCGAGAGGAAAAAGAACCCCAACCTCTACTTCACCACCGCCACAGACTAAGCCCTCGAGCCTCTCTTCGCCGCCGCCTCGGGAAGAAGGAGAAGAATCACCCAACCCTCTGCTTGCCCTGGCCTGACCAACCCCTTCCAGCTTCTGTTTGCCCCTGCGGACCAACCCCTTCCAGTTTCGCTGGCCGCGTCACGACCAAACCCTTTGTCGTCGCCACATACCAAACCTTCTTCCAGCCTCGCTTCTTTAGTTGCTATAGGTATTTATTCTGCTCCTTTCTTTTATTTCGTCCATTCTCTTTTTGGCCAAGCAAGAAAATGAGTGCCTTATACATGCATTATTAATGCTGAGTTTGATTTAACTATTTGTTCTCCGATTTCGGAACCTTGTTGAGCTAGGGTTTGTGCAACTCTGTTTTGTTTAGGTAGGTAAAAGAGTTAACTTCATGCACTGCAGTAATGCTACCAAGTTTCCTCCCTTGTACCTTTGATTTTTTTCACTACTAGTTTATTGATTTGAACTAATGTCTCTACTCAAATTCTCTCATGCCATTGTAATTATCTGTTGAGTCTTGTAAAGCATCTATATTGTAACATTGTATCATTGGTTAGTGCCTTTTGTCTCTCTTGCTCTTTGTATCATTGTATGTCTGTGTGGTTTAGCCTAATAAATGACATGTGGCTGAAAGTAGCCTTGAGCTCAATTCTATCTAAGGACCATTACCTTGCATTTAGGTAGCAATCTTCAACACAAGCTTCTGGTTATTGCACATAATGAACAAGAAAAGGATACGGTGAAATGCTATGGCCTTTTAATGCTGAAGTTTTGTCTTAAGAAACCATTTCATGTGAAGTTTGGAATAAAACTATGCTGGAGTATTCATTTCCCTTTCTTTTTTTTCCTCTCTCGTGCTCTTCTTTTTTTCTTAATAAATATAAAATTACTTTAGGTTATTTTCTGTTCATGAATTATTTTATGCATCCCTTCACTTGCTATTTGTTATTCTGATTGCCTTTCCCCTCCTTCCCCTACCAATCACAGTGCTCTAGATGTTCATTTGAATGTTGTCTGCTATCTTGAGGTTTAGGCTGAAATCATATATTTCAATTTAATTACATTGGTTTTTCTTATGTTTGCAGTTCTTTTATAGTAAAGACAAGGAGTACAATGATCTTGCAACTATTTTTATCAATACAGGTTTTTGATGAACTTGTAGAAATCTTTGTTTACTTTTATTTTTTTTTCTTGTTACATTACATTGAATTGCTTTTTTATTGTTTAAGGATGATGCCATTAGGAATTTGTTCAATGTGAAAACAATAAATGAGTATAGCGCCCAAAGTTTATTAACATTTTTGGTATTGTGTTCTTACCTACTGGTTGGATAGCAAACATAAAAAATTATTATGAAGTTTTCCATGTTATGATATACTTGGACTTTGCTCTGTGCATTTGCATTTGAGGCACATATGACTTGTATGTTAAATTTCAATGACAATACTGATGTCAACTCTTTTTTTTTCGCATAATTGTAAGTCCTAATTCATTAGTCTGAATGGCCTTCCTTCTCTTTCCTCTTAATTTGCTTGACATATTAGTTAGAAAATAGGAGGGAAAAAAAGCCAAGACTTACTGGAATTATTTTTCTGTAGGGGTGGGCAGATATCAGAAACCAAGAAAATAATGTAATTGTGAATAGTTAGTATTGACATATGATTTTCAAAAAGTGTGTGAAAGAATGTTATCATACTTCATGTTAAGGTTACATATACTGAGAGAAAAAGGGAGTTAAGAAATAACAACAGATAATTTGAAGGTTATTTCCTAACCTAAGGCTCATCTACTATACGAAGTTCTGTCTCCAACTCAAAAATTTTGTTTTGCTATCTTTACCTACATAATCAAATTCTATAACTTTCTACATGTGTTGCTTTAAGTTGTCTGTGTAGAGAACTTAACTAAACAAGCTTGATTAATCTTGTTGGTCATGTAGCTTTGCAGTTGATGGAGAATGATGTGGTTGCTGCTATTAGACTAGTCTTCCTGGAATAGCTCATGTCATCTCTCATGTGGTTAATGAGCTTCACATACCTCTTATATCATTTGGTGCAACTGACCCCACTCTCTCTCATGCAATACCTCTTACTACTTGTTTCCATTTTGAATTGATTTTAGTTATTTTGTATAATGTTTAGTAAGATTCAATCATATCTAGTTGGAGACTTAGTTAAGGGGAGGAGGGTGATGATTAGGAGGACATGTTACTACATGTCTGCATTTTTAATTTGACACTAGTTATTTCATATGATACATAATAATAATATTTGACACTAGTTGATGATGAGCTTGGGAACTGGATGGATTGAATATCTGTTGATGATTTTGAGTTTCTGGTGTTTGATCTATGTTTGGCTGAGAATATTAAATTTTGATTTTTTTGGTTGGGATTGATTTTTGGTTTATGGATCTATATGACCTCCCCTCCCCCTGTTCCTTTTTTTTTTTTTTTTGGCTGGGATTGAACTATATCCCTTGTCTTCTTCTTTTTCTGATTTTTCTTCTGTGTGTTTGCTCTCTCTGTTTATGAAACATGGAAACCTCTTTGGAAAATCTATTATTGAGCAAGATAGAGAAGCCACAAATGGTAAACGACCCTTTTAATTTTTCCCCTGTTATGCCACATAAGCTTGAGTAGAGGGCCTTTGCAAGTTTAGTTAATCTGTTTTGTAATTGGTCTTCTTTCCTTATCACTATGCGGCTTTGTTTACTACACTTGTCATATATGCACTCATTTCAGGAATTCCTGGCTACACTACAACTTCCTTTTATTGTCAACTGGAGGGAACAACTGGGTATTCACTTGTGAATTTACCCTGCAATATGGTTCGTTACCATTAAACTTGCATTTTGTTTTCTGTTATGGGTCATTTATATATTCTTGTTCTTTCTTTCTTTCATCTTGATAGGTTAGGAATCTGTTCCTGACTGGATGCCTCTTTCGTGGGCCTTTGTTTCACACATTCTGCTTTCTGAACATTGTTGCAATTGCTTGCAATGCTACTGTTTCCCTCCAATTTGGCACAATCATCGTTATTGTTCTTATATGGACACTTGTTACATCTCCTCTACTTGTATTGGGTGGGATTGCCAAGAAGAATAGCAAGGCTTAGTTTCAAGCTCCCTGCCACACAACTAAGTATCCAAGGGAGATTGTATTTTGGAATTGTATTTTGTATGCACCATATTTACTTTATAGGAGCATAACATATGTATTTCTTTAGATTGATATGATTCTATTTCTTTGTAATATTGATACCTATTACTTTAAGATTTGTTTTACTTATAATATAATTGGAGTCTTTTTTTTAAATGATTATTATTCTTATATATATAAATTTAAATACATAAATTGAATTGTAAATTTTAATTTTTTATACAAAAAAAAATCATTATAAACTATACCCACAGAAAATTAAAAATCTATAAAAGTGTGGCTATAAGCTATACCCATAGACAAAAGACCTTTGCTCTAAAGTATATAGTGACAAAATTATTTCCGTGGATAATTACCTGGTGATTATTTGTGATGGTTTTTAGTTCTCTCACTAAAACCTATAATGACACAATGAAATCCGTAGGTATAAGTCAAGACATTTTCTGACGGTATTGGGTTTTGTCACTATATGTTATATTGACGGCAAAAAAATCATGGGTAAAGGCATATCAAAAATGAAGGAATTCGACGTCCATGGGTATAGGTTTTTTAGGCCTATATCCACGATTTTTATGCTTTTACCTACCGTTTTTTGCCGTGGGTATATGGCAATTTTGTTGTAGTGAAAGGAGCTCTTATTGTGATAAAAGCCAAGTTTTTCAATGTCTTTATTTACTTCAAGGAAGTATAGTTGTTGGTGTTGCTTCAATTTCATCTTCATCTGATTTAGATTCAGAAACTACTCATTTGTGGCATATGCGTCTAGGGCATATGAGTGAAACAGGAATGTTAATTTTGAGCAAGCGTGGCTTGCTAGGTGATCACGAAATTGGGAAGCTTGACTGTTGTGAACACTGTGTCTACCGGAAGTAGATCAAAGTCAAGTTCAGCATTAATCCACAGGACTAAGGGTGCAGTGGATTACATCCACTCCGATTTATGGGGCCCACGCTATTCCATCAAAAGATGGTGCTAGGTACCTATTGACGTTCATTAATGATTTCTCAAGGAAGGTATAGGTTTATTTTTTGAAACACAAGAATGATGTGTTCCATACTTTCAAGAAATGGAAAGCGCTTATTGAGAACTAGACTAGCAAAAAAATCAAGCCTCTTCGAACAAATAATGGTTTGGAGTTTTGTGGAGGTCAGTGCAACGTTCTGTGAAAATGAAGGCATGGTAAGACATCATATTGTGCGAAAGACTCAGCAACAAAATGAAGTAGCAAAACGTAACAGAACTCTTTTGGAGATGGCTCATTGTATGCTCTCTAATGCTAGTCTGTCAAAATAATTTTGGGCTGAAGTTATTAATATGGTTGCTATTTGGTAAATCAGTCTTTGTCAACTGCGATCAATTTGAAGAGTCTTATTGAGGTATGGTTTGGTGCTCCTTGATTACTCAAATCTAAGAATTTTTGGTTGTCCTGCATGTGCTCATATAGATGATGGAAAGCTTGAGCAAAGGGCAATAAAATGCATATTTCTCGATATCAAACTGGGTGAAAGATTATAGATTATGGTGCATTGAACCTAAGTCATCCAAATTCATAATCAGCAAAGATGTCAAGTTCAATGAATCATCCATGCTTCATCCGAAAAGGAGATTGGCGATATAGAAAAAGATAAAGATATTAGCAAGTAGGTGGAGTTTAAAGTTGAACCACCAAAGCAGATGCAAGAAGATGCCTCTGATCAGCCCATTCAAGAAGAAGAACAAGATATTGTAGATGTCGTAGATGCATGACAGCAATTGCAGCATTATAGCCTTACCAGAGATAGAGAAAAGAGACAAACAAAACCACCATAGAGGTATGGTCATGCAAACACAGTCTCTTTTGCGTTCTCATGGCAGAGGATATGGAATTAGAAGATCCTACCATGTATCATGAGGCTATCACAAGTGAAGAGTCTACATAATGGAATGTTGCAATGACTGAAGAGATGGAATCTCTTCATATATAAGAACCGGACTTGAGAGTTGGTGAAACCACCTAAAGGACATAAAGTTATTAGCTGCAAATGGATCTTCAAGAAAAGGAAGGATCCCTGAAGTTGAATCGACTTGGTACAAAGCACACTTAGTTTCAAAAGGTTTTAGCCAAAGGGAAGGAATAGACTTCAATGAAGTATTCTCTCTTGTTGTAAGACATAGCTACATTCGGGTGTTGCTCGATATGGTTGCACTATTTGATTTAGAGCTTGAATAGCTCAATGTCAAGACGCTTTTCTCTATGGTGAGCTTGAAGAATAGATCTACATGCACCAGCCAGAAGATTTCATTATTCAAGGCAAAGAGGATCACGTTTGTCTCTTAAAGAATTCATTATATGGCTTAAAACAATCTCCTCACTAGTGGTATAAGAGATTTTACACTTTCATGTTAGGTCATGGTTACTCAAGGAGTGACTATGATTATTGTGTTTACACAGAAAGTTCTCAGATGGTTCGTTGTCTATTTGTTGCTCTATGTTGATGACATGCTCATTGCTACTAAGAGTGTGTCTGAGATCAAGAAGCTGAAAGAGCAACTCAGTGGTGAATTTGAAATGAAAGACTTAGGTGCAGCTAAGAAGATTTTGGGCATGGAAATTCATAGGGATCGGCATGCTGATAAATTATATTTGTCTCAGAAGAAGTATATTGAAAAAGTAGTTAAGCGCTTTGGCATGCAAAATGCAAAGCCTGTGAGTACTCCGTTGGCAGCCCATTTCAGATTCAGGTGCACATTCACCATAGTCTATTGAAGAGGAAGAACATATGTCACATGTTCCCTATGCTAGTATAGTTGGAAGCATAATGTATGCTATGGTCTCACTCATCCAGATATTTCACATGCCGTTAGTTTGTAGATGTATGGGGCATCTTGGCAAGATGCATTGGAGGGCGTGAAATGGATACTTTGATATCTTCGAGGTACGCAGATATTGGCTTAGTATATGACAGGAATTCTAACACTGGTGGTAGTGTTATTGGTTACGTTAACGCTGATTATGCTAGAGATGTTGACAAAAGAAGATCTCTCAGGATATGTCTTCACTCTCTTGGGTAGTGCAATTAGTTGGAAAGCGACTTTACAGTCTACTATTGCATTATCCATCACAGAAGCCAATACATGGGGGCAGAAGCAGTGAAGGAAGCCATTTGGCTTAGAAGTTTGGTAGCCAATTTGGGCTTGGAATAAAATGTTACAACTATTCATTGTGATAGTCAAAGTGCCACACATTTGACAAAAATCAAATGTATCATGAGAGAACCAAACATATTGACGTCAAATATCATTTTATTTGGGAGATTATTTCTCAAGATGCCATTGCAATGAAGAAAATTGGTACCTTAGACAATCTAGTAGATATGTTGACCAAGTCAATCACTGTTACTAAGTTCAGGCATTGCTTGGACTTAGTTGGCATTCGCAATATGTGATTCTGCCCTCATAGGCACACTAGAGAAGGCGACTTTAGAAACTTGAAGATTGATGAAAAAAAAATCAAGCCAAGATGGAGATTTGTCAAAGTTGATGGCTTGCTTTTCAAAGCCAATGGACAAAAGTCCAACACTCTTTCAGTCACATGGGTGGCTAATATTTTCAATTTGGTAGATGAAGTTAGGTGGCACCAAATTGGAAATTTTGTAAAAGAGTTTCAAAATATTGGCACATGAAGCTCTACAAGAGAGCAATACATTGCAGCACTTCAGAAGCATTAAAATGGAGAGAAAAACCAAGTGTCTCTCACTAGTGTACCAAGAAGAATTATTTGTTCCTTATGAGTTCTTCTCTTTTGTGTGTTGAGAGTATACATCGGTGAGAAAATAGTAATAGGTATATTGGGTGTATTTGGAATTTGGGTTGAGTGAAATGAGTCCATTTTTATATCTCTATCATATTCCATAGTGAAATATTTAGTTGTCACATTTGCCCGTGGACATAGGCATTAAGCCGAATCACGTAAATTCTTAGTGCCATTTATTTTATGTTACCACATACTTATTTTGCACCATTCTGTTTCTTCCTTTTGGGCTCGCCATTTCACAACATTAAGCACCAACTGAAATCCTAAAACCTATACACATGTTATCACCCCAAAACAAATATTTGAAGAGGATATTAGTTTAATCAAAGTCAGAACCAAGCCACTGCTAAATTCCACACCTTAATTATTGGCTTTCCACAAGACAAGGATAGCCAAACCCCTCGATTATATCATTTAGTATATGTCCATCATTCTTGGAAATTATCGAGCGCACCATTGTCAACGTTCATATTGTTCTTTTTGATTTCCATATTTTACTACTTTAATTAATGGTTTTTCAAGACCCAATTGGATATTTTAAATGAAAGATCACTCAAAGTTATTTTCTATTTATCAAGACTGTTGCAATGAAAATAAAACTCAAATTGGGCAAACTTTTTTTTCACCTAGAGAAATCAGTACCTCTCTTAAGATTGAGTGGGCATGACTCAACTACAAAAGCTAGCTCTTGGGGGAGGGTTACCCACACACTTATAAAGACTATCTTGACAATATCCTACTTGAGAGTAAAGAACAGAGGAAGTTGGTTGAATTACTTGATAATTTCATTCAACATAGAGAGATATAAATATACATGAGATATCATAACTGCTGCTCCTATTTACAAGACTATATTAATTGACTTATGCTATTCCCTATGCGACTAATTTATGTACATGAACCTGATTAAGATAGTTCCAATATTCCAACACTCCCCCTCAAGTTGGTGCATATGTCATATATGCCAAGCTTGTTACAAATGTAGTTGACTTGAGAACCACAAAGAAACTTAATGAAAACATTTGCCAACTATTCACTGGAATTGACAAAAGCAGTAAAAATTTCTCCAGATGAAACTTATTCCTCACAAAGTGACAATCAATCTCAATGTGTTTTGTCCTTTCATGAAATATTGGATTTGAAGCTATGTGTAAGGCTACCTAATTATCACACATAGCTTCATTGATTGCTCTTGACAAATACCTAAGTCCTTTAATTGTCTTAGCCATACGAGTTCACATGTTGCAACTCCATTGCTCGATACTCAGCTTTAGCACTTGACTTGGGAGCCAGGGTAGAGCGCCTATATGAGGGAGAATGTGCTCAATTAGAATATGCATAACCACATATTTCCATATGACCTTTATCCTCAGAGTAATCCTTTTCCTAGAGCTCCCTTGAAGTATATAAGCACTTGTATAGTTGCATCCCAATGCGAGCCACATGGAGAATCAAGAAATTGACTTAATATTGATGCAAAGCTAATGTCTAGTCTCATTATTGTGAGATAATTTAGCTTCCCAATCATTCTTCGATATCACCCAAAATGTAAATATGGCCCCGTGTCTTGGAAGAAGTTTTACATTGGGATCCATAGGTGTAACGATGGGCTTACATCTAATCATGCCGGCCTCTTCCAAAAATCCAAAGCATATTTTCTCTAGGAAATAGTGCCATGTTTGGATTGTGCAATTTCTCTACCAAGAAAGCATCAAATCTTATCAAGACCCTTGGTTTGAAATTTCTTGAACAAATATTGCTTCAGCTCTTCAATACTTCTAGAATCATTACTAGTAATAATGATAGCATCCACATAAACAATTAGATGCATAGGTCATGCGAACGACATTGGTAGTAAACAAAATGATCGACCTTGCTTCTAGTCATGCCAAAAGCCTATATAACTGAACTGAAGCACCCAAACCAAGCACGAGGAGATTGCTTGAGACTATATAGAGATTTGCAAAGTTTACAAACCAATCCAATCTCACCCTGAGCAAGTGGTTGCTCCATGTAGACTTCTTGTAAATCTCCATGAAGAAAAGCATTCTTGATATCAAGTTGTTAAAGAGGCCATTGATGAATAGAAGCCAAGGCTATGAATAAACAAAGAAAGGTAATTTTGGCAACTAGAAAACAAGTGTCACTGTAGTCAAGGCCATAAATTAGAGACAAGCACAAGGATTACATGTGCAAGCAACAAAAACAGGAGATAGAGTCCTGACATCACTCATACCAATTCTAAAAACTAATAAAGTACGCAGGAGATGGTTTGTACTGATCAAGTTGCTCGGTGGAGATTGGCACACTGACATAACTCATAGACGCAAGGGGCACAAGCGTTAGAACAACATTGTGAGCATCAAAGAAGTCACCGATAGCCATGGGACATAATAAAGGGGCACATAATAGGTGTAAAATCAGAAAGGCGAAAAAAATTTGACGTGGCGCAGTGCACGGACAGCGACACCAAGGGCAGATCCGAAAAGAGGATAGTGAGCCAATGACAACGATGGGTGCAGTGGCTAGGAATGTCGCCAGAGGACGCACGTGAAGGTATGTCTATGATTGTTTCCATGTGCCGCTTGGAGGGATAAGGGGCGTGGGAGACGGCACAACTGGTGATGAAGTCGACGGCCTAAATGACGAGTGATGACTATAGTCGGTATACGATGATAGGAAGTTGTTGGAGTGTCGTATAGTGATGCACGGCAAAGAAGGCAGAAGGGTGGGGTCGGCAACTGGAGTGGTCGCAGGAAAAAGTCATCAGCGCAGAGGAAGGTAGCGGACGATGATTTTAGGCTATTGGAATGGGTGACATAGCAAAGGAAAAGTCCAGCAACCAATTTTAAATTTGAGATTATGATTTGGAAGTCTTGAACGTGAAATGGGTTTAAGAAATTTTGTGGAATAGAGCTCAACATTCTTATTGTTTTGCATCTTTCTTGCACACACAATCAGAGCTCAAGTACATATTCTCGGGTGTTACCGTGAATTAAAGTCATCAAATAATTATTCACGAACTCAACCCTTTCATTAATTAGATAAAGTGAGAATAAATTTCCTTGATAGAGTTGTGAGTTTGTTATATTTTATTCAATATTAGGATAAACAAATTACGAAAGTTATATAAAAGGATTTTCCCGAAATTTTAATAAATATCTCATCATTTTTTTGGTATGATATAAGTACTTTAATTTTTTTTAATGAAAGATTGACCAATAAATAAGAGTGGTATTAATTATATAATTAATACTTTAAAGTTTATGAGAAAATGCTTTTCATTGATGCAATGCAAGTGTTGGAGTAAAATGGCAAAATCATTTTCCAAATGTCAAAATAAAATTCACGTGCCAAAACTCTTCTATGGTTTTCCTCTTATATATTATATTAGATTGATACTATATTGACAAAATTTTAATTAATAATTTAATAAATTAAATCATGTCTGTATATATATAAACACGAAGTCTATAAATAATGACCATAATTAATACTATAATGTAATGTTCAGATGAATATGGAATTATTATTTTAACTTTTGATTTTTTTATTTATTTTGATGAAAGTTTGGTCGATAGATAAGAATGAGATTAATGTAAAAAATAATTCTTTTAAGTTTATAAGAGGAGATATTTTTTTTATGTTTGTATTTTTGAGTTTTTTTTTCAATGAAAGATCGACCAACAGATAAGAGTAGTATTATAATTGAGATAATTGATGTTTTAAAGTTTATGAGAGAAGACCGTTTATTAAGGCCATGTAAGTAATTACTATTGGTGCCACATGACAAAATCATTTTTCAAATTTCAAAACAAAAGTCCATATAACAAAACTCACCTAATATTTTCCTTTTATATGTTACTAGTAAATTGATATACACTTGCATGTCTATCAATTTATATTTTTTTTATTTTTGTAATTTCTTTTAATTTTTTTTGTTCTTTCATTTATTTTTGTAACTTCCTTCAACTCCCTATGTATTAAGGGTATTTTGAAAAATAGAAATTTTAGACACTAAAAAGTAATTAAAAGTGACTATTTTCTTTATATATAGTATAGATTAGATTAGATTAAATGGACGTGTTCATTCTTGAGTTTTCAACTGTTCAAATACCAGTCCATGGCACGTGCACAGAAGACAGAACAAATTAATTGGGTTGGTTTGGTATAGTTTGTTATATATATATAAGTCCGATGAGAGAAGCGATTTACTATGAGAAGGTTATGATTGAAAGTTATTAATGATAATTCCTGATTATGTGATCATTTGAAAATATCGTGTGATCGTATGTTCTAATCTTGACAATTCATGTAAGATCCAATAACCAAGATTTAGTCCTCTCACTTTCACAACAAACCGCTCATCTCACTTTTAACTACTGGTAAATTGACATGCACTTGCATGCTTATCAATCTATATTTTTTTATTTTTGTAATTTCTTTTAATTTTTTAACTTCTTTCATTTATTTTTGTAACTTTCCCTAACTCCCTATGCATTAAGGATATTTTGGAAAATAAAAATTTTGGACACTAAAATGTAGTTAAAAGTGACTATTCTTTATATATAGTATAGATTAGAATAGATTAAATGGACGTGTTCATTCTTGAGTTTTTACCTGTTCAAATGCTAGTCCATGGCACGTGCACAGAAGACAGAACAAATTAATTGGGTTTGCTAGGTATAGTTTGTTATATATATATATATATATATATATATATATAAAGTCCGATAAAAGTAGTGATTTACAATAAAAAGGTCCGGATCGAAAGTTATTAATGATAATTCCTGATAATGTGATCATTTAAAATTATCATGTGATCTTATGTTTGAATCTTGACAATTCATATAAGATCCAATAATCAAGATTTAGTCCTCTCATTTTCACAATAAACCACTCATCTCATTTATTCCCTATGTGTGTGTGTATATATATATATTTTCGAATCCAGCAAAACCCATTTCTGAATTAGTTTTTTTTTTTTTTCGGTTGCAACTGCATAGGATTACCTCCACTCTGGTAAAGGGAATATATAAGCGGATATGCCACACACCTGGAAGGCCGGAACTCAATCACATAGAAGTTTACGGAGGCATAGGTTTTCACATGTCCTTATTTGTTTTGTTGAAGTCAAAGGAACCCTTTTCTTGCTATATATAGATGTGTATATCATAGTGCTTTTCATAGATAATATACCATATTTACAACTAGCAATGGCTTCCTTTCCTCGTAAATTCTACACCATATTTTATTTCCTCTCCCTTGCCTTTCTCATTGTTTCCATATGGGGTACAACTCCAACTGAATATGTATTGCTGTTTTCTTAATATCCTTAGCCCTACTGGTTTTCTTTGGTTAATTTGTCTTTCTTATTGTTATGCATGCAGAGATGCAATTTGCAGAAGCAAACACTTGTCAAAGGCGTAGCAAAACATGGTCAGGGCCTTGTTTAAACACCGGAAGCTGCAAAAATCAATGCATAAACGTGGAACATGCTGTTTTCGGAGCCTGTCATAGTTTAACTTGTTACTGCTACTTCAACTGCTGAGAAGTTACGTACTGCTCAAGCAACTTCCACCTTTGATATTTCCAATAAAACAATAACGGGAGAAAAATTTCTAGTATGTTTCTCCCACTGAATCTCTCATGCCAGAGATTTACATCTCAGTTTGTGTATCTTTCAATAATGAAAATTTGAAATGGTTTAATTTCTTGTACTGAATTAACAAAAGATAATAAACTTTTTGGGTATACCGTATTTAATCTACAATTGTGTGGACAATTTAAATGAATAGATATCCAATTTTAAAATAATAGATTTTGATTATAAAATAATTTAAACAATTGAATAAATTGTCCAAAAATTATACTAAAAATACCAACTAATGATTCTAATCAACGTACATCTCTAAACACTTCAATATACAGTCATTATTGGTTCCAATATTGTTTCCTCCATCATCATGATTGTTTTGATCTATTTCCTGAAGGGGAGTTCTCAGATGATCCAAGCTTAGTTCATAAGTCGTCAAGGTGGGGGACTATCATTGAATGGTGGTATAGGTGCTCCACCAAAGATAAGTGGTTGTGATTATTTGGTGTGTGGGACACCTAACTTAGGCCAGAACCTCTACTATGAGATATATATACTCCCTCCGTCCATTTTAAGTGTCTTCTTAGGAACAGTGGGAATTGATCTTTCAAAATATCAAATTCCCACTGATTACCAAGAAGATACGTAATAGTGGATAAAAGTAGTACCAAATAGCAGCATAATTGGATCTTATATATAATTACAAGAACTTGGGGTTTTATGACACCTACAAACCAATTCTAGCTTGCAGCTCCATCATTAATTCCTTTGTCCAGTGGAATAATACAATCAAATGATTTTTCTTAATTGGGAATATATATACATTTCTTGTTAAATACTGTGAGGTTGCAAGTTTGTTTGTGATTACTAACAATCAACGAAGCAAAAAATTGAAATGTAGAAATATGCTCATTTGAAATTGAATAGGAATATCATTTCTTAAAAAAGAAAGTGAAAAGGAATATATGGAAAAAATGAAATCCATAAAAGTCAAGAATTATCCACATTTAGCAAATTCTCGCTTCCTTCCTTCACATGTTTGTACTACTCATGTTGCATTGCAAACTTCAGTTTTGATGTTTAGATAGGAGAAATTGTATATACATCTTGAGCCAGGTCCATAAAGAACGGTCCGCTGAAGATCTTTCATGTTTGTGTATAAACATGAACTATTTTAACTTGCTTATACGTTATATAGCTGACCACTGTAGCTGTCCTATCCCAGTGAAACCCTGAAAATTATTTTATTAAAGTTCAATACCATAGGGATCCTCTCAACTGTCAATTTGTGGTAAAGGACCTCAAGACCAATCAAAAAAGGTTTGCACTTTCCACTAACGGCTCGATGAGGAGTCCTTCATTTGTTGGGGATAGGATCCTTCCTACAAAGGTGACTTTCTTTGGGATAGAACCAATTCAAACTGGTTATAAATCTTCACAGAACTTTGTCTGATCTTTGAGTTCTCTGGAATGTAAGTCACCAACTATTCCAAGTCTCATGTATAATAGTAAATGATTGATGACAACAAAAACCTCTTAGGTTGATAGTATTCCAATAATATATCAACATTAATATTTATAACTTAATTCTTACTCATTACATATATATATATATATATATATCATAGTACCATTTATATTTTACAAAATGCTAGTTCATTGATTTTCTTCTCAAGAGAGGAGCCAAATTCTCAATTAGGATGAGTTTGATTAAGAGATAAAAATTGATTACAAATTTTCATGAATAAACCCTTATAAAATTTTATATAAAGAATTCATTCATAAAAACTTTCCTCCCCCAATTTTTACCTATGGATATATTTGATTGGAAAATAGAAACAAGAATAAATTTTCTAAGGATAAATTTTATATATAATTTAACACATAAAACTCATTCATAAAAATTAACTCATTTTTATCCTTAAACCAACCATACCCTAAGGTAGCATTTGGTTTGGGAGACAAGACACAAAATATAAGACAATGGAGACAGAACGTGTTTGGAAGGAGAGATAGGAATAGGGGACAAAAAATTGTCCTGAGAAAAACACAAAATTTATATACTTCCAGAAAGTGGACATAAAGACATAAATTTAATATTTTTTTCTTCTACTAATACTCCTATACATATTTATTATTTATATCTCCATCTCCACTATCCTTATATTTCCTCTGTCCTCTACCAAACACTACCTAAGAGCATTTGGTATATAAATAAAAATAGAGTGAAAATTCACGAGTCACGAACGTATAAAAAATGAAAAAAAAAAAATGTACTGAGAAACCAAACGGCTATACATTTTATCTTCACTATAGTGCAATGATCTAGAACTCGATCATGCCTGATTTGCTCTTTAATGTGGCGAACCATACCCTCCATGCTGATTGAGAATTGCTTCGACGTGTTTATATTGGGATAGTGAGATTTACTGATCCAGTATCAAAAGAAAATTGGTCAGTTGAAAAATGAACGTGCACATCTGATTCTGCTAACACAATAACAATGGGGAAGTATTAGAAATTACACAGTCGCTAAATGCAAGTTTTCCAAGTATCCAATCAGCATAACAATGTCTCTCCACAACATAAAATTGATTCATGGTCCAAATGAACAAGTTGGAATAATTAGAGTCTGTTATACATTAACATTAGCACAATACACCGAAGAGACCGAACCATTCCCAAATTCTGCATAAAGGGCCATTGGCCAAGATGGCCCTTTCTTGAAATGCCAGAAGTGCTGTTGCAATGGCCCTTTCTTGAAATGCCAGAAGTGCTGCTGTGTCAGTTATCCATTGCCTCACTTGCATTTTCGCTCGAGGACTGTCGCACAAATTGCCCGCGAAATCGAGGACGTTGTTCAGCTAATATCTTTCTGCTTTGATATCGAACCTGAAATTCAAACCCTATTGAGTTAGCTCTCTACAACCTAAGGGGGTGCAACCTGTCCCAAAATCATGTAATTATGTACCACTCATATCCACATGCAATCCTGCTTAATTTGATACAAAGTTTGCCATCAAGAAACGTTCAATAGTCATAATTTCGTCAACTATACATGAACAAGAGAACCCAACTCTAAGAGCCCCAATAACAAATCATGAAAGTGAGCGTTCAAATTGCATTCTCATACTTCAACTGCAGTTACACGTCAATTATTATAACCAACCTCCTACTGCCTCACCACTGCAGCATCAAATATATCCCATTTTTAAAGCTATCTTAATTTTGTGTTTATAACTCATACAGTATCATCAAACACCGCTAACCACATTAACAAGATCTAATCACAGTTTCTTATGAACTTCACTCTTTCATTTTTTATGTGACTTCCAAGTCATGGAATGTAGTAGAAACAGCAAGTGAAATCCTTGAAAGGAGGACTAACCTTCAACTTCACTCTTTAATTGGACTAAAATGCCATTACAGTTATTAGTGTTCTCTAATCACAGTGTTATTCCTAAAATAAAATAGGTAGAATACGGGCTTTCTTTTTTTTAATTTCAGATTCATTTAGTGCTTATAGGTTTTTGCTCTCTTCTCTGTTTTTCTTTATCATTCCCTCTTCCTTTTTCTTCTTTCATACAGTCTTCATTACTTCTACTTAGGCATTAAAAAATGTACACTGGTTATGATTACTAGTGGAATCAGGAAAGATCAAGATATGAAACTAGGAAGTAAAAGAGAGGGAAATAAATGGAGACAGATAAAAGTAGTGTAATAATCCAAATTAAACCCTTTCATCTAAGCAAGCAAGCAACCTACATCATCCTAATTTTACGAGAAAGGACCGCCACCAATAATCATTATTCCAATGGGTTCATGTATACCTAAAGAAAACCCTAGTTCAGTTCATCAACAAAGTTTAGAACCTAACAAATTTCCAATCTTCTATGATAAGAACAAGAAAAAAAAATATATCCAATATTTAGAATCAGGGCTGTAGCTAAGTTGAAAACCTAAAATCTTTCATCAAATTATTGACGTATTCCTGTAATAAAATCCCTATGTACAACCTTACAAACTCCAACCACAGTTGCTGGCTTCTTACTTGGTACAAAGTGATTTAAGTTATACTAACACTTCTATGTATAAATTGCTTTTTAATGCAGTAAGAACAAAGAACAGTCACTATATAAGACTCCAGTAGCATCATAGTATTGTCTTTACTGGTTGTTGACCAGTTCAAGCGGAGAGGCACACATGAAGGACACTGAAGAGCATTCCCAAAAGTGGCTACTCGCTTTCAAGGAATTTGGTTATTTAGCTGTGAGAAGTGGTTACTTCCTTCATGATCCAAGAAATCATTTCTGCATCCTTTAAGGGAAAGTTTTCGAAGAAACCTCAAAGGGCTGAGTATATGTGAAAACACACGGAAGAAGCATTCAACTAGCAGCACAGTCAAACTAAAATTACGGTACCTACAAAATTCTAACCTAGTAACCTACCCATCCTCTCCCTTTGGGAGTTACTCACCAACTATTCCTATAATTAAAAAATAAAGCAAGAAATATGAAGTCTGAAATTTATTATGCACCTAAATTAAGGCTTAACACAAGGCGAGTTCGGTAGTTCCCACCAATCTATCAAATTAAACACAGTAGTCCATGAAAATAAGATGACAACAAAGCAAAGAAATGAAACTTAAAAAATCAAGAGTGAGTAATGAAAATAGAGTTGCATGGAAGAAGAGTGGTTAAATTCAGCATAAAAGTAAAAGATAATAATACTAGGAAATGACAACTCGATGGTCAAATACCTTTTTATGAAAGCACCTCTCCTTTCTTTGCTTTCTCTTCTGGCAGAATTTAGTTAAGGCTGCTTCCCTGTGAGAACTCTTGTTTTGATCTACTCTGTTGGCACTTCCACTCCTACTGGCATCACCACTGCCACTATTCCCAGCGTGTCCATTATTGCTTTCGACTTTTGTCCCTCCGGCATTAACTGCTGTGCTTCTCCCATTTTGTCCATTGCTTCCATTGTTGCTGCCTGAAGTACTTCTATTGACGCTATAATTTCCAATATTACCTTCACCTAGCACCTCAACCACATTTGATGACCCACAATGTGGAGCAACAGCAGCCATTTTCTTTAATGATTCAGCATCATGATCAGGTTGCAGCTGGTGCTTCATGTTGTTAGGAATGCAGTTATGGTTTTCATAATGACGATGGAAGTCCTGAGTTGCCAAATCCTTGTGTGTGTCTACTCTTGGTGGTGCCAGCATTGTAACTTCTAAGCTATTATTCTGAGGAGAATTGCTTCCAGCACATCCAGTGGGAGACTTCTTAGTGTTAGACGCTGCATTGTACCTGTAGCAAAAGACTCTTAACAATTATACAGTCATCCTTCTTAAAATTAAATCAGAACAATACAAAACAAAAAATACAAAATGATCATACCTTGAGAAGGCAGAAAGGTCAGAACGTCTTAAAACATTCCGTTCATCCTGAATTGTAATGCCAGCACCTTTGACTCCTCTAAGCCTCTTTAAACTGAGCTCAAGAGATGGCAAGTCTTCATCATTAATGGTACCTTTATTTTCAATATCCGAGGACCTGGGTCTTCTATTTAGGGCTTCAAATTTTCCTCCATGCATCTGAGAATCACAAGTGCTAGTAATGGCATCAGAAAGTGAAAGACCTTTCCCGCTAGGCTTGCTAGATTGATTCTCACAATTAAGGTTCAGCTGTCCTCTACTTTGCTCATTGAATTTAGAGGGGCCTACATCAAGTGGGTTGCTATGTTTTGAACCTGTAGTTTTGACTGGAAGCCCATTTAACTAGTCAACCATCAAGACAATATTTCTACTTCTGTCAAAAGCTTTCATCTCGGAAATTGTTCATGAAATCAATGAATAGTAGTAAATCATCAAAAAGAAAGTACTTGAACATACATGCACATGCAGTGAGTTACATAGATGCACATATGAATAGCTAGCTGCCCACACATGGGGGTATGGGTTCCATGTATAAATGGAACGGAATCAGCAGAGGATGAATGCAAAACAAAACAGGTAACAGAACAGGATAAAACATCAATAAACAAAAAGGATAGACCTCAATGCAGCTGTTGGAGATTGCATCATCATATAAGTTCACATGCAAGGCAAATAGTTGTTCTTACATAATCTGCATTCTTTCTCATTGTAATAATTATTGGTTGTATATAAATAGTCTACTGCTAAGTCAGAGAAATTTATGCAAATTCATCAAATATTTCAACAAATATTTATTAGGTAAATTACACTCACCTCCCTTGAAGTTTGTCAAAATTCAACCCACCCATCTAGTTGTCAAACCTACACTACCCTCCCTAATTTACCTATTTTTCAGTTGAGTTACAAAAATACCCTACCCTCATCCTCATCCTTTCTCACTCCTCACACTCTCCTCTTCTCTCTTTTCCCTTGAGAAGAACAAGATAAACCATGCAAGTTGAACCAGGTAACATCTTCTCAAATCCAAATATATATATATATATATATATATATATATATATATATATATGCAAAAGTTCCGCATTTATATTTATTGTTAAGTGTCAAAGCTGATGGCTTGCTTTTCAAAGAAAATGGACAAAAGTCCAACATTCTCTCGTCAGCACATGGGTGGCTAATATTTTCAATTTGGTAGATGAAGTTAGGTGGCACCAAATTGGAAATTTTGTAAAAGAGTTTGAAAATGTTGGCACATGAAGCTCTATAAGAGAGCAATACATTGCAACACTTCAGAAGCGTCAAAATGGAGAAAACCAAGTGTCTCTCACTTTAGTGTACTAGAGAAGAATTATTTATTCCTTATGAGTTCTTCTCTTTTGTGTGTTGAGAGTATATCCGGAAAAAAAATACTAACGGGTATATGGGGTGTACTTGGGATTTGGGTTGAGTGGAGTGAGTCCATTTTTGTATCTTTATCATATTTCCATAGTGAAATATTTGGTTGTCACCTTTGCCCGTGGATGTAGGCATTAAGCCGAACCACGCAAATTCCTAGTGTCATTTATTTTACACTTCATACTTATTTTGCACCATTCTATTTTTGTCTTTTGAGCTCGCCATTTCACAACAAACTGGTATCAGAGCTCTTATAGAGTTCTTGGCTAATTTGTTTAAAAAATGTCTACGGCAAAATTTGATATTCATTGATGGGCACATTAATTTTGGCATGTGGAAGGTTCGTATGATGACTGTTATTGTACAAGGGGTGTAAAAGTAGCACTTTCTGATAAGAGTTAGGAGACAATGAAGGAATCTGAATGGGAAGATGCCGATCAAAAGACTCTTTCTATTATTCAGTTATGCATTATAGACGATGTGCTGAGAAGGTCCTTTTAGAGAAAATAGCAAAATTGCTATGGACTAAGTTAGAGTCATTATATATGACTAAGACGGTGGCCAATCGTCTCGTGTGTTGCATGTACATCCTCCGTATGGCAGAAGGAACATCAATCCGGTCTCACATTGCAGTTCACATCACTCGTCATAGATTTGAAAAATATGGACGAGACATTTTCAAGTGAGCAACAGGCAATGATATATGTTGCTTTGTTCCTTACCTCCTTCCTACAAGCACTTTCGTGAAACACTCATATATGGTCGTGAAAGCCTAAAAATTGATGAGGTTAAATCTCCCTTTTAAGTCGTGACAGAATGGAGCACGATACTAGCAATCGTGATGATATTGCATCTAGCATAGTTGCTAGAGGGAGGTCAAAGGAGATTGGATCGAGTAGTAGTAGAGGAAAGTCTAGATCTAAGTCTAGACATCATAAAGGCAGGTGACGATATTGCAAGAAAGAAGGGAACTGGAGGCAGAATGTCAGAGGCTCAAAGACAAAAAGGACAAAGATTCAAGTGATGCAGCAAGTGTTGCTGAAAGTCCTGATAATGTTTTTGTAGTATCAACCAATTCAATAAGTGATACTTGGATACTTGATTCTGGTTGCTCCTACCACATGTGTCGGAATCGGGATTGGTTTACAACTTTTCGGTCAATAGATGGTGATGTTGTCCTTATGGGGGATGATATGCCCTGTAAGGTCATTGGCATGGGGACTCCAATCAAGATGCATGATGGAGTTGTGAGAATGCTGATTGATGTCGGTACATATTGAAGAAAAATCTTATATCCTTGGGCATTTTCGATTCTCAAAGTTATAAGTATTCTGCTGAAGGTGGAGATTTAAAATTCTCCAAAGGAGCTCTTATTGTGATAAAAGGCAAGTTAGTCAATGACCTTTATTTACTTCAAGGAAGTACAGTTGTTGATGTTGCCTCAGTATCATCTTCATCTGATTTAGATTCAGAAACTACTCGTTTGTGGCATATGCATCTAGGGCATATGAGTGAAACAAGAATGTTAATTTTGAGCAAGTGCGGCTTGCTAGGTGATCACAAAATTGGGAAGCTTGACTTTTGTGAAATCCTGTCTACGAGAAGTAGACCAGAGTCAAGTTCAGCACTAATCCAGGGACTAAGGGCACGTGGATTACATCCACTCTGATTTATAGGGCCCTATGCTCTTCCATCAAAAGATGGTGCTAGCTACCTATTGACGTTCATTAATGATTTCTCGAGGAAGATATAGATTTATTTTCTAAAACACAAGAATGATGTGTTCCATACTTTCAAAAAATGGAAAGCGATTATTGAGAACTAGAACGACAAGAAAATCAAGCATCTATGAGTAGATAATGGTTTGGAGTTTTGTGGAGGTCAGTTCAAAGAGTTTTGTGAAAATGAAGGCATAGTAAGACATCATACTGTGCAAAAGACTCCGCAACAAAATGGAGTAGCAGAACGTATAAACAAACTCTTTTGGAGAGGGCTCGTTGTATGCTCTCTAATGCTGGTTTGTCAAAATAATTTTAGGCTGAAGTTATCAATATGGCTTGCTATTTGGTAAATCGGTCTTTGTCAACTGCGATCAATTTGAAGACTCCTATTGAGATATGGTTTGGTGCTCCTGTTGATTACTCAAATCTAAGAATTTTTGGTTGTCCTGCATATGCTCATATAGATGATGGAAAGCTTGAGTGAAGGGCAATAAAATGCATATTTCTCAATATCAAACTGGGGTGAAAGGTTATAGATTATGGTGCATTGAACCTAAGTCATCCAAATTCATAATCAGGAGAGATGTCAAGTTCAATGAATCATCCATGCTTCATCCGAAAAGGAGATTGGTGATGTAGAAAAAGATAAAAATATTAGCAAGTAGGTGGAGTTTGAAGCTGAACCATCAAAGCAGAGCAAGAAGATGCCTCTGATTAGCCTATTCAAGAAGAAGAACAAGATATTGTAGATGTCGTAGATGCATGACAAGTTCAGCATTATAGCCTTACTAGAGATAGAGAAAAGAGACAAACAAAACCACCACAGAGGTGTGGTCATGCAGACATAGTCTCTTTTGCATTATAAGTGGCAGAGGATATGGAATAGAAGATCCTACCATATATCATGAGGCTATCTTAAGTGAAGAGTCTGCACAATGGAATATTGCAATGAGTGAAGGGATGGAGTCTCTTCATAAGAACTGGACTTGGGAGTTGGTGAAACCACCTAAAGGACATAAAGTTATTGGCTGTAAATGGATCTTCAAGAAAAAGGAAGGATCCCCTGAAGTTGAACCGACTCGGTACAAAGCAAACTTAGTTTCCAAAGGTTTTAGCCAAAGGGAAGGAATAGACTTCAATGAAGTATTCTCTCCGTTGTAAGACATAGCTACATTCGGGTATTGCTCGCTATGGTTGTACTGTTTGATTTAGAGCTTGAATAGCTTGATGTCAAGACAGCTTTCTCCATGGTGAGCTTGAAGAACAAATCTACATGCACCAGCAGAAGATTTCATTATTCAAGGCGAGGAGGATCACGTTTGTCTCTTAAAGAAGTCATTATAAGGCTTAAAACAATCTCCTCGCAATGGTATAAAAGATTTGACACTTTCATGTTAGGTCATGGTTACTCAAGGAGTGACTATGATTGTTGTGTTTACCAGAAAGCTCTAGATGGTTCATTTGTCTATTTGTTGCTCTATGTTGATGACATGCTCATTGCTACTAAGAGTATGTCTGAGATCAAGAAGCTGAAGGAGCAACTGAGTGGTGAATTTGAAATGAAAGACTTTGGTGTAGCTAAGAAGATTTTGGGCATGGAAATTCATAGAGATCGACATGCTGCAAATTATATTTATCTCAGAAGAAGTATATTGAAAAAGCACTTGAGCACTTTGGGATGCAAAATGTAAAGCCTGAGTACTCCATTGGCAGCCCATTTCAAATTATCAGCACACATTCACCACAGTTTATTGAAGAAGGACAGATGTTACATGTTCCCTATGCTAGTATAGTTGGAAGCATAATGTATGCTATGGTCTGCACTCGTCTAGATATTTCACATGCGTTAGTGTTGTTAGCAGATATATGAGGCATCTTGGCAAGATGCATTGGAGTTAGTGAAATAGATACTTTGATATCTTCAAGGTACGACAGATGTTGGCTTTGTATATGATAGGAATTCTAACATTGGTGGTAGTGTTATTGGTTACATTGATGCTGTTATGGTGGAGATGTTGACAAAAGAAAATCTCTTCGCAGGATATGTCTTCACTCTCTTAGGTAGTGCAATTAGTTGGAGAGCGACTTTACATCTACTATTGCATTATCCATCACAGAAGCCGAATACATGGCAGCAGTGGCAGGGATGAAGGAAGCCATTTGGCTTAGAAGTTTGGTAGGCAATTTGGGTTTAGAACAAGAAGTTACAACTATTCATTGTGACAACCAAAGTGCCACACATTTGACCAAAAATCAAATGTATCATGAGAGACCCAAACATATTGACATCAGATATCATTTTATTTGGGAGATTATTTCTCAAGGTGCCATTGCAATGAAGAAAATTGGTACCTTAGACAATCCTAGAGATATGTTAACCAAGTCAATCACTGTTACTAAGTTCAAGCATTGCTTGGACTTAGTTGGCATTCGCAATATGTGATTCTGTCATCATGGGAACACTGTAGAAGGTGACTTTAGAAACTTGAAGATTGATGGAAAAAAAAAATCAAGCCAAGGTGGAGATTTGTCAAAGTTGATGGCTTGCTTTTCAAAGCCAATGGACAAAAGTCCAACACTCTTTCGGTCAGCACATGGGTGGGTAATATTTTCAATTTGGTATATGAAGTTAGGTGGCACCAAATTGGAAATTTTGTAAAAGAGTTTGAAAATGTTGGCACATGAAGCTCTATAAGAGAGTACATTGCAGCACTTCAAAAGCATCAAAATAGAGAGAAAAACCAAGTGTCTCTCACTTTAGTGTACAAGAAAAGAATTATTTGTTCCTTATGAGTTCTTCTCTTTTGTGTGTTGAGAGTATACACGGTGAAAAACATACTAATAGGTATATTAGGTGTACTTGGGATTTGGGTTGAGTGAAGTGAGTCCATATTTGTATCTCTATCATATTTCCATAGTGAAATATTTAGTTGTTGCTTTTGCCATGGACATAGGCATTAAGCCGAACCATGTAAATTCCTGGTATCATTTATTTTATGCTACCACATACTTATTTTGCGTCATTCTATTTCTTCCTTTGGGTCGCCATTTCACAACATTAAGCACCAACTGAAATCCTAAAACCTATACACATGTTATCACCCCAAAACAAATATTTGAAGAGGATATTAGTTTAATCAAAGTCAGAACCAAGCCGCTACCAAATTCTGCACCTTAATTATTGGCTTTCCACAAAACAAGGATAGCCAAACCCCTGGTTATATCATTCATTATATGTCCATCATTCTTGGAAATTACCGAGGGCACCATTGTCAACGTTCATATTGTTCTTTTTTTTTCCATATTTTACTACTTTAATTAATGGTTTTTCAACACCCACTTGGATATTTTAAATAAAAGATCACTCAAAGTTATTTTCTATTTTCCAAGACTGTTGCAATGAAAATAAAACTCAAATTGGGCAAACTTTTTTTTCCCTAGAGAAATCAGTACCTCTTAAGATTGAGTGGGCATGACTCAACTACAAAAGCTAGCTCTTGGGTGAGGGTTACCCACGCACTTATAAAGACTATCTTGACAATATCCTACTTGAGAGTAAAGAACAGAGGAAGTTGGTGAATTACTTGATAATTTCATTCAACATAAAGAGATATAAATATACATGAGATATCATAACTGCTGCTCCTATTTACAAGACTATATTAATTGACTTATGCTATTTCCTATGCGACTACTTTATGTACATGAACCTGATTAGGATAGTTCCAATATTCCAACACTCCCCCTCAAGTTGGTGCATATGTCATATACGCCAAGCTTGTTACAAATGTAGTTGACTTGAGAACCACAAAGAGACTTAATAAAAACATTTGCCAACTATTCACTAGAATTGACAAAAGCAGTAGAAATTTCTCCAATAAAACTTATTCTCACAAAGTGACAATCAATCTCAATGTGTTTTGTCCTTTCATGAAATATTGGATTTGAAGCTATGTGTAAGGCTACCTAATTATCACACATAGCTTCATTGATTGCTCTTTACAAATACCTAAGTCCTTTAATTGTCTTAGCCATACAAGTTCACATGTTGCAACTATTGCTCGATACTCAGCTTTAGCACATGACCTGGGAGCCACAGGGTAGAGCACCTATATAAGGGAGAATTCAAATCAGAATATGCATAACCACATATTTCCATATGACCTTTATCCTCAGAGTAATCCTTCTCCTGGAGCTCCCTTGAAGTATATAAGCACTTGTATAGTTGCATCCCAATGCGAGCCACATGGAGAATCAAGAAATTGACTTAATATTGATGCAAAGCTAATGTCTAGTCTCATTATTGTGAGATAATTTAGCTTCCCAATCATTCTTCGATATCACCCAAAATCTAAATATGGCCCCGTGTCTTGGAAGAAGTTTTACATTGGGATCCATAGGTGTAACGATGGGCTTACATCTAATCATGCTGGCCTCTTCCAAAAATATCCAAAGCATATTTTCTCTAGGAAATAATGCCATGTTTGGATTGTGCAATTTCTCTACCAAGAAAGCATTGAATCTTATCAAGACCCTTGGTTTGAAATTTCTTGAACAAATATTGCTTCAGCTCTTCAATACTACTAGAATCATTACTAGTAATAATGATAGCATCCACATAAACAATAAGATAGATGCATAGGTCATGCGAACGACATTGGTAGTAAACAAAATGATCGACCTCGCTTCTAGTCATGCCAAAAGCCTATATAACTAGGACTGAAGCACCCAAACCAAGCACGAGGAGATTGCTTGAGACCATATAGAGATTTGCAAAGTTTACAAACCAATCCAAGTCTCACCCTGAGCAAGCGGTTGCTCCATGTAGACTTCTTGTAAATCTCATGGAGAAAAGCATTCTTGATATCATTAAAGAGGCCATTGATGAATAGAAGCCAAGGCAATGAATAAACAAAGAAAGGTAATTTTGGCAACTAGAAAACAAGTGTCACTGTAGTCAAGGCCATAAATTAGAGACAAGCACAAGGATTACATGTGCAAGCAACAAAAACAGTGGACAGAGTTCTAACATCACTAATACCAATTCTAAAAACTAATAAAGTACGCAGGAGATGGTTTGTACTGATCAAGTTGCTCGGTGGAGATAGGCACACTGACATAACTCATAGATGCAAGAGGCACAAGCGTCAGAACAACATTGTGAGCATCAGAGAAGTCACCGATAGCCATGGGACACAATAAAGGGGCACATAATAGGTGTAAAATCAGAAAGGCGAAAAAATTTTGACGCGGCACAGTGCACAACAGCGACACCAAGGGCAAATTCGGAACGAGGATAGTGAGCCAATGACAACAATGGGTGCAGTGCCAGCAATGTTGCCAGAGGACGCACATGAGGGTGTGTCTATGATTATTTCCATGTGCCGCTTGTAGGGATAAGGGGCGTGGGAGACGACACAACTGGTGATGAAGTCAACGGCCTTAACCGGTGACAGAGTGATGGCTATAGTCGGTATACGATGATAGGAAGTTGTTGGAGTGTCGTATAGTGATGCACGACAAAGAAGGCAGAAGGGGTAGGGTCAGCAATTGGAGTGGTCGCAGGAAAAAGTCATCGGCGGTGATGATTTTAGGCTATTGGAATGGGTGACATAGCAAAGGAAAAGTCCGGCAACCAATTTTAAATTTGAGATTATGATTTGGAAGTCTTGAACGTGAAATAGGTTTAAGAAATTTTGTGGAATAGAGCTCAACATTCTTATTGCTTTGCATCTTTCTTGCACACACAATCTGAGCTCAAGTACATATTACCGTGACCAAATAATTATTCACGAACTCAACCCTTTCATTAATTAGATAAAGTGAGAATAAATTTCCTTGATAGAGTTGTGAGTTTGTTATATTTTATTCAATATTAGGATAAACAAATTACGAAAGTTATATAAAAGGACTTTCCCGAAATTTTAATAAATATCTCATCATTTTTTTGGTATGATATAAGTACTTTTATTTTTTTTAATGAAAGATTGACCAATAAATAAGAGTGGTATTAATGATATAATTAATACATTAAAGTTTATGAGAAAATGCTTTTTATTGATACAATGCAAGTGTTGGAGTAAAATGGCAAAGTCATTTTCCAAATGTCAAAATAAAAATTCACGTGCCTTAACTCTCCTATGGTTTTCCTCTTATATATTATATCAGATTGATACTATATTGACAAAATTTTAATTAATAATTTAATAAATTAAATCATGTCTGTATATATATAAACTCAAAGTCTATAAATAATGACCATAATAAATACTATAATGTAATGTTCAGATGAGTATGGAATTATTATTTTAACTTTTGATTTTTTTTTATTTATTTTGATGAAAGTTTGGTCGATAGATAAGAATGAGATTAATGTGAAAAATAATGCTTTAAGTTTATAAGAGGAGACATTACTGAATCAGTTTTTATTTTATTTTTTTTTTCGGTTGAAACTGCATAGGATTACCTCCACTCTTGTAAAGGGAATATATAAGCGGATATGCTACACACCTGGAAGGCCGGAACTCAATCACATAGAAGTTTACGGAGTCATAGGTTTTCACATGTCCTTATTTGTTTTGTTGAAGTCAAAGGAACCCTTTTCTTGCTATATATAGATGTGTATATCATAGTGCTTTTCATAGATAATATACCATATTTACAACTAGCAATGGCTTCCTTTCCTCGTAAATTCTACACCATATTTTATTTCCTCTCCCTTGCCTTTCTCATTGTTTCCATATGGGGTACAACTCCAACTGAATATGTATTGCTGTTTTCTTAATATCCTTAGCCCTACTGGTTTTCTTTGGTTAATTTGTCTTTCTTATTGTTATGCATGCAGAGATGCAATTTGCAGAAGCAAACACTTGTCAAAGGCGTAGCAAAACATGGTCAGGGCCTTGTTTAAACACCGGAAGCTGCAAAAATCAATGCATAAACGTGGAACATGCTGTTTTCGGAGCCTGTCATAGTTTAACTTGTTACTGCTACTTCAACTGCTGAGAAGTTACGTACTGCTCAAGCAACTTCCACCTTTGATATTTCCAATAAAATAATAACGGAGAAAAATTTCTAGTATGTTTCTCCCACTGGATCTCTCTGGCCAGAGATTTACATCTCAGTTTGTGTGTCTTTCAATAATGAAAATTTGAAATGGTTTAATTTCTTGTACTGAATTAACAAAAGATAATTAACTTTTTGGATATACCAGTGTTTGATCTGTGCAGTTATACGGAATTTAAATGAATAGATATCCAATTTTAAAATAATAGATTTTTTATTATAAAATAATTTAAACGGAAATGATAGATTTTTTATTATAAAATAATTTAAACGGTGGAATAAACTATCCAAAAATTGTACTAAAAATACCAACTAATGATTCTAATCAACGTACGTCTCTAAACACTTCAATATACAGTCATTATTGGTTCCAATATTGTTTCCTCCATCATCATGGTTGTTTTGATCTATTTCCTGAAGGGGAGTTCTCATATGATCCTAGCTTAGTTGATAAGTCTTCAAGGTGGGGGACTATCATTGAATGGTGGTATAGGTGCTCCACCAAAGATAAGTGGTCGTGAATATTTGGTGTGTGGGACACCTAACTTAGGACAGAACCTCTGAGATATATATACTCTCTCCATTTTTAAGTGTCTTGTTAGGAATTGGTGAGAATTGATCTTTCAGTGTATCAAATTCCTGTTATTTCTTAAAAGGAAGAGAAGTAAAATAGAGCATAATTGGATCTTATATATAATTACAGAACTTGGGGTTTTATGACACGTACAAACCAATTCTAGCTTGCAGCTGCCATCATTAATTCCTTTGTCCAGTGGAATAATACAATCAAATGATTTTTCTTAGTTGGGAATATATATACATTTCTTGTTAAATATTGTGAGGTTGCAGGTTTGTTTGTGATTACTAACAATCAACGAAGCAAAAAATTGAAATGTAGAAATATGCTCATTTGAATTGAAAAGGAATATCATTTCTTAAAAAAGAAAGTGAAAAGGAATATATGGAAAAAATGAAATCCATAAAAGTCAATAATTATCCATATTTAGCAAATTCTCGCTTCCTTCCTTCACATGTTTGTACTACTCATGTTGCATTGCAAACTTCAGTTTTGATGTTTAGATAGGAGAAATTGTATATACATCTTGAGACAGGTCCATAAAGAACGGTCCGCAAGATCTTTCATGTTTGTGAATAAACATGAACTCTTTTAACCTTCTTATACGTTATGCAGCTGACCAATGTAGTTGTCCTATCCCAGTGAAGCCCTAAAAATTATTTTATTAAAGTTCAATACCATAGGGATCCTCTCAACTGTCAATTTGTGGTAAAGGACCTCAAGACCAATAAAAAAAGGTTTGCACTTTCCACTAACGGCTCGATGAGGAGTCCTTCATTTGTTGGGGGTAGGCTCCTTCCTACAAAGGTGACTTTCTTTGGGATAGAACCAATCCAAACTAGTTATAAATCTTCACAGAACTTTGTCTGATCTTTGAGTTCTTTGGAATGTAAATCACCAACTATTCCAAGTCTCATGTATAATAGTAAATGATTGATGACAACATAAACCTCTTACGTTGATAGTATTCCACTAATATATCAACATTAATCTTTATAACTTAATTCTTACTCATTACATATATATAATTTGTCATAGTACCATTTATATTTTACAAAATGCTAGTTCATCAATTTTCTTCTCATTTTCTTCTCAACAGAGGAGCCAAATTCTCAATTAGGATGTATTTGATTAAGAGATAAAAATTGAGTATAAATTTTCATAAATAAACCCTTATAAAATTTTATATATAGAATTTATCCATAAAAACTTTCCTCCCCCAATTGTTACCTATGGATATATTTGATTGGAAAATAAAAACGAGAATAAATTTTCTAAGGATAAATTATATATATAATTTTACACACAAAACTCATTCATAAAAATTAACTCATTTTTATCCTTAAACCAACCATACCCTAAGAGCATTTGGTATATAAATAAAAATAGAGTGAAAATTCACGAGTCACGAATGTATAAAAAATGAAAAAAAAAAAATGTAATGAGAAACCAAACGGTTATACATTTTATTTTCACTATAGTGCAATGATCTAGAACTCGATCATGCCTGATTTGCTCTTTAATGTGGTGAACCATACCCTCTATGCTGATTGAGAATTGATTCGACGTTTTATATTGGGACAGTGAGATTTACTGATCCAGTATCAAAAGAAAAATGGTCAGTTGAAAAATGAACGTGCACATCTGATTCTTCTAACACAATAACAATGGGGAAGTATTAGAAATTACACAGTCGCTAAATGCAAGTTTTCCAGGTATCCAATCAGCATAACAATGTCTCTCCACAACATAAAATTGATTCATGGTCCAAATGAACAAGTTGGAATAATTAGAGTCTGTTATACATTAACATTAGCACAATACACCGAAGAGACCGAACCATTCCCAAATTCTGCATAAAGGGCCATTGGCCAAGATGGCCCTTTCTTGAAATGCCAGAAGTGCTGCTGTGTCAGTTATCCATTGCCTCACTTGCATTTTCGCTCGAGGACTGTCGCACAAATTGCCCGCGAAATCGAGGACGTTGTTCAGCTAATATCTTTCTGCTTTGATATCGAACCTGAAATTCAAACCCTATTGAGTTAGCTCTCTACAACCTAAGGGGGTGCAACCTGTCCCAAAATCATGTAATTATGTACCACTCATATCCACATGCAATCCTGATTAATTTGATACAAAGTTTGCCATCAAGAAACGTTCAATAGTCATAATTTCGTCAACTATACATGAACAAGAGAACCCAACTCTAAGAGCCCCAATAACAAATCATGAAAGTGAGCGTTCAAATTGCATTCTCATACTTCAACTGCAGTTACACGTGAATTATTATAACCAACCTCCCACTGCAGCATCAAATATATCCCATTTTTAAAGCTATCTTAATTTTGTGTTTATAACTCATACAGTATCATCAAACACCGCTAACCACATTAACAAGATCTAATCACAGTTTCTTATGAACTTCACTCTTTCATTTTTTATGTGACTTCCAAGTCATGGAATGTAGTAGAAACAGCAAGTGAAATCCTTGAAAGGAGGACTAACCTTCAACTTCACTATTTAATTGGACTAAAATGCCATTACAGTAATTAGTGATCTCTAATGACAGTGTTATTCCAAAAATAAAATAGGTAGAATATGGGCCTTTTAAAAAAAAAATTTCAGATTCATTTAGTTCTTATAGGTTTTTGCTCTCTTCTCTGTTTTCTTTATCATTCCCTCTTCCTTTTTCTTCTTTCATACAGTCTTCATTACTTCTACTTAGGCATTAAAAAATGTAAACTGGTTATGATTACTAGTGGAATCAGGAAAAGATCAAGATATGAAACTAGGAAGTAAAAGAGAGGGAAATAAATGGAGACAGATAAAAGTAGTGTAATAATCCAAATTAAACATTAACCCTTTCATCTAAGGAAGCAAGCAACCTACATCATCCTAATTTTACGAGAAAGGACAACCACCAATAATCATTATTCCAATGGGTTCATGTATACCTAAAGAAAACCCTAGTTCAGTTTATCAACAAAGTCTAGAACCTAACAAATTTCCAATCTTCTATGATAAAAACAAGAAAAAAAATATATCCAATATTTAGAATCAGGGCTGTAGCTAAGTTGAAAGCCTTAAATCTTTCATCAAATTGTTGATGTATTCCCGTAATAAAATCCCTATGTACAACCTTACAAATCTCCAACCACAGTTGCTGGCTTCTTACTTGGTACAAAGTGATTTAAGTTATACTAACACTTCTATGTATAAATTGCTTTTTAATGCAGTAAGAACAAAGAACAGTCACTATATAAGACTCCAGTAGCATCATAATGTTGTCTTTACTGGTTGTTGACCAGTTCAAGCGGAGAGGCACACATGAAGGACATTGAAGAGCATTCCCAAAAGTTGCTACTTGCTTTCAAGGAATTTGGTTATTTAGCAGTGAGAAGTGGTTACTTCCTTCATGATCCAAGAAATCATTTCTGCATCCTTTAAGGGGAAGTTTTCGAAGAAACCTCAAAGGGCTGAGTATATGTCAAAACACACGGAAGAACCATTCAACTAACAGCACAGTCAAACTAAAATTACGGTAACCTACCCATCCTCTCCCTTCGGGAGTTATTCACCAACTAGGGAATGACAACTCGATGGTCAAATACCTTTTTATGAAAGCACCTCTCCTTTCTTTGCTTTCTCTTCTGGCAGAATTTAGTTAAGGCTGCTTCCCTGTGAGAACTCTTGTTTTGATCTACTCTGTTGGCACTTCCACTCCTACTGGCATCACCACTGCCACTATTCCCAGCGTGTCCATTATTGCTTTCGACTTTTGTCCCTCCGGCATTAACTGCTGTGCTTCTCCCATTTTGTCCATTGCTTCCATTGTTGCTGCCTGAAGTACTTCTATTGACACTATAATTTCCAATATTACCTTCACCTAGCACCTCAACCACATTTGATGACCCACAATGTGGAGCAACAGCAGCCATTTTCTTTAATGATTCAGCATCATGATCAGGTTGCAGCTGGTGCTTCATGTTGTTAGGAATGCAGTTATGGTTTTCATAATGACGATGGAAGTCCTGAGTTGCCAAATCCTTGTGTGTGTCTACTCTTGGTGGTGCCAGCATTGTAACTTCTAAGCTATTATTCTGAGGAGAATTGCTTCCAGCACATCCAGTGGGAGACTTCTTAGTGTTAGAGGCTGCATTGTACCTGTAGCAAAAGACTTCTAACAATTATACAGTCATCCTTCTTAAAATTAAATCAGAACAATACAAAACAAAAAATACAAAATGATCATATCTTGAGAAGGCAGAAAGGTCAGAACGTCTTAAAACATTCTGTTCATCCTGAATTGTAATGCCAGCACCTTTGACTCCTCTAAGCCTCTTTAAACTGAGCTCAAGAGATGGCAAGTCTTCATCATTAATGGTACCTTTATTTTCAATATCCGAGGACCTGGGTCTTCTATTTAGGGCTTCAAATTTTCCTCCACACATCTGAGAATCACAAGTGCTAGTAATGGCATCAGACAGTGAAAGACCTTTCCCGCTAGGCTTGCTAGATTGATTCTCACAATTAAGGTTCAGCTGTCCTCTACTTTGCTCATTGAATTTAGAGGGGCCTACATCAAGTGGGTTGCTATGTTTTGAACCTGTAGTTTTGACTGGAAGCCCATTTAAATAGTCAACCATCAAGACAATATTTCTACTTCAGTCAGAAGCTTTCATCCCGGAAATTGTTCATGAAATCAATGAATAGTAACAAATCATCAAAAAGAAAGTACTTGAACATACATGCAGATACAGTGAGTTACATAGATGCACATATGAACAGCTAGCTGCCCATAAATGGGGGTATGGGTTCCATGTGTAAATGGAACGGAATCAGCAGAGGATGAATGCAAAACAAAACAGGTAACAGAACAGGATAAAACATCAATAAACAAAAAGGATAGACCTCAATGCAGCTGTTGGAGATTGCATCATCATATAAGTTCATATGCAAGGCAAATAGTTGTTCTTACAGAATCTGCATTCTTTCTCATTGTAATAATTATTGGTTGTATATAAATAGTCTACTGTTAAGTCAGAGAAATTTATGCAAATTCATCAAATATTTCAACAAATATTTATTAGGTAAATTACACTCACTTTTCTTAAAATTTGTCAAAATTCAACCCACCCCCATCTAGTTGTTAAACCTACACTAACCCTCCCTAATTTACCCATTTTTCAGTTGAGTTACAAAAATGCCCTACCCTCATCCTCATTCTTTCTCACTCCTCACACTCTCTTCTTCTCTCTTTTCCCTGAGAAGAACAAGATAAATCATGCAAGTTTAGCCAGGTAACATCTTCTCAAATCCAAATATATATATATGCAAAAGTTTCGCATTTATATTTATTGTTAAGTGTCAAATTTGATGGCTTGCTTTTCAAAGCCAACGGACAAAAGTCCAACACTCTTTTGGTCAGCACATGGGTGGCTAGTATTTTCAATTTGGTAGATGAAGTTAGGTGGCACCAAATTGGAAATTTTGTAAAAGAGTTTGAAAATGTTGGCACATGAAGCTCTATAAGAGAGCAATACATTACAGCACTTCAGAAGCGTCAAAATGGAGAGAAAAACCAAGTGTCTCTTATTTTAGTGTACTAAAGAAGAATTATTTATTCCTTATGAGTTCTTCTCTTTTGTGTGTTGAGAGTATATATCGGTGAGAAAAATACTAATACGTATATTGGGTGTACTTGGGATTTGGGTTGAGTGGAGTGAGTCCATTTTTGTATCTATATCATATTTACATAGTGAAATATTTGGTTATCACCTTTGCCCATGGATGTAGGCATTAAGCCGAACCATGCAAATTCCTAGTGTCATTTATTTTACTCTTCCGCATACTTATTTGCGTCATTCTGTTCCGCTTTTTGGGCTTGCCATTTCACAACAAACTGGTATCAGAGCTCTTATAGAGTTCTAGGCTAATTTGTTTAAAAAATGTATATGGCAAAATTCGATATTCGCAGTTTGATGGACACATTAATTTTGGAATATGGAAGGTCCATATTATGGCTGTTATTGTACAAGCATTATGTAAAAGTAGCACTTTTTGATAAGAGGCCCGAGACAATGAAGGAATCTGAATGGGAAGATGCCGATCAAAAGACTCTTTCTATTATTCAATTGTGCATTACAGACGATGTGCTGCAAGAGGTCCTTTTAGAGAAAACAGCAAAATTGCTGTGGACCAAGTTAGAGTCATTATATATGACTAAGACGGTGGCCAATTGTCTCGGTGTGTCGCAACGTCTGGACATACTCTGTGTGGTAGAAGGAGCATCAATTCGGTCTCACATAGCTGAGTTCACGTCACTTGTCATATATTTGAAAAATATAGATAAGACATTTTCAAGTGAGCAATAGGCAATTATATATGTTGCTTTGTTCCTTATCTCCTTCCTACAAGCACTTTCATGAAACACTCATATATGATCGTGAAAGCCTCAAAATTGATGAGGTTAACTCTGCACTTTTAAGTCGTGATAGAATGGAGCACGATCCTGGCGGTCGTGATGATATTGCATTTGGCATAGTTGCTAGAGGGAGGTCAAAGAAGATTGGATCGAGTAGTAGTAGAGAAAAGTCTAGATCTAAGTCTAGACATTATAAAGAGGTGACAATATTGCAAGAAAGAAGAGTATTGGAGAGCAAAATGTCCGAGGCTCAAGGACAAAAAGGACAAAGATTCAAGTGATGCAGGAAGTGTTGCTGAAAGTCTGATAATGTTCTCGTAGTATCAACCAGGTTCAATAGGTGATACTTGGATGCTTGATTATGGTTGCTCCTACCATGTGTGTCGGAACTGGGATTGGTTTACAACTTTCCGGTCAATAGATGGTGATGTTGTCCTTATGGGGAATAATATGCCTTGTAAGGTCATTGGCATTGGGACTGTCCAAATCAATATGCATGATAGAGTTGTGAGAACGCTACTGATGTTCGGTACATATTGAAGAAAAATCTTATATCCTTGGGCATTTTCGATTCTCAAAGTTATAAGTATTCTGAAGATGGAGTTTTAAAAGTCTCCAAACACTACAACAAAATTGCCATATACGCACATCTTTAGCTACGCGTATACAAATTGTAGATATAGATACCATATAGCCACAAATATATAGTACTGTCACTATAAGTTTTAAGGACAGATATTAATACTGTGGGTATTGTACATCTATACCTACACTTATATTTCGTCGTTACTATAATTTTTTTTACTGGGTATAGGTAACATATACCTACACTTATAATTTGCCATCACTAAAAATTTTCCTTTTACTGTGGTTATAGAGAACATATACCCACACTCATATTTTGGTGTCACTTAAATTTTTTTTATCATAGGGATAAAAGATCTACACCTACACTTATTGTATTATCATTATAATTTTTTTTATTTTTCAGATATAATTTTTTTGTTCTTTTAGCGCCAAACTTCTTTTTGCTTACAACTATTAGCGCCACTCTAATTTTATTTCCCTCCAATTTTTTTCGACCCTTTTCCCTTTCCTTGAACCCTATGAGAACATACATCACTACTCCTTTTTCCTTTTCCTCCTTCCCCACTCCTTCGTCCCTGACTCCTTTCCCTTTTCCCTACCATCGCGCAACCTCCACCTACATTAACACCGCTGCAACCCCTTATCACAGACTAACCACTTCGCCGACGCCGCATATGTTGAGCCACAACCACCGCGAGCAAAGGAGGAGCCACAGCCACCACGAGCAGCTCCATTCACGGCCGCATGATTGATGTTCGTCGTCGCACCGCCGCCGAGAGGAAAACCCCCAGCCTCTACTTCACCACCGCCACAGACTAAGCCCCTCGAGCCTCCGCTTCGCCGCCTCGCGAAGAAGGAGAAGAATCACCCAACCCTCTCTTCCGCTGGCCTGACCAACCCCTTCCAGCTTCTGCTTTGCCCGCTGGACCAACCCCTTCCAGTTTCTCTTGGCTGCCGTCACTGACCAAACCCTTTGTCGTCGCCATACCAAACCTTCTTCCAGCCTCTGCTTCTTTTAGTTGCTATAGGTATTTATTCTGCTCCTTTCTTTTATTTCGTCCATTCTCTTTTTGGCCAAGCAAGAAAATGAGTGCCTTATACACTGCATTATTAATGAGTTTGATTTAACTATTTGTTCTCCCGATTTCGGTAACCTTGTTGAGCTAGGGTTTGTGCAACTCTGTTTTGTTTAGGCAGGTAAAAGAGTTAACTTCATGCACTCCAGGTAATGCTACCAAGTTTCCTCCCTTGTACCTTTGATTTTTTTCACTACTAGTTTATTGATTTGAACTAATGTCTCTACTCAAATTCTCTCATGCCATTGTAATTATCTGTTGAGTCTTGTAAAGCATCTATATTGTAACATTGTATCATTGGTTAGTGCCTTTTGTCTCTCTCTTGCTCTTTGTATCATTGTATGTCTGTGTGGTTTAGCCTAATAAATGACATGTGGCTGAAAGTAGCCTTGAGCTCAATTCTATCTAAGGACCATTACCTTGCATTTAGGTAGCAATCTTCAACACAAGCTTCTGGTTATTGCACATAATGAACAAGAAAAGGATACGTGAAACGCTATGGCCTTTTAATGCTGAAGTTTTGTCTTAAGAAACCATTTCATGTGAAGTTTGGAATAAAACTATGTTGGAGTATTCATTTCCTTTCTTTTTTTTCTCTCTCGTGCTCTTCTTTTTTCTTAATAAATATAAAATTACTTTAGGTTATTTTCTGTTCATGAATTATTTTATGCATCCCTTCACTTGCTATTTGTTATTCTGATTGCCTTTCCCCTCCTTCCCCTACCAATCACAGTGCTCTAGATTTCATTTGAATGTTGTCTGCTATCTTGAGGTTTAGGCTGAAATCATATATTTCAATTTAATTACATTGGTTTTTCTTATGTTTGGTTCTTTTGTAGTAAAGACAAGGAGTACAATGATCTTGCAACTATTTTTATCAATACACAGGTTTTTGATGAACTTGTAGAAATCTTTGTTTACTTTTATTTTTTTTCTTGTTACATTACATTGAATTGCTTCTTTATTGTTTAAGGATGATGCCATTAGGAATTTGTTCAATGCGAAAACAATAAATGAGTATAGCGCCCAAAGTTTATTAACATTTTTGGTATTGTGTTCTTACCTACTGGTTGGATAGCAAACATAAAAAATTATTATGAAGTTTTCCATGTTATGATATACTTGGACTTTGCTCTGTGCATTTGCATTTGAGGCACATATGACTTGTATG
Organism: Dalbergia oliveri; assembly: GCA_030441495.1. Classification (NCBI taxonomy): domain Eukaryota; kingdom Viridiplantae; phylum Streptophyta; class Magnoliopsida; order Fabales; family Fabaceae; genus Dalbergia; species Dalbergia oliveri. Next base: position 15,387,073 of record JAMLFY010000013.1, on the reverse strand, counting down.
TTAAATTTCAATGACAATACTGATGTCAACTCTTTTTTTTCGCATAATTGTAAGTCCTAATTCATTAGTCTGAATGGCCTTCCTTCTCTTTCCTCTTAATTTGCTTGACATATTAGTTAGAAAATAGGAGGGGAAAAAAAGCCAAGACCTGACTGGAATTATTTTTTCGAGGGGTGGGCAGATATCAGAAACCAAGAAAATAGTGTAATTGTGAATAGTTAGTATTGACATATGATTTTCAAAAAGTGTGTGAAAGAATGTTATCATACTTCATGTTAAGGTTACATATACTATGAGAGAAAAAGGGAGTTAAGAAATAACAACAGATAATTTGAAGGTTATTTCCTAACCTAAGGCTTCATCTACTGCTATACGAAGTCTGTCTCCCAACTCAAAAATTTTGTTTTGCTATCTTTACCTACAGAATCAAATTCTATAACTTTCTACATGTGTTCCTTTAAGTTGTCTGTGTAGAGAACTTAACTAAACAAGCTTGATTAATCTTGTTGGTCATGTAGCTTTGCAGTTGATGGAGAATGATGTGGTTGCTGCTATTAGACTAGTCTTCTGGAATAGCTCATGTCATCTCTCATGTGGTTAATGAGCTTCACATACCTCTTATATCATTTGGTGCAACTGACCCACTTCTCTCTGATCAATACCTCTTACTACTTGTTTCCATTTTGAATTGATTTTAGTTATTTTGTATAATGTTTAGTAAGATTCAATCATATCTAGTTGGAGACTTAGTTAAGGGGGAGGAGGGTGATGATTAGGAGGCCCTGTTACTACATGTCTGCATTTTTAATTTGACACTAGTTATTTCATATGATACATAATAATAATATTTGACACTAGTTGATGATGAGCTTGGGAACTGGATGGATTGAATATCTGTTGATGATTTTGAGTTTCTGGTGTTTGATCTATGTTTGGCTGAGAATATTAAATTTTGATTTTTTTGGTTGGGATTGATTTTTGGTTTATGGATCTATATGACCTCCCCTTCTCCCCTTTGCTTCCTTTTTTTTTTTTTTGGCTGGGATTGAACTATATCCCTTGTCTTCTTCTTTTTCTGATTTTTCTTCTGTGTGTTTGCTCTCTCTGTTTATGAAACATGGAAACCTCTTTGCAAAATCTATTATTGAGCAAGATAGAGAAGCCACAAATGGTAAACGACCCTTTTAATTTTTTCCCCTGTTATGCCACATAAGCTTGAGTAGAGGGCCTTTGCAAGTTTAGTTAATCTGTTTTGTAATTGGTCTTCTTTCCTTATCACTATGCGGCTTTGTTTACTACACTTGTCATATATGCACTCATTTTAGGAATTCCTGGCTACACTACAACTTCCTTTTATTGTCAACTGGAGGGAACAACTGGGTATTCACTTGTGAATTTACCCTGCAATATGGTTCGGTTACCATTAAACTTGCATTTTGTTTTCTGTTATGGGTCATTTATATATTCTTGTTCTTTCTTTCTTTCATCTTGACAGGTTAGGAATCTGTTCCTACTGGATGCCTCTTCGTGGGCCTTTGTTTCACACATTCTGCTTTCTGAACATTGTTGCAATTGCTTGCAATGCTATGTTTCCCTCCAATTTGGCACAATCATCGTTATTGTTCTTATATGGACATTTGTTACATCTCCTCTACTTGTATTGGGTGGGATTGCCAAGAAGAATAGCAAGGCTTAGTTTCAAGCTCCCTGCCACACAACTAAGTATCCAAGGGAGATTGTATTTTGGAATTGTATTTTGTATGCACCATATTTACTTTATAGGAGCATAACATATGTATTTCTTTAGATTGATATGATTCTATTTCTTTGTAATATTGATACCTATTACTTTAAGATTTGTTTTACTTATAATATAATTGGAATCTTTTTTTTAAATGATTATTATTCTTATATATATAAATTTAAATACATAAATTGAATTCTAAATTTAATTTTTTATACAAAAAAAAATCATTATAAACTATACCCACAGAAATTAAAAATCTATAAAAGTGTGGTTATAAGCTATACCCATAGACAAAAGACCTTTGCTCTAAAGTATATAGTGACAAAATTGTTTCCGTGGATAATTACCTGGTGATTATTTGTGATGGTTTTTAGTTCTGTCACTAAAACCTATAATGACACAATGAAATCCGTAGGTATAAGTCAAGACATTTTCTGACGGTATTGGGTTCTGTCACTATATGTTATATTGACGGCAAAAAAATCATGGGTAAAGGCATATCAAAAATGAAGGAATTCGACGTCCATGGGTATAGGTTTTTTAGGCCTATATCCACGATTTTTATGCTTTTACCTACCATTTTTTGCCGTGGGTATATGGCAATTTTGTTGTAGTGAAAGGAGCTCTTATTGTGATAAAAGCCAAGTTTTTCAATGTCCTTTATTTACTTCAAGGAAGTATAGTTGTTGGTGTTGCTTCAATTTCATCTTCATCTGATTTAGATTCAGAAACTACTCATTTGTGGCATATGCGTCTAGGGCATATGAGTGAAACAGGAATGTTAATTTTGAGCAAGCGTGGCTTGCTAGGTGATCACGAAATTGGGAAGCTTGACTGTTGTGAACACTGTGTCTACCGGAAGTAGATCAAAGTCAAGTTCAGCATTAATCCAGGGACTAAGGGTGCAGTGGATTACATCCACTCCGATTTATGGGGCCCAGTGCTATTCCATCAAAAGATGGTGCTAGGTACCTATTGACGTTCATTAATGATTTCTCAAGGAAGGTATAGGTTTATTTTTTGAAACACAAGAATGATGTGTTCCATATTTTCAAGAAATGGAAAGCGCTTATTGAGAACTAGACTAGCAAAAAAATCAAGCCTCTTCGAACAAATAATGGTTTGGAGTTTTGTGGAGGTCAGTGCAACGTTCTGTGAAAATGAAGGCATGGTAAGACATCATATTGTGCGAAAGACTCAGCAACAAAATGGAGTAGCAAAACGTAACAGGAACTCTTTGGAGAGGGCTCATTGTATGCTCTCTAATGCTAGTCTGTCAAAATAATTTTGGGCTGAAGTTATTAATATGGTTGCTATTTGGTAAATCGTATTTGTCAACTGCGATCAATTTGAAGAGTCCTATTGAGATATGGTTTGGTGCTCCTACTGATTACTCAAATCTAAGAATTTTTGGTTGTCCTGCATGTGCTCATATAGATGATGGAAAGCTTGAGCAAAGGTCAATAAAATGGATATTTCTCGATATAAAACTGAGGTGAAAGATTATAGATTATGGTGCATTGAACCTAAGTCATCCAAATTCATAATCATAAAGATGTCAAGTTCAATGAATCATCCATGCTTCATCCGAAAAAGGAGATTGGCGATATAGAAAAAGATAAAGATATTAGCAAGTAGGTGGAGTTTAAAGTTGAACCACCAAAGCGGATGCAAGAAGATGCCTCTGATCAGCCCATTCAAGAAGAAGAACAAGATATTGTAGATGTCGTAGATGCATGACAGCAATTGCAGCATTATAGCCTTACAGAGATAGAGAAAAGAGACAAACAAAACCACCATAGAGGTATGGTCATGCAAACACAGTCTCTTTTGCGTTCTCAGTGCAGAGGATATGGAATTAGAAGATCCTACCATGTATCATGAGGCTATCACAAGTGAAGAGTCTGCATAATGGAATGTTGCAATGACTGAAGAGATAAAGTCTCTTCATATATAAGAACCGGACTTGGGAGTTGGTGAAACCACCTAAAGGACATAAAGTTATTAGCTGCAAATGGATCTTCAAGAAAAAGGAAAGATCCCTGAAGTTGAATCGGCTTGGTACAAAGCACACTTAGTTTCAAAAGGTTTTAGCCAAAGGGAAGGAATAGACTTCAATGAAGTATTCTCTCTTGTTGTAAGACATAGCTACATTCGGGTGTTGCTCGATATGGTTGCACTTTGATTTAGAGCTTGAATAGCTCAATGTCAAGACGCTTTTCTCTATGGTGAGCTTGAAGAATAGATCTACATGCACCAGCCAGAAGATTTCATTATTCAAGGCAAAGAGGATCACGTTTGTCTCTTAAAGAATTCATTATATGGCTTAAAAAAATCTCCTCACTAGTGGTATAAGAGATTTTACACTTTCATGTTAGGTCATGGTTACTCAAGGAGTGACTATGATTATTGTGTTTACCAGAAAGTTCTAGATGGTTCGTTTGTCTATTTGTTGCTCTATGTTGATGACATGATCATTGCTACTAAGAGTATGTCTGGATAAGAAGCTGAAAGAGCAACTCGTGGTGAATTTGAAATGAAAGACTTAGGTGCAGCTAAGAAGATTTTGGGCATGGAAATTCATAGGGATCGGCATGCTGATAAATTATATTTGTCTAGAAGAAGTATATTGAAAAAGTAGTTAAGCGCTTTGGCATGCAAAATGCAAAGCCTGAGTACTCCGTTGGCAGCCCATTTCAGATTCAGGTGCACATTCACCATAGTCTATTGAAGAAGAAGAACATATGTCACATGTTCCCTATGCTAGTATAGTTGGAAGCATAATGTATGCTATGGTCTCACTCATCCAGATATTTCACATGCCGTTAGTGTTGTTAGCAGATATATGGGGCATCTTGGCAAGATGCATTGGGGCAGTGAAATGGATACTTTGATATCTTCGAGGTACGCAGATATTGGCTTAGTATATGACAGGAATTCTAACATGGTGGTAGTGTTATTGGTTACGTTAATGATTATGCTAGAGATGTTGACAAAAGAAGATCTCTCGCAGGATATGTCTTCACTCTCTTGGGTAGTGCAATTAGTTGGAGAGCGACTTTACAGTCTACTATTGCATTATCCATCACAGAAGCCAAATACATGGCGGCGGAGCGTGAAGGAAGCCATTTGGCTTAGAAGTTTGGTAGCCAATTTGGGCTTGGAATAAAATGTTACAACTATTCATTGTGATAGTCAAAGTGCCACACATTTGACCAAAAATCAAATGTATCATGAGAGAACCAAACATATTGACGTCAATATCATTTTATTTGGGAGATTATTTCTCAAGATGCCATTGCAATGAAGAAAATTGGTACCTTAGACAATCTAGTAGATATGTTGACCAAGTCAATCACTGTTACTAAGTTCAGGCATTGCTTGGACTTAGTTGGCATTCGCAATATGTGATTCTCCCTCATAGGCACACTAGAGAAGGCGACTTTAGAAACTTGAAGATTGATGAAAAAAAAATCAAGCCAAGATGGAGATTTGTCAAAGTTGATGGCTTGCTTTTCAAAGCCAATGGAAAAAAGTCCAACACTCTTTCAGTCAGCACATGGGTGGCTAATATTTTCAATTTGGTAGATGAAGTTAGGTGGCACCAAATTGGAAATTTTGTAAAAGAGTTTCAAAATATTGGCACATGAAGCTCTACAAGAGAGCAATACATTGCAGCACTTAGAAGCATTAAAATGGAGAGAAAAACCAAATGTCTCTCACTAGTGTACCAGAGAAGAATTATTTGCTCCTTATGAGTTCTTCTCTTTTGTGTGTTGAGAGTATACATCGGTGAGAAAAATAGTAATAGGTATATTGGGTGTATTTGGAATTTGGGTTGAGTGAAGTGAATCCATTTTTATATCTCTATCATATTTTCATAGTGAAATATTTAGTTGTCACATTTGCCCGTGGACATAGGCATTAAGCCGAATCACGTAAATTCTTAGTGTCATTTATTTTATGTTACCACATACTTATTTTGCACCATTCTGTTTCTTCCTTTTGGGCTCGCCATTTCACAACATTAATCACCAACTGAAATCCTAAAACCTATACACATGTTATCACCCCAAAACAAATATTTGAAGAGGATATTAGTTTAATCAAAGTTAGAACCAAGCCACTGCTAAATTCCACACCTTAATTATTGGCTTTCCACAAGACAAGGATAGCCAAACCCCTCGATTATATCATTTAGTATATGTCCATCATTCTTGGAAATTACCGAGCGCACCATTGTCAACGTTCATATTGTTCTTTTTGATTTCCATATTTTACTACTTTAATTAATGGTTTTTCAAGACCCAATTGGATATTTTAAATGAAAGATCACTCAAAGTTATTTTCTATTTATCAAGACTTTGCAATGAAAATAAAACTCAAATTGGGCAAACTTTTTTTTCACCTAGAGAAATCAGTACCTCTCTTAAGATTGAGTAGGCATGACTCAACTACAAAAGCTAGCTCTTGGGGGAGGGTTACCCACACACTTATAAAGACTATCTTGACAATATCCTACTTGAGAGTAAAGAACAGAGGAAGTTGGCTGAATTACTTGATAATTTCATTCAACATAGAGAGATATAAATATACATGAGATATCATAACTGCTGCTCCTATTTACAAGACTATATTAATTGACTTATGCTATTCCCTATGCGACTAATTTATGTACATGAACCTGATTAAGATAGTTCCAATATTCCAACACTCCTCTCAAGTTGGTGCATATGTCATATATGCCAAGCTTGTTACAAATGTAGTTGACTTGAGAACCACAAAGACACTTAATGAAAACATTTGCCAATTATTCACTGGAATTGACAAAAGCAGTAGAAATTTCTCCAGATGAAACTTATTCCTCACAAAGTGACAATCAATCTCAACGTGTTTTGTCCTTTCATGAAATATTGGATTTGAAGCTATGTGTAAGGCTACCTAATTATCACACATAGCTTCATTGATTGCTCTTGACAAATACCTAAGTCCTTTAATTGTCTTAGCCATACGAGTTCACATGTTGCAACTGCCATTGCTCGATACTCAGCTTTAGCACTTGACTTGGGAGCCACGGGTAGAGCGCCTATATGAGGGAGAATGTGCTCAATTAGAATATGCATAACCACATATTTCCATATGACCTTTATCCTCAGAGTAATCCTTTTCCTAGAGCTCCCTTGAAGTATATAAGCACTTGTATAGTTGCATCCCAATGCGAGCCACATGGAGAATCAAGAAATTGACTTAATATTGATGCAAAGCTAATGTCTAGTCTCATTATTGTGAGATAATTTAGGTTCCCAATCATTCTTCGATATCACCCAAAATGTAAATATGGCCCCGTGTCTTGGAAGAAGTTTTACATTGGGATCCATAGGTGTAACGATGGGCTTACATCTAATCATGCCAGCCTCTTCCAAAAAAATCCAAAGCATATTTTCTCTAGGAAATAGTGCCATGTTTGGATTGTGCAATTTCTCTACCAAGAAAGCATCAAATCTTATCAAGACCCTTGGTTTGAAATTTCTTGAACAAATATTGCTTCAGCTCTTCAATACTTCTAGAATCATTACTAGTAATAATGATAGCATCCACATAAACAATAAGATAGATGCATAGGTCATGCGAATGACATTGGTAGTAAACAAAATGATCGACCTCACTTCTAGTCATGCCAAAAGCCTATATAACTGGACTGAAGCACCCAAACCAAGCACGAGGAGATTGCTTGAGACTATATAGAGATTTGCAAAGTTTACAAACCAATCCAATCTCACCCTGAGCAAGTGGTTGCTCCATGTAGACTTCTTGTAAATCTCCATGAAGAAAAGCATTCTTGATATCAAGTTGTTAAAGAGGCCATTGATTAATAGAAGCCAAGGCTATGAATAAACAAAGAAAGGTAATTTTGGCAACTAGAAAACAAGTGTCACTGTAGTCAAGGCCATAAATTAGAGACAAGCACAAGGATTACATGTGCAAGCAACAAAAACAGTAGAATAGGAGTTCTGACATCACTCATACCAATTCTAAAAACTAATAAAGTACGCAGGAGATGGTTTGTACTGATCAAGTTGCTCGGTGGAGATTGGCACACTGACATAACTCATAGACGCAAGAGGCACAAGCGTTAGAACAACATTGTGAGCATCAAAGAAGTCACCGATAGCCATGGGACATAATAAAGGGGCACATAATAGGTGTAAAATCAGAAAGGCGAAAAAAATTTGACGTGGCGCAGTGCACGGACAGCGACACCAAGGTCAGATCCGAAAAGAGGATAGTGAGCCAATGACAACGATGGGTGCAGTGGCCAGCAATGTCGCCAGAGGACGCACATGAAGGTATGTCTATGATTGTTTCCATGTGCCACTTGCAGGGATAAGGGGCGTGGGAGACGGCACAACTGGTGATGAAGTCAAAGGCCTAAACCGGTGACAGAGTGATGACTATAGTCGGTATACGATGATAGGAAGTTGTTGGAGCGTCGTATAGTGATGCACGACAAAGAAGGCAGAAGGGGTGGGGTCGGCAACTGGAGTGGTCGCAGGAAAAAGCCATCAGCGGCAGAGGATTGTTATATTTTATTCAATATTAGGATAAACAAATTACGAAAGTTATATAAAAGGATTTTCCCGAAATTTTAATAAATATCTCATCATTTTTTTGGTATGATATAAGTACTTTAATTTTTTTTAATGAAAGATTGACCAATAAATAAGAGTGGTATTAATTATATAATTAATACTTTAAAGTTTATGAGAAAATGCTTTTCATTGATGCAATGCAAGTGTTGGAGTAAAATGGCAAAATCATTTTCCAAATGTCAAAATAAAATTCACGTGCCAAAACTCTTCTATGGTTTTCCTCTTATATATTATATTAGATTGATACTATATTGACAAAATTTTAATTAATAATTTAATAAATTAAATCATGTCTGTATATATATAAACACGAAGTCTATAAATAATGACCATAATTAATACTATAATGTAATGTTCAGATGAATATGGAATTATTATTTTAACTTTTGATTTTTTTATTTATTTTGATGAAAGTTTGGTCGATAGATAAGAATGAGATTAATGTAAAAAATAATTCTTTTAAGTTTATAAGAGGAGATATTTTTTTTATGTTTGTATTTTTGAGTGTTTTTTTCAATGAAAGATCGACCAACAGATAAGAGTAGTATTATAATTGAGATAATTGATGTTTTAAAGTTTATGAGAGAAGACCGTTTATTAATGCCATGTAAGTAATTACTATTGGTGCCACATGACAAAATCATTTTTCAAATTTCAAAACAAAAGTCCATATAACAAAACTCACCTAATATTTTCCTTTTATATGTTACTAGTAAATTGATATACACTTGCATGTCTATCAATTTATATTTTTTTATTTTTGTAATTTCTTTTAATTTTTTTTGTTCTTTCATTTATTTTTGTAACTTTCTTCAACTCCCTATGTATTAAGGGTATTTTGAAAAATAGAAATTTTAGACACTAAAAAGTAATTAAAAGTGACTATTTTCTTTATATATAGTATAGATTATATTAGATTAAATGGACGTGTTCATTCTTGAGTTTTCAACGTTCAAATGCTAGTCCATGGCACGTGCAGAAGACAGAACAAATTAATTGGGTTGGTTTGGTATAGTTTGTTATATATATATATTTAAAGTCCGATGAGAGGAGCGATTTACTATGAGAAGGTTATGATTGAAAGTTATTAATGATAATTCCTGATTATGTGATCATTTGAAAATATCGTGTGATCGTATGTTCTAATCTTGACAATTCATGTAAGATCCAATAACCAAGATTTAGTCCTCTCACTTTCACAACAAACCGCTCATCTCACTTTTAACTACTGGTAAATTAACATGCACTTGCATGCTTATCAATCTATATTTTTTTATTTTTCTAATTTCTTTTAATTTTTTAACTTCTTTCATTTATTTTTGTAACTTTCCCTAACTCCCTATGCATTAAGGATATTTTGGAAAATAAAAATTTTGGACACTAAAATATAGTTAAAAGTGACTATTCTTTATATATAGTATAGATTAGAATAGATTAAATGGACGTGTTCATTCTTGAGTTTTTACCTGTTCAAATACTGTTCCATGGCACGTGCACAGGAAGACAGAACAAATTAATTGGGTTTGCTAGGTATAGTTTGTTATATATATATATATATATATATATATATATATATATATATATATATATATATATATATATAAAGTCCGATAAAAGTAGTGATTTACAATAAAAAGGTCCGGATCGAAAGTTATTAATAATAATTATGATAATGTGATCATTTAAAATTATCATGTGATTTTATGTTTGAATCTTGACAATTCATATAAAATCCAATAACCAAGATTTAGTCCTCTCATTTTCACAATAAACCACTCATTTCATTTATTCTCTATGTGTGTGTGTGTATATATATATATTTTCGAATCCAGCAAAACCCATTTCTGAATTAGTTTTTTTTTTTTTTTTGGTTGCAACTGCATAGGATTACCTCCACTCTGGTAAAGGGAATATATAAGCGGATATGCCACACACCTGGAAGGCCGGAACTCAATCACATAGAAGTTTACGGAGGCATAGGTTTTCACATGTCCTTATTTGTTTTGTTGAAGTCAAAGGAACCCTTTTCTTGCTATATATAGATGTGTATATCATAGTGCTTTTCATAGATAATATACCATATTTACAACTAGCAATGGCTTCCTTTCCTCGTAAATTCTACACCATATTTTATTTCCTCTCCCTTGCCTTTCTCATTGTTTCCATATGGGGTACAACTCCAACTGAATATGTATTGCTGTTTTCTTAATATCCTTAGCCCTACTGGTTTTCTTTGGTTAATTTGTCTTTCTTATTGTTATGCATGCAGAGATGCAATTTGCAGAAGCAAACACTTGTCAAAGGCGTAGCAAAACATGGTCAGGGCCTTGTTTAAACACCGGAAGCTGCAAAAATCAATGCATAAACGTGGAACATGCTGTTTTCGGAGCCTGTCATAGTTTAACTTGTTACTGCTACTTCAACTGCTGAGAAGTTACGTACTGCTCAAGCAACTTCCACCTTTGATATTTCCAATAAAACAATAACGGGAGAAAAATTTCTAGTATGTTTCTCCCACTGAATCTCTCATGCCAGAGATTTACATCTCAGTTTGTGTATCTTTCAATAATGAAAATTTGAAATGGTTTAATTTCTTGTACTGAATTAACAAAAGATAATAAACTTTTTGGGTATACCCGTGTTTGATCTACCAGTTGTGTGGACAATTTAAATGAATAGATATCCAATTTTAAAATAATAGATTTTGATTATAAAATAATTTAAACAATGAAATAAATTGTCCAAAAATTATACTAAAAATACCAACTAATGATTCTAATCAACGTACATCTCTAAACACTTCAATATACAGTCATTATTGGTTCCAATATTGTTTCCTCCATCATCATGATTGTTTTGATCTATTTCCTGAAGGGGAGTTCTCAGATGATCCAAGCTTAGTTGATAAGTCGTCAAGGTGGGGGACTATCATTGAATGGTGGTATAGGTGCTCCACCAAAGATAAGTGGTTGTGATTATTTGGTGTGTGGGACACCTAACTTAGGCCAGAACCTCCTATGGATATATATACTCCTCCGTCCATTTTTAAGTGTCTTAGGAACAGTGGAAATTGATCTTTCAAAATATCAAATTCTCACTGATTACCAAGAAGATACGTAACAGTGGATAAAAGTAGTACCAAATAGCAGCATAATTGGATCTTATATATAATTACAGAGAACTTGGGGTTTTATGACACCTACAAACCAATTCTAGCTTGCAGCTCCATCATTAATTCCTTTGTCCAGTGGAATAATACAATCAAATGATTTTTCTTAATTGGGAATATATATACATTTCTTGTTAAATACTGTGAGGTTGCAAGTTTGTTTGTGATTACTAACAATCAACGAAGCAAAAAATTGAAATGTAGAAATATGCTCATTTGAAATTGAATAGGAATATCATTTCTTAAAAAAGAAAGTGAAAAGGAATATATGGAAAAAATGAAATCCATAAAAGTCAAGAATTATCCACATTTAGCAAATTCTCGCTTCCTTCCTTCACATGTTTGTACTACTCATGTTGCATTGCAAACTTCAGTTTTGATGTTTAGATAGGAGAAATTGTATATACATCTTGAGCCAGGTCCATAAAGAACGGTCCGCTGAAGATCTTTCATGTTTGTGTATAAACATGAACTATTTTAACTTGCTTATACGTTATATAGCTGACCACTGTAGCTGTCCTATCCCAGTGAAACCCTGAAAATTATTTTATTAAAGTTCAATACCATAGGGATCCTCTCAACTGTCAATTTGTGGTAAAGGACCTCAAGGCCAATCAAAAAAGGTTTGCACTTTCCACTAACGGCTCGATGAGGAGTCCTTCATTTGTTGGGGATAGGATCCTTCCTACAAAGGTGACTTTCTTTGGATAGAACCAATCCAAACTGGTTATAAATCTTCACAGAACTTTGTCTGATCTTTGAGTTCTCTGGAATGTAAGTCACGACTATTCCAAGTCTCATGTATAATAGTAAATGATTGATGACAACATAAACCTCTTAGGTTGATAGTATTCCAATAATATATCAACATTAATATTTATAACTTAATTCTTACTCATTACATATATATATATAATTTATCATAGTACCATTTATATTTTACAAAATGCTAGTTCATTGATTTTCTTCTCAAGAGAGGAGCCAAATTCTCAATTAGGATGAGTTTGATTAAGAGATAAAAATTGATTACAAATTTTCATGAATAAACCCTTATAAAATTTTATATAAAGAACCCATAAAAACTTTCCTCCCCCAATTTTTACCTATGGATATATTTGATTGGAAAATAGAAACAAGAATAAATTTTCTAAGGATAAATTTTATATATAATTTAACACATAAAACTCATTCATAAAAATTAACTCATTTTTATCCTTAAACCAACCATATCCTAAGGTAGCATTTGGTTTGGGAGACAAGACACAAAATATAGGGACAATGGAGACAAACGTGTTTGGAAGGAGAGATAGGAATAGGGGACACAAAAATTGTCCTTGAAAAGAAAACACAAAATTTATATACCTCCAGAAAGTGAGGGACGGAGAAGACAAAAATTTAATATTTTTTTCTTCTACTAATACTCCTATACATATTTATTATATTCTTTCTCTAAACTTTCTTATATTTACTGTCTCTACCAAACGCTATCTAAGAGCATTTGGTATATAAATAAAAATAGAGTGAAAATTCACGAGTCACGAACGTATAAAAAATGAAAAAAAAAAAATGTACTGAGAAACCAAACGGCTATACATTTTATCTTCACTATAGTGCAATGATCTAGAACTCGATCATGCCTGATTTGCTCTTTAATGTGGCGAACCATACCCTCCATGCTGATTGAGAATTGCTTCGACGTGTTTATATTGGGATAGTGAGATTTACTGATCCAGTATCAAAAGAAAATTGGTCAGTTGAAAAATGAACGTGCACATCTGATTCTGCTAACACAATAACAATGGGGAAGTATTAGAAATTACACAGTCGCTAAATGCAAGTTTTCCAAGTATCCAATCAGCATAACAATGTCTCTCCACAACATAAAATTGATTCATGGTCCAAATGAACAAGTTGGAATAATTAGAGTCTGTTATACATTAACATTAGCACAATACACCGAAGAGACCGAACCATTCCCAAATTCTGCATAAAGGGCCATTGGCCAAGATGGCCCTTTCTTGAAATGCCAGAAGTGCTGCTGCAATGGCCCTTTCTTGAAATGCCAGAAGTGCTGCTGTGTCAGTTATCCATTGCCTCACTTGCATTTTCGCTCGAGGACTGTCGCACAAATTGCCCGCGAAATCGAGGACGTTGTTCAGCTAATATCTTTCTGCTTTGATATCGAACCTGAAATTCAAACCCTATTGAGTTAGCTCTCTACAACCTAAGGGGGTGCAACCTGTCCCAAAATCATGTAATTATGTACCACTCATATCCACATGCAATCCTGCTTAATTTGATACAAAGTTTGCCATCAAGAAACGTTCAATAGTCATAATTTCGTCAACTATACATGAACAAGAGAACCCAACTCTAAGAGCCCCAATAACAAATCATGAAAGTGAGCGTTCAAATTGCATTCTCATACTTCAACTGCAGTTACACGTCAATTATTATAACCAACCTCCCACTGCAGCATCAAATATATCCCATTTTTAAAGCTATCTTAATTTTGTGTTTATAACTCATACAGTATCATCAAACACCGCTAACCACATTAACAAGATCTAATCACAGTTTCTTATGAACTTCACTCTTTCATTTTTTATGTGACTTCCAAGTCATGGAATGTAGTAGAAACAGCAAGTGAAATCCTTGAAAGGAGGACTAACCTTCAACTTCACTCTTTAATTGGACTAAAATGCCATTACAGTTATTAGTGTTCTCTAATCACAGTGTTATTCCTAAAATAAAATAGATAGAATACGGGCTTTTTTTTAATAATTTCAGATTCATTTAGTGCTTATAGGTTTTTGCTCTCTTCTCTGTTTTTCTTTATCATTCCCTCTTCCTTTCTTCTTTCATACAGTCTTCATTACTTCTACTTAGGCATTAAAAAATGTACACTGGTTATGATTACAAGTGGAATCAGGAAAAGATCAAGATATGAAACTAGGAAGTAAAAGAGAGGGAAATAAATGGAGACAGATAAAAGTAGTGTAATAATCCAAATTAAACCCTTTCATCTAAGCAAGCAAGCAACCTACATCATCCTAATTTTACGAGAAAGGACCGCCACCAATAATCATTATTCCAATGGGTTCATGTATACCTAAAGAAAACCCTAGTTCAGTTCATCAACAAAGTTTAGAACCTAACAAATTTCCAATCTTCTATGATAAGAACAAGAAAAAAATATATATCCAATATTTAGAATCAGGGCTGTAGCTAAGTTGAAAACCTAAAATCTTTCATCAAATTATTGACGTATTCCTGTAATAAAATCCCTATGTACAACCTTACAAAACTCCAACCACAGTTGCTGGCTTCTTACTTGGTACAAAGTGATTTAAGTTATACTAACACTTCTATGTATAAATTGCTTTTTAATGCAGTAAGAACAAAGAACAGTCACTATATAAGACTCCAGTAGCATCATAGTATTGTCTTTACTGGTTGTTGACCAGTTCAAGCGGAGAGGCACACATGAAGGACACTGAAGAGCATTCCCAAAAGTGGCTACTCGCTTTCAAGGAATTTGGTTATTTAGCTGTGAGAAGTGGTTTCTTCCTTCATGATCCAAGAAATCATTTCTGCATCCTTTAAGGGAAAGTTTTCGAAGAAACCTCAAAGGGCTGAGTATATGTGAAAACACATGGAAGAAGCATTCAACCAGCAGCATAGTCAAACTAAAATTACGGTACCTACAAAATTCTAACCCAGTAACCTACCCATCCTCTCCCTTTGGGAGTTACTCACCAACTATTCCTATAATTAGAAAATAAAAGCAAGAAATATGAAGTCTGAAATTTATTATGCACCTAAATTAAGGCTTAACACAAGGCTAGTTCGGTAGTTCCCACCAATCTATCAAATTAAACACAGCAGTCCATGAAAATAAGATGACAACAAAGCAAAGAAATGAAACTTAAAAAAGCAAGAGTGAGTAATGAAAATAGAGTTGCATGGAAGAAGAGTGGTTAAATTCAGCGCAAAAAAGTAAAAGATAATAATACTAGGGAATGACAACTCGATGGTCAAATACCTTTTTATGAAAGCACCTATCCTTTCTTTGCTTTCTCTTCTGGCGGAATTTAGTTAAGGCTGCTTCCCTGTGAGAACTCTTGTTTTGATCTACTCTGTTGGCACTTCCACTCCCACTGGCATCACCACTGCCACTGTTCCCAGCATGTCCATTATTGCTTTCTACGTTTGTCCCTCCAGCATTAACTGCTGGACTACTCCCATTTTGTCCATTGCTTCCATTGTTGCTGCCTGAAGCACTTCTATTGACACTACAATTTCCAATATTACCTTCACCTAGCACCTCAACCACATTTGATGACCCACAATGCGGAGCAGCAGCAGCCATTTTCTTTAATGATTCAGCATCATGATCAGGTTGCAGCTGGTGCTTCATGTTGTTAGCAATGCAGTTATGGTTTTCATAATGAAGATGGAAGTCCTGCGTTGTCAAATCCTTGTGAGTGTCTACTCTAGGTGGTGCCAGCATTGCTGCTGTAGTATCTTCAGTATTATGTAACACAACTGTTTGAGAGGTAATCTTAAGGTTGTTCTTTATCGGCTGGAAAGCAGATGATTGGCACAAATTTTTGGTTGTTGATACCACTGCTGGCTCACTTATGACTGCAGATTTAGCAAAAGCATTATTAGTTGTAGAGCCCATATCAATATTGTTGCTAGCACCATTTGAGTTCTGGTTAGGAGGATTGCCACTAGAATGAGACTGAATGTCACGAGATGAATCTTTCTTTGTAACTTCTAAGCTATTATTCTGAGGAGAATTGCTTCCAGCACATCCAGTGGGAGACTTCTTAGTGTTAGAGGCTGCATTGTACCTGTAGCAAAAGACTCTTAACAATTATACAGTCATCCTTCTTAAAATTAAATCAGAACAATACAAAACAAAAAATACAAAATGATCATACCTTGAGAAGGCAGAAAGGTCAGAACGTCTTAAAACATTCCGTTCATCCTGAATTGTAATGCCAGCACCTTTGACTCCTCTAAGCCTCTTTAAACTGAGCTCAAGAGATGGCAAGTCTTCATCATTAATGGTACCTTTATTTTCAATATCCGAGGACCTGGGTCTTCTATTTAGGGCTTCAAATTCTCCTCCATGCATCTGAGAATCACAAGTGCTAGTAATGGCATCAGAAAGTGAAAGACCTTTCCCGCTAGGCTTGCTAGATTGATTCTCACAATTAAGGTTCAGCTGTCCTCTACTTTGCTCATTGAATTTAGAGGGGCCTACATCAAGTGAGTTGCTATGTTTATAACCTGCAGTTTTGACTGGAAGCCCATTTAAATAGTCAACCATCAAGACAATATCTCTACTTCAGTCAAAAGCTTTCATCTCGGAAATTGTCCATGAAATCAATGAATAGTAGCAAATCATCAAAAAGAAAGTACTTGACCATACATGCACATGCAGTGAGTTACATAGATGCACATATGAATAGCTAGCTGCCCACACATGGGGGATGGGTTCCATGTATAAATGGAACGGAATCAGCAGAGGATGAATGCAAAACAAAACAGGTAACAGAACAGGATAAAACATCAATAAACAAAAAGGATAGACCTCAATGCAGCTGTTAGAAATAGCATCATCATATAAGTTCACATGCAAGGAAAATAGTTGTTCTTACGGAATCTGCATTCTTACTCATTGTAATAATTATTGGTTGTATATAAATAGTCTACCGCTGAGTCAGAGAAATTTATGCAAATTCATCAAATATTTCAACAAACATTTATTAGGTAACTTACACTCATCTCTCTTGGAGTTTGTCAAAATTCAACCCACCCTCGTTTAGTTGTCAAACCTACACTAACCCCCCCTAATTTACCCATTTTGCAGTTGAGTTACAAAAATACCCCACCCTCATCCTCATCCTCATCCTCATCCTTTCTCACTCACACTCTCCTCTTCTCTCTTTTCCCTTGAGAAGAACAAGATAAAACATGCAAGTTTAACCAGGTAACATCTTCTCAAATCCAAATATATATATGTAAAAATTCTGCATTTATATTTATTGTTAAGCACCAACTGAAATCCTAAAACCTATACACGTGTTATCGCCCCAAACAAATATTTTAAGAGGATATTAGTTTAATCAAAGTCACATCCAAGCCGCTGCCAAATTCCACACCTTAATTATTGGCTTTCCACAAAACAAGGATAGCCAAACCCCTGGTTATATCATTCAATATATGTCCATCGCTCTTGGAAATTACCGAGCCCACCATTGTCAACGTTCATATTGTATTTCCATATTTTACTACTTCAATTGATGGTTTTTCAAGACCCACTTGGATATTTTAAATGAAAGATCACTCAAAGTTATTTTCTAATTTTCAAGACTGTGCAATGAAAATAAAACTCAAATTGGGCAAACTTTTTTTTTCTCTATAGAAACCAGTACCTCTCTTAAGATTGAGTGAGCATGACTCAACTACAAAAGCTAGCTCTTGGGGGAGGGTTACCCACGCACTTATAAAGACTATCTTGGCAATATCCTACTTGAGAGCAAGAACGAGGAAGTTGGCTGAATTACTTGATAATTTCATTCAACATAAAGATATATAAATATACATGAGATATCATAACCGCTGCTCCTATTTACAAGACTATATTAATTGACTTATGCTATTTCCTATGCCACTACTTGATGTACATGAACCTAATTAAGATAGTTCCAATATTCCAACACTCCCCCTCAAGTTGGTGCATATGTCATATACGCCAACCTTGTTACAAATGTAATTGACTCGAGAACCACAAAGAGACTTAATGAAAACATTTTCCAACTGTTCATTGGAATTGACAAAAGCAGTAGAAATTTCTCCAGATGAAACTTACTCCTCACAAAGTGACAATCAATCTCAATGTGTTTTGTCCTTTCATGAAATATTGGATTTGAAGCTATGTGTAAGGCTACCTAATTATCACACAGAGCTTCATTGATTGCTCTTTACAAATACCTAAGTCCTTTAATTGTCTTAGCCATATGAGTTCACATGTTGCAACTGCCACTGCTTGATACTCAGCTTTAGCACTTGAACTTGGAAGCCACAGGTAGAGCACCTATTTGAGGGAGAACCTGCTCAGAATCTGCATAACCACATATTTTCATATGACCTTTATCCTCAAAGTAATCCTTTTCCTGGAGCTTCCTTGAGGTATCTATGCACTTGAATAGCTGCATCCAATGCGAGTCACATGGAGAATCAAGAAATTGACTTAATATTGATACAAAGCTAATGTCTAGTCTCATTATTGTGAGATAATTTAGCTTCCCAATCATTCTTCGATATCGCCCAAAATCTAAATATGGCCCCATGTCTTGGAAGAAGTTTTACATTGGGATCCATAGGTGTAACGATGGGCTTACATCCAATCATGCCGGCCTCTTCCAAAAATATCCAAAGCATAGTTTCTCTAGGAAATAATGCCATGTTTGGATTGTGCAATTTCTATACCAAGAAAGCATTGAATCTTATCAAGATCCTTGGTTTGAAATTTCTTGAACAAATATTGCTTCAGCTCTTCAATACTACTAGAATCATTGCTAGTAATAATGATAGCATCCACATAAACAATAAGATAAATGCATAGGTCATGAGAACGACATTGGTAGAAAACAAAATGATCGACCTCACTTCTAGTGATGCCAAAAGCCTATATAACTGGACTGAAGCACCCAAACCAAGCACGGGGAGATTGCTTGAGACCATACCAGAGATTTACAAAGTTTACAAACCAATCCAGTCCCACCTTGAGCAAGTGGTTGCTCCATGTAGACTTCTTGTAAATCTCCATGGAGAAAAGCATTCTTGATATCAAGCTGGTAAAGAGGCCACTGATGAATAGAAGCCAAGGCAATGAATAAACAAAGGTAATTTTGGCAACTAGAAAACAAGTGTCACTATAGTCAAGGCCATAAATTAGAGACAAGCACTAGGATTACATGTGCGTGCAACAAAAACGGTGAAACGAAGTCCTGGCATCGCTCATACCAATTCTAAAAATCGGTAAAGTATGCAGGAGATGTTTTGTCCTGATCAAGTTGCTCGATGAAGAGAGGCACACTGACATAACTCGACGCAAGAGGCACAAGTGTCAGAACAACATTGTGAGCATTAAGAAGTCACCAATAGCCATGGGACACAATAAAGGGGCACAAAATAGGTGTAAAATCAGAAAGGCGAAAAAAATTTGACACGGCAAGTGCACGGAGGTGACACCAAGGGCGATTGAAAAGAGGACAATGAGCTGATGACAACGATGGGTCCAGTGGCCAGCAACATCGCGGAGGACGCACGTGAGGGTGTGTCTATGATTGTTTCCATGTGCCGCTTGCGGGATAAGGGGTGTGGGAGACAGCACAACTGGTGATGAAGTCGACGGCTGAACTGGTGACGAGTGATGGCTAGAGTCTATACGATGATAGGAAGCTGTTGGAGTGTCGTATAGTGATGCACGACAAAGAAGGCAGAAGGTGGGGTCGACATCTGGAGTGGTCAGGAAAAGTCATCGGCGACTGAGGAAGGTAGCAGACGATGACTTCAGGCTATTGGAATGGGTGACATAGCAAAGGAAAAGTCCGGCAACCAAAAGGATGATCCAGTTTACGGAAAAAATTCAAGGAAGGACGTGATCCCCAGCAGAACGTATTAGGGTTGCCTTCTCTTAGGCTCTACATACCATGTTAAGAATAAGATAAAGAAGAGAAAGACATAAGAATCCGTGTGTCTCAACTACACAACAAAGTATGATATATATAGACACAAAGTAATAAATACAAGAATCTTTACAAATATTCTTTTCCCTAAAAACATGATTTGATGTCCTAACTATTTCTTTACATATTCTAACAACTTTAAATTAGACAAATTTGGGACCATTTTCTGGAGGTTACGGCTAGGATGTCTAAGCTGACAATGAATGGCATCTAAAGAATCCGTCAAGGTGCATGCTATAGGGG
This sequence comes from Dalbergia oliveri, assembly GCA_030441495.1. Lineage (NCBI taxonomy): Eukaryota > Viridiplantae > Streptophyta > Magnoliopsida > Fabales > Fabaceae > Dalbergia > Dalbergia oliveri. Next base: position 15,366,496 of record JAMLFY010000013.1, on the reverse strand, counting down.
AATTTGGGACAATAAGATGATAAAGCCCTTTAAACTCACGACCAACTCCAACTGTCTTCCATTTATTCAGATCCAGTAAAAGAACAGAGTTTTTAGTAAAGGTAATAGATCAGTTAAGCGATCAAATTAATTGACTCAGAAATATCAAGTTGAAAGGACATCCAGGAGCATAAAGAACAGAATTTAAAGGTAGGAGAGGACATGGTTGGGCTTGACCAATTCAAAGAAGAGGAGCTTTGGTTCCATTTGCAAGGGTAACAGAAGGTAAAGAATTAGAAAGAGAAAGAGAAGTAAGAAGATCTTTATTGCCATAGAGATGTTTTGAAGGACCAGAATCAATAACCTAGAGTCCAATGGATGATTGAGAGTAAAAAGCAGTGGGATTACTAGTTTGATTGATCACCATGGTTAATGTTGAAGGCTACGAAATGGCTTTAAATCGTAGGAAAGCATCATAGTCCATTGCAGTAAGAGTTACAGCAGTGGGAATACCATGTTTTTCCCAACAATGTTCTTCCAAGTGACCCAGCGCATTGTAAAAGATGCACTGAGCTCTTTTACTATCTAATCCTCTTTCAGGACCACAGAAATCACATAAACCCATTTTTAGACAGCAACCAACAGAGAGCTGAAGCACTTCGGCAAGAGACCCCCAACGTGGAAGTGCTCCAATCTGAAAAACAAGAGCAAATCTTGAAAGAGGAGTTCAAGGCAAGTCCAACAAGACCAGCGCTGCCGGAAAAGTGATCAGACGCACCCTCATGCATCGCCGCTGGTGTTTGGATGCAAGTAACTTTCGGCAGCATGTGGCCGCTCTGGTGGAGGTGGGCTTCTAGATTCTAACCGATCTGGAGGTTGAGAGTTTGATTCCAGTGGCTGTGATGAAAGATGCACAGTGGAATGGTCGCGGAGAGCGCGACAGTTGCCAGAAAATGGAAGAATCTCCGAAAAAAGGAATAGCTGGAACAGTTGCTGGAAGATAAAGCAGAGATGCCAGTAGGAAACACGGCAGAGATGGAATAGCCAAAATGATGTGCTGCTGAGAAATTTCCTCACTGGGCAGTGGGCACATTGACAGAGTGAACAGAGCCGGGCTGAAACCCACTTTGATACCAACTTGAGAGTAAAGAACAGAATAAGTTGGCTGAATTACTTGATAATTTCATTCAACATAAAGAGATATATATACACATGAGATATCATAACTGCTGCTCCTATTTACAAGACTATATCAATTGACTTATGCTATTTCCTATGCCACTACTTTATGTACATGAAACTGATTAAGATAGTTCCTATATTCCAACAATAAATAAGGTACAAATCCTTTCTTCCCCTCCCCTCCCATCCCAAATCCAAACTCGCAAACATACCCTAAGCGATGAGACTCTAGCACACCCTTCTCATGCCCAGAACTAGACATCTGGAGCATGAAGTTTACAGGACTAGACATCTGCAGATGGCCCAAAAACAATCACATGATAGGCTTTGATACCATCTTAAGATTGAGTAGGCCTAACTCAATCTCAATAGCTAGCTCTAAGAGAGAGGTTACTAAAGCACTTATAACGACTATCTTGGCCATATCGTTAAACGATGTAGGACTCTAACAACTTCCTTTGTGAACTCTAATGATCAACTAGCATAAATAGATACAAAATATTTTTTAATGCCCAACAGTCTCATATATGTAACAAGTTGGATGCATATGACATATCTGTAAATAGTTGTTTGAAGGGAACTTGCATTCTTATTTACTAGTGGTTGTATGCAAATAGCTCACAGCTTAGAAATAGAAATTTATGCAAATTCATCAAACATTCTCACAAAGATTCTTTCTCTCTATATTCAAGTGCAACAACAATAACCTTGCATTCCAAAGCATGTATTCGAAGTTTCAACACAAGAAATTTAACAAATATAGGCGAATTTTGAAATCATCCAAGTCAAAGTACTAGATTCAAGAATGAAACTCGGGAATTTTGCATTTTCTAGACTCAATAAATCAAGACAACAAAAAGCACTTGAAAATGCATCTCAATAAATCAAGACAACAAAAAGCACTTGAAAATGCATCTAAAATCCATGTATCCTCTAAATAATCACATGCTGCTTGTCATGAACCATCTCTCCTAAAAGTTTAACTGTTATGTAGAAGTGCGTGAATGGTTTCTATATCTAGCATGCTCCGCTCACTTAAGAGCCCATTGGATTTAAAGCATGGACAATGCATAGACCCACCTTACCTGTGCTAAAATTGGATTTTTAATTTATTTAGAAAAATGATGGCAATGAAAAATAAACTCTAGACCACTTGAACATATAGACTCTAATAACATATCATGAACAATCACTCCTAAAATCTTAAGTTGTTACATAGAAACATATGAATAGTTTTTATATCTAACCCTACTAAGATGAAGGTCCTAAAGGAACACCCAAAAGCATATCACAACAATGAAAATAAGAGCACCGTAAAGGTCAATGCAAAAAAGAAACTACCTTTAAAAAGTTTTCCAGCAAGCATAACTTGTACACTAACATGATTACTTGTTCAATATACAATAAGGCAGGTGATACAGTTGATACTATGAAAAGCTTCAACAAACACAACATAATATTACCATAAGCATGCCACACACACTATTTGGATGACTCAGAGAGAGAGATGGCAAAATAGTTAATGCAGTGACAGGCGGATCCAAGTTCTTCAATCTTACCATGTTGTTCTTTGTGTTCTGGATAATCCTTTGTGGTTAGAGGAACCACCTTTCTACCACATACTTCAGCATTTGAATGAACAACTTGAGCACACGTGCTATCAGGACACTCAGCTATTTGATCCCACTGGGAACTTGGTTTGGGACTGTCAACTTCTACAGCTTGTTTGGTCCAGGAGCTCTACAAAAGGAAAAAATGATGGAAATTAGTAAGTAGCATTTTGTTACTATAAGTAGAATATGACCACTATAGGCAGCTGGACTTCTGTTTTTTTCCCAACTACACATTCTTGAATTTGAGGACTATAATTAATTCTGCATTTTACCCATTGTGATGATGTCTTGCTGTGGTGTTTTCTCTTAAATTGATAGTTTTTATGCTCAATAAGTGATGGATTGATAATGATGACATATGAAATCACGAAAGGTTTCTACTGCTTTACTTTTCCAAATACTATGAAGTAATAACTGCTTGGCATGCTAGTCAGACTGCAGCAACTTTTTAAATTATGGGTTTCATGCAAGAAATGAGGGATAGAGAAAATAGATACCACAGACAAAATAGAATATATTGATAAGATGTGTTGTGCCCTCATACAATAGACTATAAAAGACAACACGAACTATTTATAGTAATACTTGACTGATTGACTCCTAACTTGTATTAAATGTGGAAACAAATCATGAACTACAAGGAAATATGGAAACCATTTCTAAGAGATCATCTAAGATATATGATAGTCTAAGATATGATTAAGAATAATATAGGATATTTCACATATTCTTATGTTTCCCTCAAACTAAAGCTTACTAAGTGTTAAACTTGTTACAAATAACTTTTCAATAGAAAATAAACTATAAATATAACATGCCACAGTTGTACCTGAGTGCCACTGCCATTGTCACTTCCATCCCCATTATTCAGGCCTACACTTCCATTATCTTCCTCGTCATTGCTTCCAGAATTATTCTCAGACTTCTCAAGACCCTTAGATTTTACTGACTTCTGGGTTTGTGTGCCACTTTCACTGCCACTGCCACTGCCACTGCCACTAGACTGGGGGAAGGGAACGAAATGAAATAATAGAGGCATAATTAACAAAGTAACAGAAGCCCCATTCCATAATCAACAAACTATTTCAAGCATGAAGGAAAAATGTCATGAATGTGCATTCGCATGGATCAAAATTTTTTTGCCTTTTGAAGATTAACTCCATCCAAAAAGTTAGCTTAAGGGAAAAAGGATATCCAAGTGTTGATAAATACCATCTTGGCTATATCCTTGAGCAACATGGGGCTTAACACATCCCCCTAACACCCAGGATTGGACATCCGGAATGTGAAGTTTCCAGGACTTGTGGGTGGCCCAGTATCAATCACAAATAGGCTATTATACAACCTAGAGAAGTTTAGAAAACATGGAGAAGAGATTTTCTGAATTAAGTGTGTGGGCGTATTTTGCATAAATGGTCAAGCTTAAAATATGAAATTATGCGATTCTTTTAGTTGATCACATAAAATTAAATAACTTATAATCTTGATCATCCATATATAATTATATGACCAAAATTTGCTCATCTCACTCTCATAATAAACAACTTTCACTTGATACACCCCTTTATATATAAATCCATTAATGATTATGATAATTATTTACAATACATAAGAATGTATATTTCCTATAAATTCTAGTTCCTATGTCATGCATGCTCTAGATACATTATCATTGAATACAACTCCTATTTCCAACACTCATTACATACTGCTCTTATTTCCAATACTCCTATTAAGCAATACTCTTATTTCCAATACTCCTATTAAGCAATACTCTTATTTCCAGCATTCCTATTAAACACTACAACAGTTTCCAACAGAAAAGGGTGGATTTAACATAGACACCAATAGTGAAATGATATTGCAACTTCATAGAATTAGCAAAGGCAACATTAATGCATCACAATATATTCGACAGAAAATAAAATAGAAAATATGATGTCCGAAAAGAAAGTCAGCTTACACTATGGCATCTCCTCCAAACATGCTGCCAAAGGTTTTTAAGCTCATTCTTCCGTATGGGTTTAACAAGAAAGTCAACAGCACCCTTTGACAAACACTTAAAGACTAAACCCATAGAGTCATGAGATGACATCACTGCAGACCACAAGCCATAGAAAAGAGTAGTTCTTATAGGGCATGTGATGAGAAAGAGAAATTCTTGAAACATGTATATAATATATAATATTTAAAAATACAGACACTTGGGAGAACTTACTAATTACTGGAATGTTTTTCCGTGTTTTGTGGCTCATAATCTTGTGTAAAAGACCAATGCCTGATAAGCTAGGCATTGCTACCTCAGTTAACACAAGATCGATATGATTGGTTAAATCCTCCAATAACTTCCAAGCCTGCAATCCGTTTGCTGCTTCAATAACTGAAAAATACAGACACAAATAAGATCATCCATCCATACAATAATTTCAGACTCCATAAAAGTATATTATAGAAACAAATATTATAGAAATATAAATGTAAGTAATTACTTCAATGCCATGAACAAAATACATGCCCATAATATATAGATGTTAAAAACATAACTTTTCAGCTGCAAATAATAACTGCAACTATTTCCTCTGTTATTTCATCTAGTTTACAAGTTTATAATCATGACCCATCCCCATTTTTCTCCGGAAAAAGGTATAATTATATTAAGATAAAGAAAGGAAGAATACGTCGATATAGGAGGATAAGAGATCCTCTCTAGCAGAACAAAAACAAACCCATCCCCATTTATAATTACAGATCACCATGGATCAAAGAACTCAACATGTAAAACGTGCAGTATATTGTTTGTGCTTGATCAAACAAAACCACCTTTGGCACCCCTCACTCAGTGATTAAGCAAAACTAGTAAAAGCCAGCCAATCAGCAGACCAATCTAATATGAAACCTCCTAGAGCTAGAAATCTAGCCTCAAGTAAATTCCTAACATAGCAAAAGACTAACAGCCAGCATGTGCTTTAAGGAGTTGTTCCCCGACAACCTAATGTGCAAAGGCATACTGCATACATTACTTTCAGCAATGATACATGTTAAGACAAGGCTACAGTGAAAAGTGAACCAAACAGTAAAATTTATAGTTCGACCATATACATCACATGGAGAGACAGACTAGTTAGCCATCCCCTTTGGTTGCAGGATTGCCTTTGCCTGGTCTGTATGCAGCAGCATACAATTTGGTAAATTACAATCAGCATCTCCACAACTTTACTAAATAAATCACAGATGAATAGGAGGGTTAAATATTGAATGGACTCAATGGCAATGTCTTGCTATCAATAAAATATGACCATCAGTTGAGAGATTTCTATTGCAGCACATTGAAATGGTGAACATAAAAAGGAAAAAAATTCTAATGTTTCTTACAGTGATAAGCCGGGAAATTTTTTTTATAATGATGTTTGGGTATCATTATTGGTATAAAATGGGGTTATGGGGAGATTTGGGCTGATATGATGTTTTTTACATATAAATCGTTCATTAGTGATTTGTGATACAATGCAAATGATGGCATGGTGGGAATCTCTGACACACTCAAATCGCTACGTGGTGATTTAGGATATTATTTTTTTAATAAAATTGCTCACTAGCGATTTGTGTGTATTGAAATGCGTAAAAACCAAAATAAAATATTATTGTGTGTAAAAAATACCAAATTTTTAATTGAGATTGCACACAAATTTTGTATTAAAAAAATCATATTCCACATAAATTTTGTAAATTCCAATATTAAACACCACCTACACCCATATTCAAAATAATGAAACCTGATAAACCCGACACATGCTACATTTTTCTAAGCAGCCCCCACCCCAAAAAAAAAAAACCCACCTCTCTCCCCTCTCGTCAAAGAACCAAAAAAAAATTCCAAAAGCAAAATGATCTTCCCACCATTTAGGCACTTAATTTTTCCTAGCTTTACAGTATAACGTATATCCCATATGCTGAATACCAATGCCATCTCATCCCACTTTTAGGATGGAAGCCCTGAAAATATTGCAAGCAATCATTTTGCTTGATAACTGGCCAATACAAACTTTGTCCCAAAAATTATACTTCATTTCACGTATTTAACCTCCCTAGGAGTTTCCCGGCCTTTCTCTCTGAAATTCATGCTCTCTTCTCCTCTGGAATTATCTTGTTCCCTACACCATACTCGATTTTGTAATTCCGTTCAGCCGGAGCAGTATCATCTGGTTCAGCAAATCAACCTTCCTTGCAGTAGGAGTAAAGGAGAATTCAACAAACAAAAATCACTATAAAAAAATGGTCTTAATATTTCCTTTTTCTTTTCTGATTAAACGATCTCTAGAAAAAGACAATATGAGTAAGACATAAATGTCTTTAAACCAAACAAGCCACTTACAGTTGACTCTCGACAACATTCACAATACACGATGGCTTGTTTTAAAGTAAACCATTCTCACTTAACAGGAAGACTTTGCACTCTACCACACGAAATCGATCATTACTGCTATAACTCATTTTCTTTGTTTTTCAATAAAAAAAATCACTTTTTCTTTCAAAACCCTTTCTATATTATTTAACCAATAATTTGTTAGTATACATAGGCAAAAGTGAGTATACCTTAAAAAAACAGTAAGTCCAAGGAACAGATGCAAAAAGCAACGTGGTTGGGTGCTCTATGTCTCTGTAAGTGAGAGTAGGAGCAGGAAAGAAGGGGCTGTTTGGCAATGTGTTTTAAAAACTGTTTCTAGTTTTTAAAATAAAAGACTTAAAAAATTGTTTGGCAATGAGTTTTGTAAAAGTTGGTTTTAAAAATGAAAAAACAATAACCATGTTTTAAAAACTAAAAACCAAAAACAGATTTGAGATGTTTTCTTGTTCTCTTGTTTTAAAATACATGAAAAACGTGGTGGCAAACTCGTAAAAAAACTGAGTTCGTGTATTTTACCAATCTTCGAATCTGAGGTTTCTCTCTTTTGTTTTAATATTTTGACTTCTTCTCAATCTCACCTTCATCCACACCTCTTCTCTCACCTACTCCCCCATTCGCGCTGGCCACCTCCCCGACGACCAAGCCCCTGCGACCCTCTCCGTGACCAAGCCTTGGTGACCAAGATCCTTCGCGACCAAGCTCCCTACAACCTAGATTTGCCACGACCAAGCCCGCGACCAAGCCCCTCGACCCGGGTCTCCCACGACCCAGCCCGTGATCCGGGTCTCGCGACCTGCTCCCAATCCGCTGTGCTTCGCGACTCCACCATGCCACGTAGTGAGTCCATCCCTCTCTCTTTTTCTCTTTCTGCTTCTCTTTGTTTGGGGTTTTGATATTATGTTAATGAACCATAATGAACCATGTTGGGTATTTGGCTCAGGTATGCTTAAATTGTTGTAGTTGCTTCAATTTTTGATGAAGTGTTTTATGAAATTCACTCCTTAAATGTGAATGGGGTTTGAGGACCTATTCTGTTTCTCTTATTTGTTTGCATATTTGATGCACTTTGTTGTAAGATAACAGCAAAAATTTTCGAAATTAAGTCATTTGGGTTTTTGTTTTTTTTTTTTGGGGGCGGGGGGGGGTAATCAAACTTGTAGGTTTGGAAAATGACTTTGGTCATTGGGAATATTCACGGGTAACATGTATGGCTGACCTGTATATGGTGAAAGATGAGCTGTTTCCTGTAATCCTTCACTCAATTTAGTCTGTATGTATTAAATTTCATCAAAGAGTCTTTATTTGGCTAAAAAAATCAAGTATTCGATTGGTGCTATCCTCCACCCACCAACAATCCAACATCACCAGTTGCCATAAGGTATCCTAATCAGGGCCCCTTTTTTTCTGGCATGAAATGAAACAAACACACATGGGCAATGTATTGATGAACCACTGAAAAAATACCTTGTCTTGCTTGCTTCTATTCTTTATTTCATGTTATTGTTAGACTGGATGCAAAATTTTCATTTTAACTATAGGGCGATTTGTCCAGTTATACTCCCCTTAATATCTTTTTATTTTTATACATCCCTTTTTGTTGATTTGTGATCACCATTGTAGATGGAAACTGAGAAAAGTCTTCACTTTGGCCCTTGTCATTTGTCAAATCTTTATAAACATTATGGTTGACAAGGTTAACAAGGGGAGTATGAGGAATAAAGTATTTTCACCTAAGGTGTGGCAAACCATGTTGCATACTCTTAATCAAAGAACTGGGTGTGAATATGACATGAAATAAATTAAGTAGAAATTTAATAGGTTGAGGCAGCAATATGGAATATTTTTGTCCTGCAACAAACTGGATTTGGATGGAATGAAACTAATACCTGTCACTTCCAGAGAAGTTGGTCAACCTACATTCGGGTATACAATAGATAGAAGTCAGCATGTTTTTTCATATTTATACATTTTTAGATTTAGCGTACATAATTTTTTAATTTCCTTATAAGCACATCCTAATGCTGCACCATTTAAGAAGAAAGGATTGGATAATTAGAAACTGTTGGAAGTGATTCTCAATAAAAGTAGTGCAATAGGGATGCTTCATCATTCATCTACTCAAGATCCACCCAACACGGATGATGAAATTGAGCTTGACAATAAATTTTTGCATGACGGGTTCATGTAAATCTAGATGATGATGAGGAGGAAGATGATAGCGAGAAATAGAGAGTTACTCAAAGTGGTAAAAGAACAATTAAAGTTCATAACCGCAAGTAAAAGAGAAAGAGTAGGAGCATTCAAGTGGAAGATGCACTTCAAGCATTCATTGGGTCATCTAAGTTGAAAGCAGAAGCTATTGTTGAGGAGTCTAAGAAGAAAGCCAAAGCTTCAATGGCTAGAGTTGAGAGGTATAGGGCAAAGAGTGTAGAAGCCACTAGTTCTACAGTTACATGACTAAGTACATTATGGCTAGATGTGTAACGAGCTTGAAAGGATGGATGATGTCTTAGATGACTCTTATATGAAGGTGGTAGAAAAATTTAAAGATGCTAATTATAGAGAAGCATTTTTACATATGACTGGGCATAGGAGGAAAGCACGGTTGGATAGACTTGAGTGACTATTTTATGTATAAATATTTGTGTTGATGATACTTATTATGTATGTGTTTTTAAAATTTATGTGGCTAGTTTGTTTTGACATATCTATTTTGTTGTTTAGAACAATATGTAACGGTTAATATTAGTACTTATTAAAATGCATGTTACGTTCAATGTTAGGTTCAGTTGTGATGGACATAGATAGTCATCCTTCAGGCAATAAAAGTATCTCAGATGCTTTTGAAAGATCTTCATTGTCATCTGACTCTAGCGATGATGAATCTAATTTGCTATATTACTATTGCTAAATTTGATTACTAATTATGAGTACCAATTTTATAATGAAATTCCTGTTAGAATATCGGCACTAAGTGGTCAAGAATTTGTTAGTGAGCATTTGAAGGATTTGGAACAGTTTGCTATGAATTATTGCGTATGGAAAAAGCATGTTATGTTGCTTTGTGTGAAGAATTAAGAAGCAAAAATTATTTAGAAAACTCAAGAAGTGTGTTTTTAGAAGAACAAGTAGCAATGTTTTTGTTCATTATAGGACATAATGTACGTCATAGAGTAGTGGCAAATCGATTTCAACATTCTATCCAAACAGTTTCTCATTATTTCAAGAATGTTTTGAGAGCAATTTGTCACTTAGGTAAAGAAATCATAAAGCAAGAGTCCAAATTGCTGAGCATATCCAAAATAATCCAAAATATTATCCATGATTCAAGGTTAGTCCTTTTTCTTTCGTCACATGTGATACTTGGCGCTATTTTCTTTTGTCAAATTAAGATATTATGATAAATTTATATGTTTGTATCATATGTTTGTATTAGAATTGTATTGGTGCGATTGATGGAACACACATAAGTGCATGGGCTCCAGCCAATAAGCAAATATCATGTAGAAGTAAAAAGGCAGCCATCACACAAAATGCTATGTGTATATGTGACTTCAATATGCTATTCACATATATATATTCTAGTTGGGAAGGTAGTACTCATGATTCAAAAGTTTTCTGGATGCACTTACTAATCAAAATGCAAATTTTCCTTGGCCCTCCAAAGGTGAGATATTTTTATTTGATATCATAATTTTCATTATGTGTTAAATTGCTCTTTATTAATTGTTATCTAATGATGTTGTCAGTATTCGTGTTAATACTCATTCATTGCTTTAGGTTCATATTATCTTGTGGATTCTGAGTATCGTGTACTGGAGGCTTTCTCCCACCCTATAAAGGTGAAAGATATCATGCACAAGAGTTTCATGGGCGATGTCAACAAGCTAGAAGCCTAAGGAGTTACCTAATTTTAGACACTCCTCTTTAAGAATGACAATTGAGAGATGTTTTGGAGTCTTGAAAGCAAGATTTCCCATTTTGAGACGGATGCCACCATATAAGCCTTCTAGGCAACGCCTTATTGTCATAGCATGTTGTGTAATTCATAACTATGTGCACAAGTAGAGAATGCAAGACAAATTGTTTAGAGAATGGGAGGATAACGATCTGTTTGAATGTTGTAGCTATTAATAATAATGTAAATTTAGATGTGAATTCCAATAAGGACAACACAACAAGATTGACTGAGGAGAAGCTGCAAAGGAAATGGCAAGACATCGTGACCAAATTGCAAATTAGATGTAGCTATAAGAAAATTATGCATAGCTTATAAATGGATTTATAAATGTAAATTGATACCAAGTTGTATCAAAACTATTTGTAAAATAGGAAGTTGTATTAAGACTTTATTTATTAAGTATGTATGAAAAATATTATCTATCAAACATAATAGTTAAAATTTGTTATTTGTAGTAATGCAATTTGCCAAACGGTTTTATGTTTTATTAGTTTTAGAAGTTGTTTTTTTATAAAAATTATCCAACAGGGTTTTGTTTTCACCATTATATAACTGTTTTTGAAGTTAAATTGCCAAATAGGTTTTTTGGATTTTCGTTTTTAAAAAATGAACTTAAACTTGTTTTCTAAAACAGTTTTAAAAAATTTAAGAATAAAAACACTTCCAAACAAGCCCAAAATTTTTGAAAGAGATTGAAAAGGAATAGGTATGTAATTATAAGTAACAAGGGGAAGTTTTGAAATATATTTTTATTAAAAACCACTTTTACTTCTAACTTTTTTTAAAAGTTGGGTATCTTCAGCTTAAAGAAAAGTGGTAAAACTGCATTTTAAATTAAAAGTGTGTTTTTTAAAAAGTCAATCCAAACACTCCAAAATATTTATAAAAACATTTTTTAAAACAAATAAGTGCTCTTTTCTTGGAAAAAGTCAATCCAAACACACTCTTCAGAATCGAAGTGCTTTTGTTGCAAGAAGTCAAATCTTAGATGCTGCTTTGGTAGCTAATGAAGTTATTAATGAGATGAGAAAAAGTCAAAACAGTGTCTTCTTTTCAAATTGGACTTTGAGAAAGCTTATGAAAAAAGTTGAAACAATGTCTTGGCTTTAAATCACCCTCATTCACACTAGCCTCTCTAGCATACCACTCTACTTATTATCTTTGTTTTGTATACTAGAGGGTGATTAAGGGTACGTTTGTTTCAGATTTTGGAAAAAGTGATCATGACACTTGAATATTATATATAACTTAAAAAGCTAAAAACTGATTTTTATTTTAGATTTAGATTATTTTTCATGAATTATCCAAATATACGAAAAGTGAATAAAAAAAAATACCAACCTGGCTCAACCCACCGAAGCTAGTAGGTTAAACGGGTCCAAGGTTGGCTCACCAAATAATTAAAAAACATAAAAAAATCTGAAAAGTTTTAAATTAAATAAAACTTGAAAATCCTATGCAAAGGGGCCAAAAATATATACAAAAGAAGATAAAAAATACATGTATCTATAAAATGCAAAAAAAAAAAAAATTACACATATAATGTTAAAGTAATTCAAATTCAATCCAAACATAATATGCATGTCACGTCTTGCATGATAGGGAGTCTTTTTTTCCCCAATCTGGTAAGAAACTGAGCCAATCCACCAACAATCCAACTCGAACCCACTTAACCCACAAGTTACGTGAGTAAGATTAAATCAGCCCACATTTATGTGAGCCCAATTTTGAGCAACGCAACCCATGACTGAGCTAGGTTGGCTTGCAATGCGCAACCCATTTCAATGGCTCTAGCTATCGTCCAAAGAAGGAAGGATGTTTGGACCTTGGCAATTTGGTATCTAAAAGCATTGCATTGGCAGCTAAATGGCTAAGCATTTTCCTTTGGAGTCTCACTCCTTACACCATTGAATTATCCAGAATGAGTATGGCCTAGCCTAGACCAAAAGGAAAGGAATGCCAGTCCAGCAACCCAAGCCTCTCATTCTAGCCCCTGAAAATTCATTTCTCAAGGTTATACAACCTTGAATAATTTTCTATCCTTTAAAGTAGGAAATGGCTCATGTCAATTTTGGGGAGGACCATAGGATAAGAGACTCTTCTATTAATTTAACCTTTCCACATATTTATCATTTATCTTCTTTACACAAATCTCCTATCCAGAGTTTATACAATGTGTAGGATTCCACTTTTGTTAGGACTTCCATGATTTCAAAGATAGAGTGTCCTTAGAATCAGAAATCTCTTATGATCTCCTTCATTTTGTCCATTTCTCTTCAAGCCTAGACAAAAGATCTGATTCCCTCATTCCTCTGGGGCTTTTTTTTGTAAATCATATTTTCAATTCCTAACGCATTCCTAGAATAAACACTCACTCCACCTTGATAAACGTATTTGGAAGTTCAAAGTTCCCTCCAAGGCTAAATCATTTATTCGAACAGCTTTGTTAAATAGAATTAATACCAACGATATGTTGCATGTTCAAATGCGACATAAGGCTAACTCTATATGATTTACATCTATTTTTGCACCTATTTTGAATCTGTTCCACATCTATTTTTGCATTGTTTCATGGCTAACTCTTTATGTAATACTTCACTTGCATTGTTTTAGGTGTGCCCTAAAACACTGGACCAGTTCCTGTTGAATAGTTTTACTGGCTCTCATAAAAGAAGGGAAGCCAAATCTTTGTCCCAATATCCAGTCTATGCCACTATTTGATAATATTTGGTTGGAGGGTAATTCTGGTACTTTCAATCACAGATTTTTGGACAAGCAAGTCTTGTGGAAAAAGACTAGACGTTTAGCCAATATTTCATGACCTTTTAGGAGGGATATCTCTCTCAGATATGTTGAGTTTGGAAAGCTTTGCTTCCTGGTGGTTTTTTCCGTTTGTTGTTTTTGTAAAACGGATCTTTTGTCATCCTATATCTTTGATTCTTCCTCTTTTCATCTTAATAAAATTCTTCTTTCATCAAAAGTTAGACCTACCATGGTAGAGTTTCAAATTCACTGCTTTAGGTTCAATATAATACTATTAGAGTCTGTGTGTCCTCATAATTACAAAAATTCTCTCTATTTTTTCTCTCGCTTTCTCTTAGATTCTCTCATTTTCTCACTCTTTCTGCTGTGTTAACAAATAGTCCATAAAATTGCTAAGCAATTGAAAAACATTTTATGGTAAGGAATTCTAAATCCCTTAGAAAATTACATTTCCTCCTTTAAATGCTACATTCAAGCACACTCTTAGAGAAACCTCATTAAATAGGCCATATGATTGACACCAACAAAAATCCAAGTATCTAATCTTATCCCACATCAAATGTTGTAGAAGAAACCTCTTTAAAAATGAGTAAAGAGCCTTATGCAACATATGAACTCGCAACATGTCATTGATACCTAAATCACCTTACTGTCATTGAATACCTAAATCACCTTATTGCTAGTAAATAGATTGTCCTTACTAAGAGGCCAAGGGTTTATTATTATAGAGATCTCTTTACAAGCTTCAGTAGAGCCCATGTCCTATTTTCCGATGTGTCTCTCTAGCTTGGTCCATAACACAAAAAAAATGTGCATACAATGGCCCAAGGCACTAGACTCCTACCTGGTGGGATCTAAGGAGGCAGATGTAAGCCACCTTACCCCACAAGCAAAGAGGCTATTTCCATTATTTGAGCTTGTCACCTCTAGGTCACAAGGCAGCAGTTTTTCCATTTCACACACTCAGTAAAAATGAGGATACAGAAATTCTTTAAAATACTAAGGTATAAATACAGTGAAGATACAATAAGTATTGATTTACACAACTCTCTTATTCAAATTTTAGCTTTTCCTCATCTTTATCATTATTCCTCTTTATGTAACTATCCTATCCAAAATTTTTATAATATGCAGGATTACATTTATTTTCAACATCTGACTGACAGGGAGTCCACCAGAATTTGTGTTCTAGCCCAGATAAAAAGAACTTGGCCTCTAGATCCATCTGTAATATTTTTCTTGTAAATCATACTTTCAATTCCTAGCTCATTCCTTGAATAGAACCTCCTTCCACAGCTCCATCTTGATAAACTTAATTGGAAGTGCAGAGTCCCCACTAAGGTTAAATCCTTTATTTCTATGGCTAATTTTTGGCTCACCAACATGAGCCGCCATCATGCCAAAATTCATTTTCTGTCTCTTTAGCTGATTTGGGTTTTCATATGAAGAAGGCAACCCTTGCAAATTCTTTCTTCCCCGTTTTGGCTTCCCTAACTAATATTTCCTATTGTAAAAGGGATTCCAAGCAAAGCAATCATGAATTCACAAGAAATTCCATAATATAGCCATTGGAAAAGAACAGTGCCTTATCCCCCCCCCCAAAAAAAAAAAAAAAAGCAGATTGTAGCAGGAAACAATACCCAGCCAAGCATCTCCAGACTCCAGTTAAACTAATTATCAAGAGAAGACATCCATATCATATGCAATATAAAATTTGAGTAGGTTATTGAGCAACTTGCAGATGTTATTTAGTCAGACATTTAGCATATGAACTTTCAACATACCACATTGAGAAGGGAAATAATAAACACCTATCCTTATGTGTATGCACTGGCATGTATAGCTAATCAACATAATAAAGGAACTTTAAATTTGATAATGCAAACAATACTTCTCATCAAAAGAACAGGAACAGTATCAAAGCCTACACAAATAAGTAAAGGATTCAGTAACACACAGATAATAACTAACCTTCATAACTACAATTGCGAAGCAATGCAGTAACAACATGGCGAGTAGAATCATCATTCTCCACAAGCAAGACCTTAAGAGATCTAATATGCAGAAACCTCTCCCAACAAATCATTGCCCCTTGAGGCTGTTGCTGTGGTACATGCTGCTGGACAGAGGGGGACTCCACAGTTCCCCCCGCACAGCCTTGACTTCTTCGACGACTCCATTACATTTCACTCCTTCATCCTCGCATAAACCTTGTCCCTCACCGGAAACTCCATCCTGAAAGGCCTTCCTCCCGTCTTGCAATCGCTCATTCAACTTCTTCAGCTCTTCGCCGTCGCCATCAACACTCATCTGGACACCCCTTGTCATCCAGAATGCCCCAATTCCAA